>JAOTQR010000007.1:5365909-5427624 GCA_025774065.1 Solanum ossicruentum | reverse complement strand
CAGATAGTTTAAAGAGCCATTTTGCTTTATTCCATCATACTCCAAGGCCAAAAAATAGTCAATCTTTGGCTCCATACGAGATTGATGGAAATCAACATTCAAGTGTGATATTTCAAATTTCATATAAATGTAAAATTTCACCTTTATAAATTTTAAATAGTATACTCTCTTTTCTCCTTTACAAAGAAAATATATAATCTAAGATATTTTTTTTAAAAAAAATTCAATCATAAAAATGATTTTTTATAATCATTTAATCTATGCAAATATTGATATTGCTATACTTCTATTTTGGACCAAAGGAGGACTAGTTTGGGCCATTTGCCCAATTTAACAAGTTGCTAGCAAAACCCAAATTCTATGGCGCAGGTGCTGAGCCTACGAGTTTCAAGCGCAGCACCACCGCAGTACCACCGCACCACCTCATCTTTGACTCGGCCGGCACTGCTAACTTCCCCTTCCTCCGTCGCCGGAAGGAGTTTCCGTTCCTTTCAACACAAGCTCCAATGCAACGGCAGATGTTTTTGCCTCTTCTCTGATAATCGCAAACAGGTAATACAAAGTTTTAAGCTTTTGAAAAATCCCAATTTGATGGTATTTTGCTTTTCCTTGGAGAGAAATGAAGTGGGTATGTTTTGGATTATCAAGAGAAGATATCTGAAGTACTAGTAAAAAAAAGGTAGTGCTAAATTAGTAAAGGGGTTTTTATGTTTTGCATTTGTTATTACTTCTGATGATTAATTAGAGTGTTTTTACTTGTGGGTTGTGTGTAAGATGTGATAAAGTTATCAACTTGTGCATTCTTTGCCAACTCCGATAAAGGAATAAGGACTAAAGTGTTTGCATTTGTGTGAGTGAATAAATTGTTTTCAATAGTTCTTCTTGTTGTGAGCTTGGGCTTAGAGAATTCTATGGGTTTGTAAACACTTTCATGATGTTTTCCCTATGGAGACAAATGAACACTAGGTGATTCTTACCATCAGTCCTGGTCTATGTAGACAGAGTTACCTGATGCGTGGGAGGTGACAGGTGACCCCGTGGAATTAGTCGAGGTGTGTGAAAGTTGCCCCGACTCCATGTCATAAAAGAAAGTTAAAATGTAATTCATGATGTTCTGCTTGAGTGCTTGTTCGTATCATGGTGTCCTGGAGTCTTTACATAGAACTTCTAGCAAGTTTCAGTGGCATGAGTATTGCATCCTATCTAGCGAGTGTCTGTCCTATTGCATTCTAATCTGAAAGTCCTAATCGGTTTGATTGACCCAAAGGTGTATACAAAAAGTTAAATGTATATGAGGTTTAAAATTTGGGGAACAGGATTCTCCACTTGATTTTGTGCAACAACAACAACAACAACATACCCAGTGATATCCCACAAGTGGGGTCTGGGGAGGGTAGATTGTACGCAGACCTTACCGCTACCTCATAGAAGTACAATGTCTGATTCCTCCCTCTTTGTATCTCCTTAGCCCGAGGACATTTCTTGTCAAGGATAAAGGAAAAAGAAAATTAAATGCTTCTGTTTTTTCCTGAGCCTGTTATCGAGCATTTAGCATGGTTCTGCTATTGCCATCATCCTCAAGAGTCACCTCCAGTTTCTATCGTTGCTCTATGATTTTGATTCAGTTTCCGGTTTTAGTATCTTTGGCTTTTTCAACTGGCTAAAATTGGTTTCCATTCCTTCCCTATTTCCTGCCTCTTGAAGCTGGAGTAGCACTGTAAGAAAGCACTCAATAACAAAATGGCAAAGCTGTTGAATTGTGTTAGTGTAGCTATTAGATGTAGTAGTCATGTAACAAATGAAAAACCAGAATATGTTGTTCTGATAAGATTGTTAATTTCAGATGCTTCTGATATCCTGACCTTAAGTTCTTTACATCCTACATTATCTTTGTTGCCTTAGATTCTTGGCTTTTACGTGAATTTCAGGTTATTGGAAGAGTAACTTGGGGCATTATGTGTGAATCTCCTCTGTGTGTTGTTTTCTTATTTGTCCTTCTAGTAAAGAGGAGTTTAGAACACTCTCCCAGCAGCCACAAAAGGTTTGTTTTCCTTATTAAAAAAGAAGAGGAGTTTAGAACATTTTTTCGTTGTCATATAAGAACCTTTATCACTACCAATTAATAGACATGTATAACATGTCTTCCAGCTCAAATGGCCTCCAAATAATAGAGTTGATTTGACCTAAATTTCGATATCCTTTTTTCCTTTTCACAAGTTAAATTGAATTTGGATTATTGTTAGCATTATAATCTAGGATTAGATTTTTCTTTGCTGACTTTTTATTTTCACTAATTTTTCTAATACACGTGTTATAATGGGGACAAGCATCTTGTTTGATCGTATGATCTGAATTTCATGAAGATTATTACGCATTAGCACACTTACGTACTGAACTTTCACTCCAAATATTTCACTTGAAATGAACAAGACACTGGGCTTGTGAATCCCCTTAGAAAAAGTAGTGTGCAACTTCGATTGTGTGCTTATCTATAGGATTATATTTACAAGGTTTCTTCACCCATGCTTAACCTTATAGTCTCAAAGCACCTCTCTAAATTTTTAGGTCATGCGCCTTCAAACCTGTGCATTATCTCATTTGGATTTGGATTATGAACCTGGTTATAAGTTTTTGACTTATCAAACAGAAAATAATGGCCTCAGTAATTCCATTTTGCCACATCTGTGTGTAAACACGAGCTATCTAGAAGTTTTCTTCTAATTGATGTCATATTTGGAAATAGAATCCTAGTTTAGCCATATTTAGAAACAAGGGAAGGCTTCTAGATTTAGTAGTAATTTCACATGCTTGCAAGTTTCAATTAAGGTGACTTTTATGTGGAACGTATGAAGTGGAAGTTTCCTTTTTCTATTTAATGCATCATCTAATTCTGTCAGGCCCATTTAGCTATCTGTGTTGTGCTGTTTCATATAAACAGGATGAGGCTAGAAAAGCTTTGGAAAGTGCTTTGGGAGGAAAGAAAACCGAGTTTGAGAAATGGAATAAAGAAATTAAACGAAGGGAGGAAGCAGGTGGAGGAGACAATTCAGGCGGAGGCGGTTGGTTTAATTGGCGTAGATGGTTTGGGGGCTCGGACGATGGCCATTTTTGGCAGGAAGCACAACAAGCAACCCTTGCTATTTTGGGTATTATTGTCATGGTGAGCAATTGCATAAGCTTCTTTGTACTTCCTCTAGTCTATTTTATGCAACACTCTTTACTTCTTACTCTTCTAAACAAAATGATAAGTTTCAATTATATCCTTTACGGCACGATTTTTTAACCACATAAACTTCACGGCATGTTTGAGACCACATACTTCAAACGTGTTTCCCTTTTTACTGAAACTCTGTGCTCACTCAAACACCTTCATAAATTAAACATTGAGGTATCTTTAAGATTTCAATTAATAATATTATTCCGCGTTTCCACTCGTCTCTTATTCATCAGTACCTTGTATTTAAAATTGCAGTACTTGATAGTTGCAAAAGGAGATTTGATACTTGCTGTCATATTCAACCCTCTGCTGTTCACTCTACGTGGAGCAAGGAACGGGTTTACCTTAGTAACATCACAGATTATGAGAAAGGTGTATCCTTCTAGCCAGGACAACTTTGGTACCTCATCTCCCGAGGAAGTTCCTTCTCGTGTTTCTGCCAAAGAGAACGTAGCAAGAAAATGGGGAAGCGGTTAATCACTAGTTCACTAGCAAGTACTTTTCTTCTCCTTGTATTATGATACTTTTAGTCTTTGGTTAGCTTGCTTTTTCATTCCGCGTGTGTAGAAAAGGCCGCCTAATGGTGACTTTGTGAAAGTATGGTCATCGGTGATTAATACCTTCTCAAGACTATCGAACCTAAGATCCACGTTCCATTAGGTTGGCATAATATAGAAAGAGCACTGGGGAGTTCTTGGCTAAGCATTAGGTGAAAATTGTTTCATTAGCTTCATGTTGGTTTTGATGTTTAACATTTTGAAATGGAAATATGCAAAATTTTGTAATACATTGAGTTACTAGTTATTGTGTCATACCATAATATCATATGTTGATCTTCCAATTTCATGTTATTAAAAGTTGTCCCTTAAAGATATCATGCTGCGATTTAGATAAATACGGACAGGTTTGGTGTACTAAAACTCCTGTTATGTATAAGGTCCGAGAAAGGACCTGATAAACTTATTTGGAATTAAGACATAGTTATCTTTATTTGTATTTGAATTGGTTCATTGTAATAATGATTGTTTCCATTAATGACGACATTATAATTTTAAACTTGTCATGTCTTGTAAGTACATCTTTGACCACCACCAACATGATCCACCATCATTAGCAATAGGGAAAAGCAAACTAAAGTTTTTAGACTTTCACTATTGAGAATTACAGTGAGATGAATAAATTTCTTTCATCGTCTATTAGAATCTCAAAATTATAATCGAAATAAAATTTTGCTACTCCTTAATTATCAGTGTTGGGTTCAAGGTCCTTAGTATTAAAAAATGACCTAGTAATGAATGTTCCCCTCTTAAATAGGTCTTACAATGCATAATTCAAGAATAGTCACCTGTTGTTCATCGACTATGCCTTTCGGTCTGATCTTTGGCCTTCATTCATCCTCGATCGACAAATTTTACGGAGGAATCTTTAGATTTTTGAGGTACTGAATTCTCATTAATATTTACATTACTCAAGTTGACATTCTCGTTTCCACTTCGTCCACCTTCTTTTTAAGAAGGAACAATCCCCTACCAATGTACTTTTACATCTCTTAGCCCCATTCATCTTCAACGTAGAAGTGTTCGATCAAATAACAGCTACAAATATAGTCAATGTAATTTCACAAATAAAGTTTGAAGTGGTAAAATGTATATAAATTTTATCCTATTTTGTGTGAGATACGAATCCTCGACTCAATATAAATATCGCAAACTGAATAAAAGAATTTTTTTTTTAACACTTTCTCTCTAATTGATGAAACAGAAAAATAAACAAAAAATAAATATAGGTTTTCCTTAATCATGTTAGCGTGATTCGTTCCAAAAGGGATTAACAAATGATGAATCATAATTAATATTCCTCTAGGACTTTCAACTAATCATGCTAATTAGTGATAATAAATAAATCGATGGGAATATACCAGAAAAATCATGATAACACGTATAGAAATAAATTCAAAAGGCCCCATTTATTAATTCAATCACCAAAAAAATTACTCATTTCCTATCTTCTCAATATTATTATCATTAATATTGATGTAAGTTACAAAAATCAATTATCTACCCTACTAATTATTTCATCAGACTTTTCTCCAACATTTATCCAGTAACAAGCTCAGGTTTATTAACTTTTTTGGGCTAATTTGCTCAACAAATTATTTAACTTCTAAAGTATAGGGTTGATATTATTTATTAGTAGCCGTAAATTTCATTTTAGACATTTAAACTATGTGTCATTTTAATTGAACATCTGAACAATTACTAAAAATTCTAGCAGATAATCACCATAGCAATAACAACATACTCGGTGAAATTTGAGAAGGATAAAATATACACACACTTTACCAGTATCTTAGAGAGATAGATAGATTGCGTTCGAACGATAATTATTATGGTAATTTAAGTGTTGGTTTAGATAAAATCTTTAAAACTATGTCAGTGTCAATATTAAATTCTCTGAAGCTATTTATGTTGAGTCACGTGAAAAAAATAAATAAATGGCCATGGTCATAAATTATAAAAACGTTCAATCTATTGACAGCAACATTTTACTATTACTGCATGCTAACTCATTTTTTTAAAAATATAAAATATGATTCAAACTTACTGAATTCGCTAAATCAATAATATACACATTAGCTCCGTCCTCCGATAATAAGCTTTATGTCAATTAAATTTAAATTAATCGAGATCTTAATATATAGCAGAAGAGATGCACGTAGAAGGAATAATTGTCCAATGAGAGAAGAGGTCCAAAAAATTAGTTAAAAATTTCTTTCTTCCACCCAATCTTAAGCTGTCTCCTAAGTGACCTTCACGATCTTTTCACCATTTTTATTCTATTTATAAATATTATTATATCTTATACTATGTAATATTATAATTATTATTTTTTCATTTCAATTCGTTAAAAAAATGACTCTTTCCTTTTAAGATAATTCCTTAATTTTTTTACATAACAACAAACTGAGTAAGTTTCAAAAGCGAGTCTTCAAAGGATAGATATACTTATCACTATCTTGAGAAGGTAAAACGATTGTTTATATTAACGAAAAAATAAATAAGGCATAAAAAAAATAATAAGAAAAGCATAACATAACAAAATTAAAAGTATTTGTATCAAGTTAATATCAGATAAATAAATTGATGTGATGAGTCACATTAATCATATATTTCAATTTAAATTCTCACAATATTTGGATCACCACAAGACCATTTCCATTTTGTACCTCAAAGAAAACCAATACTTCTCCTAATTTCTCTCTTTTTTTTGTTGGTGTCTTTTTCTTCTTACCATTGTAGTAAATAATACTTTTTCAGGATATTTCTTTTATTGGGAATCCTTTTGACCATTTATTTTTTAAAAAAATCATTTTTCCACAACAACGATTCAAAAAAATTCTTGTTTTTTTATAAAGGGAGATTCTTTTTAGCCTCTCTTCAATGTTATTGTTTTTTCTTTTTGGGTTTTTCTAGTTTTGTTCTTTTCTTGTCATAAGTTAGAACAAAACTGGTAAAAAGCCCTTTTCTTTTTATTCATTTTTGTGTTTGGCCAAGAAAAACTTGGCTGTTGGAGTTGCTGAAAACAGCAGGAACATGGGATTTGATGATAATAAGGTAGAAGGTAAACAAGGGACAGCAACAATGTCTAAGGGTAATAAGGCTGATTCTGACACTGAGATTGAGAATAAGGTTAATAGGCAAATGAGTGAAAGTTCTATGTATACTACTGATCATGAAGAAGATGATGATGATGCTAATAACAAGATTGAGTTGGGTCCTCAATGTACTCTCAAAGAACAATTTGAAAAGGATAAGGTGTGTGGTGTTATTTTCTTTTTTTTTTTTAAACATTTTTTGAGTTTGAATCATTTTGGTTATAGAGTCGTCTTAGTTAGAGAGCTATTTAGTCCCATTGCGCGAATTTTGGTTTAGTTGGACTTCAACGTGGATACGTAAGAAAATTTGAACCCCTTTTTGTTTTCTTTGAAGATACAAAAGATTGCATCTTTAGAGTCGTTTTTATTATAGAGCGCTTTAGGCCCTCGTGGGATTTCCCGGTGCGAATTTAGATTAGTCGAGGTGCAATGTGGATATCGAACATAGATGAGAAAGATTTCTTCTCCTTTTTGTTTTTTGTGAAAGATAAAAAAGATTGTATCTTTAGAGTTATTTTTGTTAAGGAAGCACTTTAGGCCTTCGTGGGACTTCCTGGTGCAAATTTAGATTAGTGGAGGCCAATGTGGATACGCGACATTAGATGAACCCCCACCTGCACCCCCCTGGTTTTTTTTTCTTGAAAGATAAAAAAGATTACATCTTTGTTCCTCCTTAAGTGTTTCTCTGAATGATCTTTTTGTTTTGATTCTTCCCTTTTAATTTTCTTGATGAAAAGAAAAATATTGTCTTTGTCCCTTTCAATGTTTATTTTGATTTGATGCAATGTTTGCTTTTAGGATGATGAAAGTTTGAGAAGGTGGAAGGAGCAGCTCCTTGGAAGTGTGGATATCAATGCTGTTGGAGGTAAATATTGTTTCTGATTCATGATTTGCTCCCTTTAACTTTCTTGAATTTCTGATTTTGGCTTTTGAGGAAAGAGTAAAAAGGGGCCATCCATAGGTGGGGCTGGGGAGGATCGCGCCCCAAGAGTGTGATGTAAGCAGCTTATGACTTATTCCACAATTTGAACCCCGAGGAGACAACTCTTACTCCAATTTTTCCTCTTCTTTTTGAGGAAACAGTTGTATGCATATACTCCCTCCTCACCAAATTTGACCAACATCTCAAGATGAAATTTTTTGATACGCAGCTTACAATACTTTTCGAATATCTGTAGTTTTAATATATTGAATTGATTAAATTCAATTTAGTTATGAAATTTTGGTGTTGTTGTGGTGAGTGAGCAACTCCTTCCATGTTACTTTCATTCTCAAAATAAGTTATGGTGAGGAACTCCGAAAATTTCATTACTCGATTTTCATCTGTTAGTGTAATATATTCTGTTTTCTTTGACACTGTGGAACTTGTCAGTAGGATTTTGTGGTTGGTAAAACCTTAATGAGCCTTTAGACACATACGAGAAGCATTTCTGTATAAATCTTGACACTTTGTGTAACTGTTGAATAATGTAGAATCCCTGGATCCGGAAGTAAAGATCTTGAGCCTTGCAATTAAGTCGCCCGGTAGATCTGATATTGTTCTCCCTATTCCTGAGGATGGAAATCCCAAAAGTCCATGGTTTGTCCTGAAAGAAGGAAGCAAATACAGCCTAAATTTTACATTCCAGGTTAACAACAATATAGTGACAGGTCTTAAATACACCAACACAGTTTGGAAAACCGGCCTTAAAGGTACAATACCGTCCCTTCACATTTCCACCTCTATATGAATATGTCATTTTTAGGCGTCCGTAGTTTATTTCTTGATGTTTTTAGTTAACGTTTTCCCTTTTTACGAATGTTATTTCAGTTGACAGCACGAAAGAGATGATTGGGGCATTCAGTCCTCAACTGGAGCCTTATACGCACGAAATGCCAGAGGAGACCACCCCTTCTGGCATTTTTGCAAGAGGATCTTACTCGGCAAGGACAAAGGTGATTTTTTTTCTCTCTTCAAGTCTCCCTTAACGTAGTTTTTGTCTACCATTCAACAATAGTGCTGATATCCTATAAATGTCAATTACTGAATTGTTACTAGGGAAATCGGCAAGCTTCTCTTATCGTCTTCAATCTGATAGACTGATAGCTTCTCTTATCTTTTTTCATGGGACCGCTTTTTGTTTCCTCCATTCTTGTTTTAGCTTTTCTTTTTCGACGAGTTTTAAGTTTTCTATTGAAGGACCAGTACATTATAATACTAACTGAAGCAAGCTAATAGATTGGTTAGCGTTTTGTATGTACCCAACATTTGCGTTGAAGCAATCACCACAGCTGAAATTTTACATCTGTTTGGTCTTAGTACATAAGACGAAGGGGGAGCCTTTGCTAGAGCAATGGTAAAGTTGTCTCTATGTGAAGGTGACCTGTATATTTGCCACAACTTGAGCTGTAGAATCACACAATGATGTAGAATCATGGTAGGCTGCCTACATTATGCCTCTCTGGGGACGCGATCTTTCCAAGAGCCTGCATGAATGCAGGATGCTTCTTATACTGTGTAGATAAGAATTGCAGCTTAAGAATGTTTCTAAGCATACCAAATTAAGTCATTTTTCTTGTTTGCTTCCTCTGCAGTTCCTTGATGACGATAACAAGTGCTATTTGGAGATCAACTATACATTCGAAATCAAGAAAGACTGGCAGGAACAATGAACGACAATGCCATAACATGAATTGTTGCCCCCATACTAGTTTTTGTTCTTCGTAATTATCTCAATTTTTTTTCCTACTAATTTTTCAGAAGAGAAAAAGAAAAGAGAGAAAACAACCTGCTATAATTGATTATATGATCAAAAGCTCTCTTTTTTGCCACTCTCTATCAAATTTCATGTGCATAAGTGTGCTTTTTGAATGTTGTATAACTGTGAAGAAAACATTTCAAGAATCTAGAGATTTTGTTCATCAAATTCCTTTTTCTCTTCTCTTCTTTTTCATTATTTGTTTGGTTTTATATCTAGTATTTTCGGGATGATATTTTTGAGATGATAGTCTTTCGGAAATAGTCTCTCTATCTCTATGAGATAGTGATAATATTTATGCACCCATCAGTGGATTTCTTTTCCATTTTCTCATCATGATATTGCATCCCTTTACTTACCTTACAACTAAAGTTTGTCAAAGTTATGTTCTTTAGCTACTTTTCCCCTTTGACTTTAGACTTTAGTCACCTTGTTATTTTCTTTCGGCTTTTCTCAACCACTTCCTCCACCTTCATTTTCCCCAATAATTGAACTTGGCATTCATGCATTGGCATGATGGTTCATGTTCTTTTCTTGGTAAAGGCCCTATAAAAGATTGAAACATGTATGGTTAAACGAGGACCTTCTGTTTGATCATAAATTTTGAAGTTGAAAGTTGAAAGTTTGAATTTTGTAAATGCGTTTGGACATGTATTTTACTTAGAAAAAGTTAAAGTTTTATGAGTGAAAGTCCCACTAATCCAAGATAATGGAACATGAGAATATTTGAATATCATATTTTCATTTAAATTTTATGTCTGTATAATACTTAAAATAAATTTTGAGAAACTAATCCAAAATCTTTGACTAAATACTATCTAAGAGTTTCACTTCCAGGGCTTTGCTCTAGTAATAAGAGCGCAACATGTGATACGTAAGATCCATACATGAATTTGAACCATCGATACATGAATTTGAACCATATTCAAGTATGTGGAGAAGGACAGAAGAATGAATTCATTATCCACCGAATTTGGGATGGTAGACTGTTGACCCTAATAGATTTCTCGAATATCAAGATACATTTTAAATGTTCAAAATTTGAAGCACTCTATTTTTGGCACAACACATTTGGGGAAACCAAAAGAAAAGAGTAAAAAAATGTACGTCACGAGTTTGAATTTATACCAGATAAAAGGCTTAATGTATAGGCCATTATCCACCAATTTTTTAATTATACACCATTAACCCTCAGAAATTTTTTGATTATGAAAAATAAATTTTAAATGGTCGAAATTTAAAAAACTATTATGATAAAATAATTTAGAGGAGACCAAAAGAAAAAAGTTGCAGAATAAAATGGTCCAAAAAAAGTTTAAAGTCGATAGTTCACAAACAACAACTAAAATAGAAAAGCCCTTTTTATCATATTAAGAAATAACCCAAAGAAAAATGAAGAATTAATCTATATAGTCGTTTACTAAATCGTTTAAGTTAAAAAAAATAGTTGGCTAATGTATATTGTACGCACAATACATACGTATATAATTGTATATAATATTGAATATCCTTTTAAAACATGGAAAGAACCCGAAAAAATCCCAAAAGATATTGGTTATGGGCGTTGACAAAGTATTCTTTGCTGGAATATCAAGCAATTTGGTGATTTTATATTTTGTAAATGTAGAAATTTTGACTTGAAGCAACATGTGAGAGTTGTAGATTAAAAAGTGAAATGTATTTTTAAGTTGGTGCCAACAGTTTATTTTTGGTACTAAGCTAATTTGAATTCTCATAGAAAAGTTTCATTTTGATAATTATAAAATAAAGTTTGAATTTCTCAATAAAAATAAAAGAATACTTATTATTTCAAAATACTAGTCAATTTATAAATCTTATTTGGTGCATACAATTAATGATTTAAACAATTCCTTTTAGTGACCAAAAAAAAAAATTCCTTTTCAGAGAAGCATCCCAAGTTTGAATGTTGACTTGAAGATATTAATGCATCTCCCCTTAAAATAATAAGATGTTTATTTAATTTCCACTAATTTTCAAATCTTATTCCATTTCAAAAATAATATTTTCTTTCACGATGAAACAGACTACGTGTCGAAAATCAATTGGTTTTCCTATATATTGACTAATTTGTGGACTTAATTAAAATAAGTTGGAATAGATCCAGAATTTTGGCACAACTTTTTGTGTTGTTCTCTTTTCAATCTTCACATTTGTTCATCTCAAACTAGAACCAATAAAAAGAAATTGTAATATGGAGGGAAATATCAAGAATGTTATCAAATATTGGATAGAAGGAGAAATTGAATGTTTTATTAAGGTATGGTTATTAATTTATGCATCACTTTGTTATTGCTATCTATCATCTAAAGTTTTTCCAAAAGGTTCATTTAGGCTCTTTTCTTTTCTACCTATAATAATTTTTTTCCTTTATGTACCTCTTAAAATAAATTCTGTTCATCTTTGTGGTAACACTGGTTTTTTCATTTCTTGGCTTTGTAATTTTAAGCTTATTTTACTTGCTTTTGACCAAGGTCCACTTTCTGATTCTTCACTTTCTATTACTAAATTTCTTCTTCTTGCTTGTTTACCTATCAAGATTCAACAAAAATCTAAACTTTATGTGGAAAATGGGGTTAATAGAGGTAAATTTCATCAAAATACTTATTTTCAAGAAACCCCATCTCTAAATTTAGGTCAAAATGTTTCAAATGTACAAAGTGGAAATGATTTTGCCAAAAATGGCCATTTTCAAGAATCCCCATTTCCAAACTCAGATGACAAAAATGAAAACAACCCTTTTCAAAATGGACATTTTAATGAAACCCCATCTCAAAAATCAGTTGAAAAAGGTTCTAGTGTGCAAAAAGGAGAGGATTTTGCAAAAAGTGGCCAAAAACTAAATTATGGCATAAAGACACTACTTTTTGCTTTAATTATTAGAGTATATGACTATAGTGATTATATACATCCCTATATCATCATGGTCATATATTGCTTCCACATTTACCTTTCCTTAGATATTATTCTTGCTCTTATTTCGAGCTTGGCCCGCGGGCTTCTTGGAGTTCAACTCGAACCTCAGTTTGATGAACCATATTTATCAAGCTCGCTTCAAGATTTCTGGGGCCGGCGTTGGAATTTAATTGTCACTGGTATCCTTCGGCCCACTATATACAAGCCCGTTCTGAGCCTCTCTGCGAACATTTTGGGCCGGAAGTGGGCCCCTATGCCTGCGGTGATGGCTACATTCATCGTTTCGGGCCTAATGCATGAGCTGATATTTTACTATTTGGGCCGGGTTAAGCCCACTTGGGAGATCACTTGGTTCTTTTTGCTACATGGGGTGTGTTTAAACATTGAGATTTATGCTAAGAAAGTGATTAACGGTAGGTTTAAGCTGCCACGGATTATCGGGACAATCTTGACCGTTGGATTCGTTATGATTACGGGTTTCTGGCTGTTCTTTCCACAATTATTACGGTGTAATTCTGATGTTCGAGCATTTGCAGAGTATGAAGCAATTGGTGCATTCATTAAGGATGTCACAAGGGCTGTGAAAACAACATTTTTGAGATAATCCATCAAGTAAGCGTGTCAAATGGACGTGTTGAATTACATTTGATTATATTTGAACAAGTCACAAGTCATGTACCATAAAGTACATTGTAAAACATTCATTTTATTGAAGATGAGATTCTTGTTAAGTGAAATGTTTTCAAGGATGTCAACTCCATTTTTATTGAACAAACTTTAAATTTGCTGAAAGGTAACATATATATATATATTAAAATTATACCTGGTATATTTTTAGTTAGTAAGCTATAAAATGGCTTAGTACTGGCACTAATATGACGATTCGCCACTTAAGGCTGTGCGAAAATCTTAGTGAAAGTTCTAAATCCCTGATACTAGGCCCAAAGGTGGAGCTAGGTAAGATCAATAGGGTTTGGAAAAAACTACTTTTGACAAAAATTGCATTGTTTATATCATTAAAAAAAAATTATGTGTATATATATAGGACATTGTATTAGGGGTTCAGAAAAAAAAAAAATCCTTCTACTTCTTATATTTATTTCTTCATACTTTGAGTCTTCTTGGTATAAATTCTGGCTCTGCCATCACTTATGAATTAATTCTTATGCATGTACCATAAAGTATACGTTGTAAAACTTTTATATACAAAGATTTCAAACTCCTAATATAATGTATCTTTTGAATATCATCTTTATGATAAAAGATTTTTTTTTTTATATATCAGAGAAATTTAACCATTTATATAAATTTAAAGAAATATATTTTTATCAAAAGGAATTCAATTGAACCTCCTGTTGTACATGTTTCTATCTCAAGCCCACGAGATCCGCCCTATAGATAGCATCATATCCTAATATTAAAGATATTAATAATAAAATTGAAAAAATATTGCTTGTTTATTTAGATCTCGAGCTATATTTCCTACATTTTTTCTCATATAGTTATTAATAAGAAAATAAAAATTATTTTGAAATTCCATTAACCTCGACTTAAGCAATATATTATAGAAGAATCATTCTCTTCCAATCAAAGAGTTCTTTCAACAATTTTCATATACAAAAACTAACGAAACATTGATTGTCCAATAACATGAATTATTGTAATCTTAAAATAACAATTTTAATAAAATAAAATAATATTTGATTGGTTGCATAATAAAATATAAGTCCTTGCATAATGATGAACGTGTATCAAGTCATGATTGAATTTTTTAAAATAATTTTCGTACATGGAGTAGTAATAATACAAGAATTAATTACAAAAATAACAACATATCCAGTGAAATTCTACAAGTATAGTATGAAAAGGATAAAATATATGCACACCTTACTACTGTCTCGTAGAGATAAAGAAGTTATTTCGAAAATCCTCATCTCAAGAACATGAATTAATTACATATTATTAGTAATCTTATAGAAGTGGACATGTGACATTAGTAGGACTAATTAGCTTACCATACTTTGCAAATTCTAAAAAAGCAATTAATTCAGTACATGCTTTAGCTTCTGCATTACCCCTCAAAAAAGGTGGAAAAAATAACCAAAAGCTTGTGAAAATTATAAATCCTAATGCTAATGGGCCTGAGATAATTTTAGGAACCAAAACTTTGCCATTCAACAGTTTCTTGATCATAATTTCTAGTGTCAATGCCACTCCATGAATGATAAAGAAGCATGTGACTTCTCCACTAGGCTTTAGTCTTCCAATGTTGTAGAAAATCAGCTCATGCATTAGCCCGGAGACGAAGAACGTCGCGATCACAGCAGGAAGTGGGGCCCACTTCCTCGAGATCCTGTCTGTCATCATTGATCGGATGGGAATGTAAATGGTTGGATGGAGTATGTTGGTTACCATGAGATTCCACCTTTTACCCCAGAAATCTTGAAGTGAGCTGGTCTTGTAAGGCTCATCAAAGGGTGGCTCGAGCTCGACTCGAGCTATGACTCTAACCATGGTGCTAACCATGGTTAATATGATCTCTAGGGAGAAATAAATGTGGAAACAATATAGAAAGAGAACAATATTTGGATGCAAATGCGATTTATAGCTATACACTCTTATCAAAATGGCTAGGAGTGCAATTTTGGTAACAAGATTTAAAGTTGATTTTGTACTCTTTTGAGTGGTATTAGTTGATGATTTTTGAAACTTTATAGGCAAACAAGCCAAGGGAATGAATGTTGAAAGTGGGGTTGATGACAAAGGGCCTTTACCAAAAGCAAAAAGAAGAAGCTTGAAATTGGCTAGCCATGCAATGAAAAAAGAAGTAATGGCCCCAAGATTAATAGAGTTAAGATAAAGAGGAAGAATGAAAAATAGACAAATTATTGGAATTATAGCCACAAATCTTGATTTACCATTAGGAAAAAATTTAACAATTGTGTGAGAATAACATAAACTTATTAAGACAATAAGCCATACCACTATGAAATTGTGGATTTCTCCTTCCATTAATTCTTTGTTAATTTCTTCTATTGTTCTACTTCTTGGAAGATGGCTAGAATTTAAAGATACCTTTATTATTTCTAATTAGGATAAATAAAATATATGTTATGATTGTTGACCTAGGGAGGCAGGGAATATTATGTTGTCACATAAGAACAGTCATAGTATGATTATTAATAGGGAAATATATAAGATCAAACTTGTACGTAATGACCTCATTTATTCAAAAAAATTCTGTTGCTATAACAAAATATTGTTATAATATGAAAGTCAGTTTAAAAAAAATAACTATTATAATAAACTGTTGTTATAAATGATGACTTTATAGAGAAGTCCAACTGCAATGCACAAGATCAAGGCGATCAATGATAACACCAGAAGTTTTGACAAATGGTGTTTAAGACTTAACTTATATACTTTTATAAAAGATAATTTCGTCCCGTATAAGTAATATAATTTTAAATATATCTTCAATAAAGAATACTTAATATCATTACTTAATCTATATGACTACGCCACAAACAAGCATATCGTTATAAGATTATTAAAATAACCCAACTATATATTCAAATAATGTGACATATGTTTGTTAGTTTAATGTCAAATATTTGAATCTAAAAAGTCAATGCTCTATAGATAACATCAATTCCCAGTTTAAAGACTTGCAAAATAAAATAGAAAGAATAATTGTTCAATTTATTGCCAATTTTTTTTTTCCAAAAAAAAAAAATGCTCTCACTATTAAATTGGGGTCCCTAAAAATGAAAGTAATAACACGAGATAGTCGTGGGTAGCACCCCCTTTAATTGTTATAAATTTCACTTTTTAAAATTTTCTCAATTTTAAACTTTTATAAAAACGCAATTTGTGAATAAGATTATGTCCTAAGATGCTATTAAATAAATGAATCTTATCGATGTTAACGAGTGATAAATAACTGCGTTATCGATGTTCATTAAAATTGCTTAGAGCAACTCTTTTTTTTTTCATTTATTCCAAAAAAATGCGAATGAATTAAAGATAAACCTCTCTCTCCACAACTTCCACATGTCCGCTGTATGCACCACACACAAAATATATGTTCTATAATAAATATAAAATATGCTCCAATATTTTTATTGGAATTATCCTGCAATTAAAGAACAACAGAAAAGGGAGATTCACAATTTCGTTGTTGGATGGCCCATCGAATTAATATAATTTTGGTACGCCATATAAATCATAGATGGAAAAAAAACAATATAAGAATAAAATATAATATTTATATCCGATTTTAAATTTATTTTATTACTTTATTTTTATTTATAATTTTTCATTTTTATTTTTTTACACAATACATTAAGATAGCAAAATTAAAAAATATATTGATACTTTTGTTATATATATTTAATTTAAATTTAGTAAGATTTAAATTATTTTTATGACCCCAATGTAAGTAAAGAACAAACTTCCAAATTTGACTGACATTGTTTTTATTACGCATTACTATTTGGACCCAACTAAAGAGTAAAGAAAAATGTGTTGGCTGACATAAAAAGTACTTCAACTTAAATTTATTTATTTCATTTAACATGACATGAAATTTAATACAATAAATAACTTTTTAAATTTTTTAAATTAAAAATAATGTACCATATATAAAAAAAAATTCAAAATTTGTATTCTGAAATATGTGATTTTATAAAAATAAAAGCAAAAAGTTGTAAAAAAAATATTCTTTTCTAAAATAAACTAAAAATAATACAAAAGAAAAAGAAATTTGAAAAGGGGAGTGCTGATAATAAGGTCTCACGAGACTTTCATGATTAAGAAGAAGATGGGATGAAGCAAAGCCACAAATTGAGATGGAGTTAAGATTTGAAGATGTATATTTTTTTTAATTATATTGATATTAAAAAAATTATAATTTATATTACTTTTTGTATTGCTTGTTAATATTTTTTTAAAATTAATCAAATTAATTCTCAAAAATTATAACAGAACAATTAAAAAGGAATAGGGAAATAAATCCAATATTATTGGTTTTTAAATAATTTGATTACATTAAAATGATTTTTCAGAAATAGTGTCTCTATCTCTATGAGATAGTAGTAAGGTCTCCATACATTTAACCTTTTTCAGAACCCACTTGTGAAATTCTATGAGATATGTTATTATTAAATTATGAGTATAAAAAGAATAGGACACTTCTTTATGTTATATTATTATATACAAGATCCCCTATATCTTTGATGAAGACTAATTTAATTATGTGTACCCTACTCCCACCCCCACCCCCCAACTCCCACCCCACTTCCATATGTACCCTAGGTCCATCATCACAATTTATTTTTCCTATTACAAAAATAATAAAACTATCTCTTAGTTAAAGCCTTTTTTTTCCAAGAAGAAGAAGAAATGGAAGGGGAGATCCACAACTTCATAGTGGTATGGACTATTGTCTTAATAAGTTTATGTTATTCTCACACAATTGTCAAATTTTTTCCTAATGGAATATCAAGATTTGTGGCTATAATTCCAATAGTTTGTCTATTTTTCATTCTCCCACTTTATCTTACCTCCATCAATCTTGGTGGCATTACTTCTTTCTTCATTGCATGGCTAGCCAATTTCAAGATTCTCCTTTTTGCATTTGGTAAAGGACCTTTGTCATCAACCCCACCTCTACCACTTTCAACATTCATTCCTTTAGCTTGTTTGCCTATAAAATTCCAAAAATATTCAACTACGCGTAATGTTGAATCCACAAAAAAGACCACAAGTTCAACTTTCAATCTTGTTACCAAAATTACACTTTTAGCCATTTTGATAAGGGTGTATAATTATAAACACAAGTTGCATCCAAAATTACTTCTCTTTTGTTATTGCCTCCACATTTACTTTTTTCTAGAAATCTTACTAACCATGGTTAGCACTATGGTTCGAGTCGCGACTCGGGTCGAGCTCGAACCGCCTTTTGATGAGCCTTACAAGACAAGCTCGCTTCAGGATTTCTGGGGCCAGAGGTGGAACCTCATGGTAACCAATATACTTCGTCCAACCGTCTATGACCCCGTCCGATCGTTGATGGCGGCTCGAATCCCGAGGAAGCGGGCCCCACTTCCCGCGGTGCTCGCGACGTTTTTCGTCTCGGGGATAATGCATGAGCTGATTTTTTACTACATTGCAAGGGAGAACCCTAGTTGGGAAGTCACATTCTTTTTCATTATTCATGGAGTGGCTTTGAGTCTTGAAATTATGATCAAGAAATTGTTAAATGACAAATTTTTTGTCCCTAGATTAATTTCTGGTCCATTAGCATTAGGGTTCATAATTTTGACCAGTTTTTGGTTGTTTTTTCCACCACTATTGAAGGGTAAGCCAGATGTTAAAGGATGTACTGAATCTATTGCTTTTTTAGAATTTGTTAGGTATGGTAAACTAGTTAGTCCTGACAATATTACTTGTCCATTCATGTAAGACTAGGTAAATTGTCCAAAAATTAAAATATTACAATTTTCTCTTTTCAAGAAAAGGTCATATTTTTATGTTCTTAATTGTATAGTTATTTGATAATTGAAACTTTCTGGCTCGATCAACGTCTAAATTCGTTGTGTATGATTCAATTAAAGGGGTGTTATTCTCTATCAAGAACGAATCTGAAATTAAAATCTCTAATTAGGTATTAAAAAATTTGATATATCTCATGTGTGTTGATTTTTAATGTGATAGTAGGATAGAAGTGTATTTAACATATGTAAACAAATTTTTGTTATAAAGTTTTTTACAAGGCTTCGTTTGTCCATAGATCTTGTTTCAAAAATTTTAAATCATATTTGAAGATCATTATGAAGCATAAATATAAAGAGATCGCTTTATATTTGATATATACAGCTACAGAATATTTTAAAGGGGCCAAAATTAAGAATATATGTAAGGCTTTATAATTTATTTTCCATGTGTCATTATTGTTTGAATGAATTAGTCAAAATACATCACATATGTAAAAATCCTCCTTTTATAATTAAAAAAAATGTATTATTGTCATTGTTGTAGTTCAAAAAGTCAACAATGTATTATTGTCACTAATATTTCTTTATTTTGCAACATATTGCAATATAATAGTATGGAGATGAATTAATGAGATCGCTTTACACTAAATTGAATATTTCTGCTTCTAGTCTTGAAAATAAAGTTGTTCTTGATACATGACGATTTTTTTTATAAATGAGCCTTACGCCATGTGAATTGTGATTAGTCGGGTTAGAGGGATGATTCAAAATTTAGGAGAGAAGAACTAATCAAAATTTAGTATTTGTTATAAATACTCATCTTTAGTATTACCATTAAATATAACATAATAGAAGATTAGCCATTTCTAGTATTACCATTAAATATATCATAATAGGAGTAAGATTAGCACTAGAATTGACTTTTTGGGTGTAATTTGTCTTTATAATTATACACATTTATCAAAATGGCTAGAAGTGCAATCTTGGTAACAAGAAAGTTGAATTTGTAGCCTCTTTTGTGATTTCAACATCACTAGTGATACAACCAAGATTAATAGAGTTGAGATAAAGTAGTAGAATGTAAAATAGACAAACTATTGGAATTATAGCCATAAATCTTGATTTGCCTTTAGGAATGAATTTGGCTATGGTGTGAGAGTAACATAAACTTGCTAAGACAATAAGCCATACCACTATGAAATTGTGAATTTCCCCTTCCATTTCTTCTTCTTCTTGAAATATGGATGGAATCTAAAGATGTCTTTATTATTTCTAATAAAAAAAATCATACAATATGATTTGACTTAGGAAACATGTGGGGTTGGGGAGAAGTGGAACATTTCACATAAAATAATTAAGGAGTTGTCATCTAAGATACTTTTATTAATTAAGAAAAGATATTCAATTTGTACATGATCAATGAGATCTGACTGTTTTGGAAAGAGTTATTATTTTTATATTTTTCACATGGTTAGGGCAATCTAGTGTTTTGTGAATAAATTTTGATAGTATAATATTGGTAAATACAATTTCTCAATTGTTTGAATAAGCTTTTTTTAAGTGATTTTAAAGTTAAAAGTCAAAAGTCAAAAGCGAAAACTATCTATTTTTGACTTTTAACTTTTCTTTTACTTTTTTAGGCTAAAGTAAGACACTTTGTGTCTTTATCAAACATTTTTAAAAATTAAAAAGTATCTAAAAGTCAAAATCATCTAAATGTAAGTCTATCCAAACACCCTCTAAACCTTGTTATATTGGAGCGTTTGTCTGAAAATTTCATGGCTATTATAATGAGGTGTAATATATTGACATTTGATGTTTAAATCTTATTTAGTTATTATAAACAAATGTACAGAAAATAATTAGTTCAAGGATTTGTGTACCAAGAAGAAGAAGAAATGTACCCCCTTTGTACTATTTTAGTTGTCATGCGCTTTTCAAAAGTCAATTTACTTAATGTTTAAAGTTAAATTAAATTAAATAAATTTGATATTTTAACATAAAAATTTAGATATTCAAAAATTATTTTAAAAAAAATTATTGATTACAACTCTTTACATATCAATATGATGAAAAAATATATTTTAAAAGCTATATTAATTCAAATTAGTTCTACCACAACACATGAATAAATATTTTTACAAGAGTGGACATGTGATATTGGTAGGACTAATTAATTGACCATACATTATAAATTTAAAGAAAGCAATATATTCAGTACATAATTTAAGCTCTGTGTTACCCCTCAAAAAAGGAGGGAAAAACAACCAAAAACTTGTAAAAATTATAAATGCTAGTGCTAATGGACCTGAAATAATCCTAGGAACCAAAAATTTACCATTCAAAACTTTCTTGATAACAATTTCAAGACTCAAAGCCACTCCGTGAATAAGAAAGAACATCATGGCTTCACCACTAGGCTTCAATCTTCCAATGTAGTAAAAGAACACCTCATGCATTAGCCCCGAGACAAAAAACGTGGCAAGCACAGCTGGAATTGGAGCCCACTTTCTTGGGATTCGGTCTGCAACAATATAATGTACAGAATCATAGACGGTTGGACGAAGTATATTAGTTACCATGAGGTTCCATCTTTTGCCCCAAAAATCCTGGAGTGAGCTAGCTAGGTGAGGATCGTTGATGGGTGACTCGAGCTGGACTTGACCCACCCATCGAACCGCGATGCTAACTATATTCAACATGATCTCTAACATGAAGTAAATGTGTAGGCAATAGAAGAAAAGAATGATTTTTGGATGCAAATAGTCCTTATAGCTATACACCCTAATCAAAATGGCTAGAAGTGCAATCTTGGTAACAAGATTCAAAGTTGAAGTTTTGGCCTTTTTTGTTGTTTCAACATTATCACTAGTGGAATATTTTTGAAATTTTATAGGCAAACAAGCCAAGGGAATGAATATTGAAAGTGGTAAAGGTGGGGTTGATGACAAAGGGCCTTTACCAAAAGCAAAAAGAATGAGCTTGAAAGTGGCTAGTCCTGTAATGAAGAAAGAAGTAGTGCCTCCAAGATTAATGGAAGTAAGATAAAGAGGAAGAATGTAAAATAGGCAAACTATTGGAATTATAGCCACAAATCTTGATTTCCCTTTTGGAATGAATTTGGCTATGGTGTGAGAATAACATAAACTTACTAAGACAATAGACCATACAACAATAAAATTATGGATCTCCCCTTCCATTTCTATGTCTCAATTTCTTCTTATGAGATGACTGAATTAAAATGTTTCGTATAGATCGAGATGTATAGCTTGATTTTTTAATTCATTTCATAAAAGCATATATTATGATGGTTTGACAGTGGGGGTTAGGTAGAAATGGAATATTTCACATAAAATAACTAAGTAGTTGTCATGTGAGATATGTTTAGTTATTAGGAAAGATATTATTGCACATGGTCTGAGTTTTTTCTGAAAGATTTGGTTAAGCAATTCTCTTATAATATATATTCTCTTACATTATATGGAGAACCAAGGTTGAAGCAGGCACGTCTCTGTCTGCTTTAGCCTCCAACTCTCTTTATATATACATACATATATATATATTCTACTATAAGAGAGAACTGAGGTTGTCTGCTTTAACCTCCAACTCTCTTTATATATACATACATATATATATTCCACATATATATATTCCACTATAACAGAGAGCTGAGGTTGAAGAAGGTACGCCTCTATCGACATGTCTGCTTTAGCCTCCAACTCTCTTTATACATACATACATATATTCCACTATAAGATAGAGCTGAGGTTGAAGCACTTACGTCTCTATCAACGTGTCTGCTTTATCCTCCAACTCCCTTTATATAAACATGAGTAGTTTTTTAACAATATTGCTAAACCAAGAAAGCAAACCACAAGATTCTGGTCAATATCTTATTGCTATTTCATTGAAAATGAACAAACCACTCATATTGCTATTGCTATTGTAGTATGTATGTACAACTGAGATTATAAGAAATATACACCAACAGAATTTCGAATACACACCTATACTAAGGGGAAAATCTGGATCTTGAACTCAATCATATCCAGCCAGCGCTTCTTACATATCATCGAGCAATATCAGAATTTCAAATCATTCCAATATGTCTGTCTCCTTGAGGAGGATGAATGAATAAAAAACATTCATATTTAAGATGCATTAGGCAAACAAGGATTCTTTTGATATGAGTTTTTTGTGTGTGAGGCCTTGAGTAGATGTATTGAGCAGCCTGCAAGATTGTTCTACCATTAGTTTATAGGTAGAGGGATGCTTCCAGGCAATAAACGAGAACTGGTCACCATATCGTTCCATTCCTTCCACCAATAGTTGCCAAACTAAGGCTCCTGCACCCGCTTTCCTCTTCTTTGCTGACTCGTAAATCTTGTCATAAACTATTTTCAGAAAAATATTTCTGTCGTATAATCCATTCTTTTGTATACTTGAAGGGAAACCAACTTCTGTGAAAAGAACAGGCTTCTTAAGAATCATTTCAGCTTCACTAATGTGAGAATCCATCCAGCGAGATAGAAATTCTACTCTCGCGTTTGAATTTATTCCACCTTTGACCCTGCAAGAGAATGTCTTTTAAGAGAATCGGAGGAAGTAATAAACTGATACAAGCTTAAACTTCTACATATGCTACTATAAAAATGTATATGATGTGGGATAAATTTACTCTGCTTGACTAACCAACTGTGGGGGTAAGCATGAACAGAAGTGAAATCGATGTTTTCAATAGCCGAGTTCTCAATGAAGTCCACCCCAAACGATGCAGCCCATTTCCCTGGGTTCAATCCAACATTTCCAGTTTTTTCCACACCATAAAAGCCCTCGAGTCCAACAGTCACAAGATGCTTCTGATCCAAACTTTTGACATATCCAGCCATCTCTTCTATCCACGCCTGTTCACGAAATTACCATTGAAGCTAAAGAAAGAAGGTACTACAATCAGACTCTTTATAACAACATTTCCACTACAACGGCCAAGTTTCTTTAGACCCGAGTTTTTCATGTTATGTTATGTTATAAATTCTCCATAACAACATCTCGGTATAACAGCCGAAAAAATGTCCAGCCAAACAATGTGGTTATAAACAGATTTGACCATATATGCAACATGACGAGCAAAAACTGCTTTATGTACTATCCCAGAACTATTGATATGCAAAACTAATTAAAAAGAAAACAAAGTTATAAGTAATCTCTGTAAGATGCTTTATTTTCCTTGCTTCAAAATCACCATCTTTCTAGTGTCACTGAGAGGCCAAATCTCACAGCAATATAATTCGAAGAAAAACTAACCTGGAGAGCAGCAGCTGATGAACTGGATTCACAGCGAGGCTCATTTATGAGTTCCCACGCAAATATGGCTGGTTCTTCTGAATATTTAACTCCACTTATAGAGTTTTCTCTTGTCACAATAGCCTGTCATGCACAACAGGGAAAAATTTTATAATGTGCTTATAGTCATTGCATGAAAGTAAACAGAAAGAAGTTTCTTAATGGGAAAGCTTCTTCAAAGTGTATTAAATGGTCAAATGTCATAATTTTGGTTAATTTGAACATACCTTGACAAAAGACTTGTAGTATGCTTTGACTGTTGGATTCGTAAAGAATGCATCTCTTGATGAAGACACGTTGGCACCTGCATCTTGTGCCCACTTCATATATTGAGCAGTGCCACCATAAGCTTTTAAATTGTTTACAAGACTGAGGATTAAACGAATGTTATGCTTCCTTGCCTCAACAATGACAAAATCTAATCCCTGAAATTGATAGGATGATAAGATTATATCAAAATGTGGGGGGGAAAAGGTGGCAATTTATAAATACTATGTGGCATAAAATTGCCTTACTAAGAAAGGCCAGGAACAATAAATTGTAATAGGCTAGTAAGATGAAGAAACTTACGTGAACATATGCTTGCATATACATCGGCAAGATAATTGTTAGGAATTGCAAATGCGCACTATACTATCTGTTTCTTTCTACTGGTGGTATACTAGTCTGTGGTTTTTGTTGCTACTTTCTGCAGCGTTCTTATGGCATTGGATCAATTATATAATAAAGACAGAATATAATGAATTTTGAACAAGTACTACATAAAATTCATATTTTCAACCATCTAGGCACAATCCGCTGTCCACACAACTAAATTTCTTGGATCTGCAGTAGGTACTCAATACTCGTGAATACTATATGATGGCCATTTGTATTACTAGATGTAAAAAAGTTAAGCTATCAGAAGTGATTCGAGTAATCTTTAGCTGATGTTCATTACCAAACGGTTTAGTCCTTTCAAAGTACTTTTGCACAAAACCTTTTCAGTTTAGATTATGATTTCATAATATGGCAATGATATGACCTAAGGCAGGTCTATCCGTAATGAAGCCTTGTTAGCTTTTAGATGTTCAACTGAATATTCAAAGTTTCAAACCTATTACTCCACCAGCCCCAACCTCTCACCAGTGAGAAGTCAAACAAGGTACACATAAGTTGGTGGATGATTCTTTTTATAAGGCTGTGTTTGGGGCAGTTTGTACGCACCTCGACTATTCTATGGGTACCTTGAAACTGGTAGCGAGTTATTCCTAGACGGGAAGAAATCACCTTGCAGTTTTTGTAAATTGCCAGATCTCCCGTGATTTTCATCTCACTTCATTGGCCACTAGGCTATAACCTTAGTTACTAGTTGATTATTCACTCATCATACAAATTAAGTTATACTAACAATTTGTAGAACACAATATTTAAGTTAAATATGCCTAGCTTATACAAAGACTCAAATTTTACCTTCTATTTTCATTAAACTTCTACTAACAAATAAAGTCATCTCAGTTTCAAGAGACACAAATCAACGTCTCACCCTAAAACACCATAAACTACCGTGAAATAAAAAACTTGCAAATGATTCTCACTTTTTAAAACTAAGAAACAACTCCTTAAAGTGTTCAGTAAGCCACTAAGTCTCCATTTTAATTTTTTTGTTTTTACTTTCCGTTCTAGTTAGTTTAAAAGAATGTCTCTTCCCCTTTTTCCCGCAACTCTTTAATACTAACTTTCCACCTGACATTTCTAAGGCCACAAGATTAAAAAACATGTTAGTACATCCTATATATCTTTAGTCTAAAAACCACAAGATTAAAAATTATTTCTTTGTAGTCTTAAACCCTGTATCAAGTCAAGACCAGACAATCAAACTGAAACGAGCGAGCATAAGTTAATTGCTCAAACTCTTCAAAATTGTTGATGATCCTCTAAAAGTAAGTGCATTTTGGAGTATTCAACACAAATGCAAACACCATTTTTTGAAGAGTCCGAGCAACATAGAGTCTATAAGTACTAATCCTTACAAGTGCTACAAAAAACCAACAACAACATAGTATCAGCTTAAGGATGCTACAAAAATCAAACAAAACCCCAAACAATAGAAAAAATTAAAAAACTTGATAATAAAAATACCAACTTTAAAGACTCTTTCATTGAAGACTCCAGGAAGTAGCTGAAGATCACTGGGCCCAGCACCATCACTAAAAGCCCAAGTCCTACAAACACTCAAGCCCATTTCAGCTCCTCTTTTCAACATCTGAGAAACCCTAAATCTTGAAGAGACCCAAATACTTTCCTTCATTAACCAATAAGAATTCCACCCATTAATGTACAATTCTTGAAATGCTAAAGATTGAGTCTTTGGGTTTTCATTCTTGATGAAAAATCTAGTTTTATTAACTCCAACAAAACCCATATGGGGTTGTCTTAGAAAGATTTGTGGGAAGGAGAAATTAAGGTTGTCATTGAAGTTCAAGTACAAAAGGAAAAAAATTGTGAAAATGCCTAAGGCTGGATATAGTTTTTTGTCTCTGCATTGTGTGTCCATTTGAGAGAACTTGTTGGTTTGTTTTGTGTCAAAATCATCCACTGTCTCTAAATTTGAAGTAATTTACTTAAACATTCCATTATAAATATAAGAATTTTCCCTTTAATATGTGAAAGAGATTTAGATATTTTCTTTCGTCTCTTATTTATTTTTGTCACTTAATATAATCTTATGTAATAAGATGTGGCAACATTTTCCAAAATAGAGAAGATTACAAATTGTATAAACGTTTGTTTTAGTGTCTTATTCGGACTTTGGTTTACAGATGTGTTTGTCCTAACCTTATTTTGCTTCCACCTACACAACACACTTTGTGTTTAAATTTGCTAGCACCTTTGATTAGATCATTTTACAATATTAAATTAAAAAAAATATATTTATAAAGGAATTATGTTAAATTAATTAAGGCTCTCGGTAAACATAGCTAATATATATACTAGTTAATTAGCTAACATAACTATAATTTGAATTAGTTACGACTCTTGACAAACATCTGTAGTTTTATATAATTTGCGCGATTTATACAAACACTGTATGCGAAACAAATTATATCGCGAAATGCACAAACACCGTGAATTGTATAGACGAATCATACGAATGTTACGCACGAATTGTATAGCAAAATATACAAACACTACACAAAAACTGTGAATTGTATAACAAATTATACAAATATATATAAATATTGCGTGAATTATATAAACAATGTTATACCTATAGTTACAAAATGTAACTACTCAAACTATAGTTATGGAGCATAATTAAAATATTTTTGAGTCCGTATACGCGAAAATTCTTTTTTTTTTAATGGGCAGTTATATTCTGTGATAGCCCAACTATCTCTGTGGCCCAATCTTGTATGGGCACTTGGCCCATGTTTTCCGCTATCCAGGCCCAAAACTATCACCGGAAATTTCAGTTCTTTGAGGCAATACATCAAACAGATAGTAATCATAAGCAAAACAGTCCATAAAAATCAGAACATCTCAGAAGAAACAGTGAAATTGGTAAGATTTTTGCCATTTCTCAGCTATTCTGTTTCTTGTTAGTCTCCATATATCTATCTATAAATCGTTTATCATTCTGCCTAATAAGTTAAAACACAAGGTGATTACTTCAAGTTGTAATCTTTTTTGAAAAATTTTAGTAGGTCAGTTGGTTTACTATGTTAAACTTTCATCTATCTTATTGCCGAGGGTTGAGTAGCCACTTGTAATCATCCCCACCCCTCACCCCCACCCCCCAAGTTTTTTTTAAAGAAAAGTTGTAATCTTTAATGGGTGTTGTTAGAATGAACATTTCGAATTTGGTTCTTTGGACTGAAATGGATGCTACATTTTTTAGTTTTTTTGGTTAGTGGATGCTATGAAAGTTATCAGTTTGGATTTGGTTCATTGATTTTTGATGTTATCTTTGTTCCCATTTTATGGGACAGTGTTTGACTGTGCATAGACTTTAAGAAAGATAGACTTCTGAAATAATCCATAGACATTTGTGTGAAATAGTACTTCAAGTTGTAATCTTTGGTGAGTGTCGAAAAAATAAACATTTCGAATTTGGTGCTCTGGTCTATAATGGTGTTATAAAGTTTAACATTTTGAGTTTGTTTTTCTTTTTGTT
Organism: Solanum ossicruentum; assembly: GCA_025774065.1. Lineage (NCBI taxonomy): Eukaryota > Viridiplantae > Streptophyta > Magnoliopsida > Solanales > Solanaceae > Solanum > Solanum ossicruentum. The sequence goes on along the minus strand of JAOTQR010000007.1, from coordinate 5,399,084 downwards.
CAATGGGAGTTATGAAAGTTATCATTTTGGAATTGGTTCTATGATTTTTGATGCTCCGTATCCTCCACTTGGTTTTGCGTACATCCTACCCTCGCTAGACCAATTTATAACATTTTGTATGGCTATCACTCATCTAAGGAAAAATGGAAAAATTTGAAGTTGACCTTTTTTTAAAAAATATAGAAAGTTGTCGTTTTGAAGTTGGTCCTTTTATATGGATTTTGAAAGCATCACAAGGTGATTTTTATACTCTGTTAGCATTGGAGCTTGGCTGTTCATATAGAATCTGATAGATATCCTTATACTGATGTAGTGGTTATGGAATGAGTATTACCTTCACTTGTTTCCTTTTGCATTATGCACTTCCACTTTTTTCGTTTTATTCATAGGCAAGTTTGAGATTAGTTTTATGGGATGATTGTGGAAGTTCGGCTGAAACATTAAGGGGACGGGTGAGTGATTCTGTGCTGTATGTGGGAGAGGAGGGGGCTAGCCTCGTCCCCTCCCCTCCAATTAGTAGCAGTTAGTAATCGCTCAGTTTCTTATTCTTCTATGTGTGGTACTAGCTGTTGTTTCTGCTTTGTATCTTGCTATTTTGCTGTAGTATTTCCTTGCTTTTAAAACTTCTGTTTAAGCCGTTGGTCTATTGAAAAAAATCTCTCTACCCCACAAAGGTAGGGTTAAGGTCTGCCGATATTTTACTCTCCCCAGACCACCACACTTGGTATGTTGTTGTTGTTGTTATTAAGGGGACGGGTAAGGATCATTTGTTGTCGTATGTAAGGTAAGAATATTTCCATGACAAGGTAAGTTTATTTTCAGGGCCGACAGCAGAGGAAAATTCTCATAGACATTCAAGTCTAAACAAGTAGCAAGACTTTACCTCATAAGATCGATCATATACTTTTGGAGAATAGGCCTGTTAAATGCTACATTACAATAGACATGTGAGCAATGTCTTTGAAAAATAAGCATGATCGCTCTAATATAAATTGTTATACGACATGTGATTATAGGCCGTATCTCAAGGGTGCTAATTTAGATTTCTTCTCCTGTTCAGAAATTTGACTCAATGAAGTATATACCTGTCAAACAAACTTGCTGACTGTTTTGAATGTCATAGAATTACAGCGTCTACTATTTCACTTATAATTGAAGGATACAATGTGTAATGGCTGTTAAGATTTAGCAGATTCTCCATTCACATTACCAACTTATCTTGTTGAATCTCCTAATACATGGATATGAAACAGGGAACGTGGATGCCTCGTCTTTAGATCCTTCTACAACTCTTTGCCCTGTTCCGTTTGCATATTCTACCTCCTGAAACTGCTTTTGGACATGCTAATTCGTCAACGACTTATTGTAGGTTCAAAATGCAGAGCTTGAGATCATCTATTCTGAAGTATGTGCGGGTTAAGCTTCCATTGCAAGTAGCACCATCTCAAGCTGAAGGCAGGAGTTCTTTAAATATACTCAATTTGCAAGTACGCACCTGTAGCAGTTCTGGTGCCACCAATCAGGATCAGATAAAGGAACAAGTGCTTAACCTGGTGAAGAAATTTGACAAGATTGATGCAACCAAGGTACAACTCATCTATTTTTGTTATCAGTCCTTTTCAAGTTTTCTTATCAGTACTTTACCAGGTTCATCTCAAACTAGTTTCGACGTGAAGCATAAGTTTATGTGTAAAGATTACTAAAACTGCAACAAAAATAGTATCTAGGAACTCGTAACCTTAAATATACTCCCTCCCTTTTAGTTCATTTAAAAAAGAATGTCTCTTTCCTTTTCATTTTTCGCAATTCTTTTGTTTCTACTTTCCATATGGCATGAAGACATTTAGGTTCATACTACATGCCTTTAGTTTAGACCACAACATTCAAAAGTCTTCCTTTACTTTAAACTCCATGTCAAGTCAAAACCAGACAAACAAATTGAGACTGAGGGAGTAATAGGTTCAATGCTAAGAACCTTACACCTTAAAAGTTGAACCAATTAGAGTTTAAATTTCTAGATTTGCCTATGCTGGTGATCTATATCAATTTAAGCATGTTGTGGCAAAAGATGAATTAGATAGTGGATATTACAGCTGAATCCGAAATTTTTTTATAGGTCACTGAGAGTGCTGATTTCCAGAAGGACTTGAGCCTAGACAGCTTAGATAGAGTGGAACTTGTCATGGCTTTTGAACAAGAATTCTCGATTGAGATACCTGATGAAGAGGCAGACAAGCTTAAATGTTGTGCCGATGTTGCTCAGTATATCATTTCTGGAGCTGAGAAGAAAGCTCAGGAGAGTTCGTAGAGTAACTTATTAGTTATCCTGAGAAGAGGATATCATGTCATTGGAATTGACAAGGTTTCTTTTGGAACATTTCTCTTGGATACTCCTTTTGGTTTGATAAGTCGTTGAATCCCAGGATTACATCGTCCTCAACTTCTTCTAGCTCGTCTTTTAGTTTTAGTTGATCGGTGTGAATGATTGCTACATTTATGCAACCCCAGATTTTAGTTATTGATTCTTCAGTGAATACAACTTATGCTGTTACTTTTATATATTGAAAGTTTGTGCATCTGGTATGACTATGAAAGGCTACTCATATTCTCAGTGGAAATACATGTGCCTGTTGCACATCATTCATACAAGAAACTTATATTTACATCTCTCTATCACACACACACACATAAACTGGTCGTGGGAGGAAGCAAACGACAAATTGTGGGCTAATACCAGCAGGTTATGATTCAAGCTTCATCAAACGACTCAATGTTTGTGACTGATCAAAGCGCCAACAGATTTGAGTCGTTGGATGTGCAGAAATTTTGACCTCCTGATTATATCACAGCAACTTTCTTACTGCACCTTCGTGTAACTTTAGGGGTCAAATGAATTGTATGTGTCGTGTAAGTACGAATGCCTTCACTGTTAGCGATTAGCTCGAGTCCTTTGTGTTTTCCTCTAAAAGCATGTTCACAAATGGTGTTTCTTGGCAGATGAAGGACTTTAACAAGACATGTTTTTTCCAAGTTTGGAATAGCATGAAGATGAGAAGGAAGATCAATAAGGAAATCTCCATCTTCATCTGTAGTGTTTCTTGCCCATGATCTTCTTGTTTTTCCACTTGATCCACAAAATACACCTACTGATGCACCTGAAATATGTTGTCACATGTTAGATTAGCCTAGTGTTAAAGGTAAAGTCATCGTTCTATGATCAGGACATCAGATTCGAGCTGTAAAAACAACTAATAAAATTATTGGCATGTGATCATGGGGTCTAAGGTTCGAGCTGTGGAAACAGCTTTTTGCAAAAATAAAGAGAAAGGTTGTGTATAATAAACTCTTATGGTTCAGATCTTTCACGTTTAAGAAGAGTTTTGCGCCCGGCCCCTGAGCTGTCTTCTTTTTAAAAAAAGTATGAGGTAAAATCAATAATATTAAGCATGGCAGAAACAAAGACGAAGCTAGAATTTTAAGTTTTTGGATTCTAGATTTTAAAAAATACAGTCACTACTTTTCTTGATATTTATACATATTAAGTCAATGTTTTAACACAAATACAAAATTTAGGTCAAAGTTACTAACTTTGCGAAAATAAGTTGCGTTGTGGCTTCACTCCTTCACCCGTGGGCGCAAATATTACTTCAATCAATTATACCTCAATTTCAAATTACTTGTATTTTACTATATGAATAATCAATCAACTATACCTCAATTCAAAATTACTCAAACTTTACTATATTAAATTTTGGACCCATATTTTAAAAAAAAATTAAAAAAATTTGGTGAGCTTATTTTATGTCAATTTACCATCTTTTGGTTCCAATAACACTATCATTTTGGTAGAACAGAAATTTGATGGAAGTGTTTAATGAAAGCAACTTATCTTTATTAATATACAAACAGGTCCATTAAATTTTCAAAATTTAATATTCAAACCCACTTTTATTAAAAATATTTTTTTTCTCTTTTTTATTTTCTTTAAATTTTCTTTTAGATACATTGAATAAATAAATGCAAGATCTATCTCATAAAGTAACTGTTTAAACTTTAAAGAATTAGAAGCGGTTCTAAATTAAATGTGTCCTATTTCCATTGATGGATCAAGTTTAACATCGAAATGAGTTTATATTAATTAACTTAAGACTTAATAAACACAAATTAATGTTTAATTTCATCTTATTTATTTTCAATTTAACTGTTCAAAACTACATAAATCAGCTAATACTATAAAATTCACGTAAAAACAGATTTTGAATTTAAAAAATAATAGTTTGGCTTCAAACAATTACACATAATATGTTCTAAGTACTTTTAATTCGCCTTATATGGCACAAATCTGAATTATTTAATTAGATTGATGTTTTTGAATAACAAATTATTTTAAAAGAAATCTATGCTATAAAACATGCTTAGGTTTTCTTTAATTATTAGACATCTCTTACACTTTTTTGTAAGAAAAAAAAATAGCAACAGAATAATTCTGTAGCTATAACAACTACAATAATATACTCGTGAATCTCACAAGCGGGTGTAAAGAGGAAGTTGTGTACATAGCATTATGCTTATCTCGAGATAATAGAGAAGTTGTTTCTAATAGACAAAATAATTTTGTAGCTAAACAATAAAATCTATCGTTGATGTATCAAAATTAGATAGCACAAGAAGGTGCACACCCACTATGAGTCCTTTCATGACAGATTATCAAAAAAAAATTTTAATGACACAAACAACAACAATGACATATTCAGTGGAATCCCACAAGTGGAGTCTGAAAAAAGTAAAATATATACAGACGTTACTACTACCTCATAGAGGTAGAGAGACTGTAGCTAGGAAACCCTCGTCTCAATAACACAAAACGGTTTCAAAATTAAAAAAAAAAGTGTGTACCCTCGATGAGCTCTTTAACGGCAGATTAACTACGAATAAAAGAAAACGTACCTTGGATAGGTCTTGAACGAAGTTCAAGATTATCATCCTTGATAATATTGTCACAACCATGATCATGATCTTCATGACAAACAAGTTTTCCATGAATAAAAACAGTAGAAAGCTTATCTTCTCCATAACCAGCCACTTTTATCATATCATCTCTCATGGAAAATGATTCAATTATAGAAACACCTCTAATTTCAACAATAAAAAATAAAAACAAAAAAAACATCATTTGTTTCCTTAAAATTTTATTCATGAACAAAAAATCCATGATCTTGGTGTTGTTGTTGTTTGTTGTTAAATGAAAAAATAAATAAAGACACCTTTGTATCGAAGAAAGATTCTATGATTTTTTTTATAAGATGGAATGAAGAGAAAACGAAACGTTACCACATATTTGGTTTTATATATAAGCAAAATATTGCATGGTTTATGTGAAGTACTATTTAATTAATGTTATTACATTTATAACCTTGAGGGTTCCTTAATTAAACAAGAAACTGAAATTTTAATACAGGCTTTATAATTAATTAAGATGGTTCAATGCATTTATACTCTATTTAAAATTAACTCATTAATATTATTTTTATTTTTCGTGTTAATGTCTCTCAAAAGTTAAAAGTATAGTTCGAGATTTTAACTCTTATTACAATTTAGTGCAAATACATTTTACATAGACAATTAGGGAGTATATTTTATCGGCTATTAGTGCAAATTATTGTTATTGAGCAAAGCCTAAATTTGATCTGATGGTGTAAAATCTCTATATACTGTTAATGTATAAATTATTAATAAATATTGACGATCCAAATTATTTTTGTTTTTTTTTTGATTTGCAAATTATTGTTATTGAGTAAAAGTCTAAATTTGATCTAATGGTGTAAAATATCTATATATTGTCGATAAATAAATTATTGTTAAATATTTATTTCCTTAATTCGACGATCCAAATTATTTTTGTGTTTTTCAATTTACACATTGTTGTTATTGAGCAAAGTCTAAATTTGATCTGATGGTGCAAACTATCTATATATTGTCGATGTATGAATTATTAATAAATATTTGTTTCCTTAATTTCACGATCCAAATTATTTTTGTTTTTTTCAATTTTCTTTTATTGACAAATTAATAGGAGTAATATAAACTTAATTTCAAAAATGAAAAGTATAATATTGAAGTAATATTAGATAGAAAAAAAGGCAAGGGCATTTTAGTCCATTTATAAGAAATAATAGTAGTTGACATATCCATAAGGTAGAGTTAAAATAGTGAAATCATTATTTTGACAAGATGGAAGAAAATATTGGAAGGTTAACTATCAAGTTGGTAGCCTAATTCTATCACTTTATATATAAAAATTTCATTATTATTCACAAAAAAATATTAAATTAAGGTGTAGAAAGCTTTAAAGCCCCACCAAGTGTTAATATGTCTTCAACTATATATCTATATTGAGCTCTTTGCAGTCAAGCAAAGCAAAGCAAAATCTTATATTACTTGCTAAAGAATTTTTGAGTCAAGCCTAACTCAACCATATTCTTTAATTTTATATCTACATATTTTGAACCCCCCAAAAAAATAAATCCATTGAAGACTTTAGGTTACTTTGCATCATAAAAAATCTTTAAGATATATGTGACCAATTATTGTTGAACAAATTCCATAAATTTGAATTTGAGCCTATCTTAGAGTATTCAGCTTCTTAAGCTTTTACCAAAACAGGTTGCGATCAGATGATTGTAATTTATCTGCTCTTTATCTGAGATCTCAAGTTTGAACTCGTGGAAATTCAAAAAATATTATGTTGGAAGCGTCGCTGCTAGAAATGAACATTGTGATGTACAAATTTGAAATTAATCTGAACTATGTACAAAGAACATCGAATAAAAGACAGAAAATAAATAATCTAAGCTTCTATTCATATATTTTCAGTATTAAAAATAGTTATATAATCGGATTAATTAAAAGTCAAATAAAGAAAATAAATGTTTATACTAAGTATCCTAAGTTGATAGCATGAAAAAAGTTTTATATTTTATACTTTTGATTATGTAAAACAATATTTTCCCGATAAAGGTTCTTTTAAGATTACTATAAGTAATTCACTTTAAGCATTCATAGGTAGCCTAACAAAACTAACTCCTCATCCAACAGTATTTTACAAGTCGAAGATCTAAGAAATAATTGCTTGCATGATATGTAAACTCTTTCTAAAGCATAATTATGAGAATATATTGAATATGTTTTTGAACTAACTCCTCATCACACAGTATTCTGCAAGTCGAAGATCTATCAAAAACAATTGCTTGTATGATACATAAACTCTTTCTAGATCCTAATTATGAGAACATATTGAATATATTTTTGTTGTATATATGTCATTGCACAATGAATTTTTAGTAATAGTAATATAAAATATCTTTATACCATTAATTTAAATAATTTAAAATCCTTTTGTAACATAAAACTTTAAATTCGACATTAAACATGAAGTATGAAGAGATGCATGCACTAGTTGATTACCAAGCTAAGACTCTAGAAGTACTCATTTAGACGAGGAACAAGGGATAATTCATCCTTAAATTAATTTTAGAATGCTTTTTGTTTTATGATTGAGATAAAATTATAGAATAACTTATCTTGTGCGTGGACACACCCTCTCCCCTCCGCTGAAAAAATAGTTCACTATTACGAAGTATAAACTATGATATGCACCACTGGAAAAATGAGTTCATTATTACAAAGTATATACTATAGTAGCAAATAAAAGTTTGCCCACTTAAATCAGAATGGCTATTATCATCATTTTATAGAAGGCCGACATTTCAAAATAAATTGGTTAATGTTTGCAGTTCAATAATGTAATACATGGCTCTCTTACACTTGACCCAGCCAAGACTGTAAATTCTTCTGATTCTATTGTTGCTATTACTGATCAGAAACCAAAGCATTCGAAATTGCTGGGCTGAAAAATGTAGCCGTTCCCACTCATTGTGGAGACGGGACAATCTTCCCAGAGCATCTTCCGAAACCAACTTTGTATTCATTGCCCTGATAATACATCGAAAACAAACTAGCATCAGACCAACAATCTCTGGAAGTCAGATGTAAGGATAACAACAAATGCACCGCTTTGACGAGGGAGGAGTGCAAAAAACAAGGTCCCATGACACACCATGTCAAAGTGTCAGTTTTGAATTCTTTCATGTAGAATGTGACCAGACATATCGAGAATCAGTTAAGTAACAATAGCATATTTTAACCAAGAAATTTGTTCGATGTACACTGGCTGTTCATTATTCAACAACTTTTGCAAGCTTCTTTCAGACAGCATTTGTATATTAAACACAAGAACAGAACACGGAAATAGAGCTTAAGGCAACCAAATTTTCCAAAAGCAACAAATGATGACACCATGCAAGTAATCATCCTGTTACAGTAAACCAAATTCCACTAAGCAGATTTTCAACAACATAACCAATATAATCCCACAAGTGGTCTAGGGAGGGTAGTGTACCTTACCCCTACAAGGTAAGAGAGGCTGTTTCCAATCAAAACATTTAAGTAGACAAACAAAGAACCGCCACTTTATGTGGTATTTTTTCGCTTTTATGTCCACCAGGGTGAAAAACTAGTTTCAATGATTCTTTTACACCCTGGAGAGAAAACCTCTTAACATGTTATCTTCCCAGAGCACTTGTAATTAGATGTATATCACATCAATAAGCCCAACAAGGTATAAGTGGAACTGGTAAGAAAAGAAAAGGCGCATTCAGATGCAAACCTGGCAATAACCAAAGAAAGTTACTTCATCTCCATCTTCTAAGAATGTACGGGTAGTTCCACCTAAAGACAAAGGCTTTTGTCCGTTCCATGTTAATTCAAGCAAACATCCATAAGATTCTGGTTCCTAAAAGTAGAAATATGTGGACGAATTATATCATCAGTAAAAACAGCATGATGATGAGTCACAATAAAACAAGAGGACAAGGAAAATTGGAGTGAGCAACTCTAGAGGCATCATGCAGCTGACTAGTAAATCTTACTGGTCCACTGATAGTTCCAGTTCCAAGCAGGTCCCCAGACCTTAGGTTGCAGCCATTGATAGTATGGTGAGCTAGCTGTTGAGTAATTGTCCAATATCTGTACCACGGGAAAGCCATACAGCATTACTATGGTAAAATAAAAATAACAATTCATGAAGTAAAATCTTCGTTGGGTTTTTTTACTGAAGAATTTTATTTGAGAAAATTGCCTTCACACTTGATTGCCGCTGAACTGTTTAGCATTTGAAGAACCAGAATCATCAAAAGATAATTGCTAAAGGTTCTTGAAAGCTTCAGGATTTTCTATCTTGTTTCCTTTTTTAAAAAAAAATGAAGGAAAGGCAGCAAAGTCAAGAGACAGGGAGGAGTATTAGAAGCAGACAGTTCACTTGCTGTATGAACTATTAGATTCAGTCTTCACCATCAAACTAATTGATGTTGAAATCCTTTTTTTTAATAAAGGAAAGGCACCATCATGAAGGTGGCTTTAACAGCACTAGATATCATGAATCTGGTGACAAAAATTTGATGACTTAAGAACTGTGAAATTGTAAGTGGCAACTGCGAAATATACTTACAAGTGCTTAAAGTTGCTTCTTGTCACAACGCATGAATCAGCTTTTCCAGAAGGCTTAATGAGAACCTTGATTTTAAATTTAAAAAAAAAAAGGTCCAACCATTACCCAGATGATCTATGAAATTTGATTATGCACAACAATAAACAATGATATTAGCATTGGTAGGGAGATATTATTATTTCTTGTTCTTTTATCCTCTGCTCGGTAAATCGACATAAGTTGGAAGAAATCTTTCTTTACAGCGTGAGATATATTTGCATACCCATTTACCCCCTTCTATCTCTACCCTCCCTCTACACCACTGCCCTTGCCACCCACCCCTTCTTCTTCCATCACCATTTTCTGGTAGGAATTTTTTTGGATGGTGGTCCTCCGAGTATGCCCACAACCAGTTGAAAGATCCAAATATAGCCCCACTTTCCTCCCCCCACGTCAATCAAATCAAACCAATTATGTCTCGTAGTGAGGGGCATATTTGAGATGATTTTAGCACTAGGGAAGCCTATGAGATGATAGCCGATAGGTCAACGGAGGGTATATTTAGGAAAAATCACAAACATTGGGGGGGGGCCTGTTTTCACCTTTCCCTTGAAAATAAAACATTATCAACTAAATGCTAGGTAGATCAAACCCAATCATGCAACAGAAAATACCTCCAAGGAAATGTCATAGTTTCTTGATGTCTTCTCCACAAGATATGTAGATGGAGAAGGGTTCTGCAATTGAAAGAAAAGAGAAGTTCTATTCAATATCAATTTCACTGGTGATGAACAAAGGAATTTAAGAGCCAGAAGTCAAGCAACCTGCTTTTGGGCCTCACAAGCAAAGGGTTCTAAGGCATCTAAAGTCACAATCCAAGGAGATATAGTTGTGCCTGCAAGATCAAAATTGGAAAAAAAAAAAGAGGGCGGGTTAAGACGGCAGCAGTTAAATGCATGCAATAAATCAATTGGATTTCTTACCAAAGCTCTTTCCAAGAAAAGGACCAAGAGGCACATACTCCCATGCCTGGATATCTCGCGCTGTTTAAAATAGCCTCTTATCAGCAGAGAATCATTCCACGAGAATTTTAAATAGTCAAGCATAGTATTGAGCATACCACTCCAATCATTCATCAAGACAAGTCCAAATATATGATCTGCAGCCTCATTGACGTCAACTGTTGTTCCTAGTTCATTACCAGGGCCAACTATAGCAGCCTAGAAGCAAAACAAGTATGGTGTGTAAAATGGAACTAATAAGCAACTCAGAAAGGAAGATGAAGATGAAAGTTGGACCAACAATAAACAAAGCACTTCTATGACATAAGCTCTTACCATTTCCAACTCAAAATCCAATTTTCTCGAAGGTCCAAAATATGGCGCAGAATTACCAGTTGGATGACCTTGTCCTCTGTAAGACACATTTAAAGAAGAATTAAAAAGAAAAGAAATACCAAAGTTACTTGAAATGAACGGAATAGTAGGACAAATCAGATCGCACATAATCTTTTTATGTTATTGATATGAATATAACATGCACCATTAGCGCAAGACTTGGAATTTAATAAAGAGTCAAATTTCATAATTGATCTCACAAAAAGGAAACGCTTCATTTCATGTTTCGACACAAGAATGGACATGATTCAGTACCAGGTGCAAAACAAGAAGTTTGAAATAACATGAAATGCCACAGAACATACAGTGTTAAAAATCAATCAGATAGATTCACTTAGGTGCTAGCGCTTTGGGACTCTTCTAGCAAAGGAGTGGTCACCGCATAAATCCGCAAACACCTCAATGATTAGTGCAAACACAATTCCTATCAAATATGTCTACATAGCTGTCTTCCTAACTCCTCCCCACACAAACAAACTGATAAGGATTTCTAGAAAGGACAGGAAAATCTACTTATGAGATCACCTGGGTCTAACGATATCTGTTCCAGAAATGACGATTGATGATGCTCGCCCATGGTAAGCAATAGGAAGATGGAACCTGAAAAGGGTGATTAGAGTCATGAACAAGCATATACATCTATGAACACGAAAATATGGAAGTTCTAAACCACCGCCACCGCCACCCCACCCTGTATGAGCTTGCATGTATCGTAAAAGATAATGTATTCTATGAAACTTTTCACATGTGGCTATGTCAACGGCTTACCAATTAAGGTTGATAGGATTTTCAGGGCCACGAAAAATAGTCCCACAATTCTTAGCATGGTGCATTGATGCAAAGAAGTCTGTGTAGTCTCCAATCGCAACTGGTAGAAGCATTTGCACCTTTTCCTGAAGAATTGACCAACACAACACGAGAATTAAGACAACATGAGTTCACGAACAGACATGACAATTCCAAGGGAACATGTCTTACCATAGGCAGAAGTGCTATCTGTCTTAAATCAGCATTGTCACGCAATGTTGGTTCTGTGGCTGCACCAGAACAAAATAGAACAATCCAGCTTCAACTTTCATTAAAGCCCCTCAACGATCAAACTCAATGAGATTATGATAAGTTTTAAGTATTTTGTCTTTCGAGGAGGATTATGGTATTAAGTCCCCCTTCCTTGTGTACCTCATTTTATTAATTGATGAAAATTCCCACCCAAAGATCTTATTCCATAACCTGGGAGGTTTCCCAGAAAGAGATGGACCTCAGGAAATCCAATACCAGAAATTGCAGGATAGAGTGCATGGAGATTTTTAAAATTAATATATTTATGATCTTTTAGATTTTAATATGTTTTCAAGTGACATAGGAAATGAATCCAAAATGAAACTGAAGAGGATGTGGTTTATCTTACTGGTTCAAATCTAGGTTCTTCTGTCTATCAAATGGTTGTGAGGGTTTATGATTATGATTTGATGATCTAACCTCCATCCAAACATGCAGGGGATACCTGATAACAGCTTTTGCAATGTCGCTCGAGCTTCCTTCCATGCAGGTCGTCCCAAACCAACAAACTTGTTCAAGTTAGGCTGCAAATGAATTGCATAAATGACTGATGATTATCACAGTCTCTCAACCTTGCCATCAGCAGAAAATAGCCACAGCACCCAGTGTGCCTATTCGTGGCTTACCATAATTATATTGTTAGACAATTTCCTATTACAACTTGAAATAATGGCTGACTTTTAATTTGAGAATAATTAAAGAAGAGCTCATAAATCAACAAAAATTGGCTAGAACTCAACTTAACGACTGGAGAATTATACACGTCCGTCCAAACAATAGGAAAAACAGAGCACAAAAATCAACCAAGATTACCTTATAGCTGAAACTAACAGTAGAAAATTCTCTAAACATACAACAAAACAGAGCATAATATGGTACTTGCTTCAGAACTGAATGAATTTGAAAACCAAAAAGACCTACGCTATAACTCCAAAGATATCGCAGGACTCTTTACACATAGCATGGTAGTTAATACAAAATAAAATCAATCGCCTTCTACGAAAGCAACTGTCAACGCAGGACCAAAAAGCAACATACAGAATCGACGAAAATTAGCTAAAACTGAACTTAATAGTCGGAAAATTACACGCTTCCGTCTAAACAATAGAACAAAATATAGCACAAAAATCAACGAAATTACGTTTAAACTGATTTCTTTTTCTAAAAGTAGAACACGAACAGACCTGATTGAAACAATCGGAGTTTCTGAGTAAAGGACCGTCAAATAAACCTGCAGAAGCAATCGCCGATAAGTCCAAAACGTAGTTTCCAATAGCGACGCCCGGTCGAGGAAATGAACCCGGTTCAGGCTTGAATACACCATACGGAAGGTTCTCGAGAGGGAAGTGAGATTCCGGTTCAACTTCAACAAACGACTTCAACACCATGACGACGCCGATTAGGAAGAGAAGGAAGAGCAGAAAACGACGACGTTTTAGAGCTCGAGTTCAGAGTGAGAGTGACAGTGAAGATGGTGATGAAAGCAAAGAAGAGAATTTATAGATGACTAGAGAAAATGGATTACGATTTAATTGATTTTCTTTAAGAACTATTAATTGAATGGACGGTCAGGATTGCGAGTTTGAGAAGTAGTAGATAGGATCAACGGTGGTTGTCACCTATCATTCAAAGGAGCAGTCCTTTTTCGTCGCTTCACACTAGCATGTGGTGTAAGTAATATAGTTTAGGTGAGACGTTTGGTAATGAATAATATGTAAAGAGGTAGAGTAAGATTGAAAAAATATTGAAAATGTTAAATATAACATGTTGTTTTAGTTTATTATGATTTTAGATAGAAGATCGTGAATAATACATATTAGATAGAAGATGAATAAGTAGTAATGTGTTGTCTCATTATTTGTCGATATTAGTAGTTGTTCTTGTAATTTTTGTCTTTTCGATTTATGTTATTATTTGTTATTTTGCTTTTAAAATATCATATTATTTTGTTGTAGTTATTATTCTATAACTTCCACTTTATTTGGATGGTTGTCATGTGACGTTTTGTATTGTATTATATTATAATATATTATTTTAATAATTATAATATTTGAATAGATTGTATCATTCTCTATCTTATACAATGTCATGCATTTATTATTTGAATGATAAATTTACAAGAGATTATAATATATGTGATAGAACTAATATGAAAAAGCAAGGAAAATGATAAAATGGAATTACAAAATAATAAATGAAGCTAAAACAGGAAGAAAATAGTAATGCAATAATGCTATCCCACCAAATTGATCATTACACAAAGTGGGTATTTTCATCATTATATAACAAGGTTTTAGACGAGACGATACAATAAAATTTTTATAAGGATAAAAAGAAACATTGTATTTTAACTAATAATACAATATATACATTGGGTAACCATCCAAACATGGCATTCATTTATAGATTGTTTTGGATTATATTTTTGAGTTGAGAGTTATCAAAAACAGTCCTCTCTGATTGAGTTAGAGACAATATTTATTTGCAATTCATCCTTCTAAGATCGCAATTAATGAAATTATACTTGGTATGTCGTTGTCGTCCCATTACACTAAATTATATATTTATTTTTATAGTCATTTTTAACATATCAAGAAAAAAACACATATTTTTTATATTTTATATCTAAAACTGATTATTTATTATCCAAATCATTTTTCATGACTTAAAGTCTTAACATCATTTAATACAAGTATGATAATAAAATGCTTATGTATATTATCTTGAATGTACAATCTAAACCCTAGATATAGAAAAAACTCTCAATTGAGTCCGGTCTTCGAATAGTCCCCACCCAATGTAAATTCACGTTAAGTAGACTTCAATATGAATATCTGAATAACAAACGGAAAAGAGATCCCCAAATCCATGAGGGGTTCTAAATAGCAATTTCACAAACTTGAGGTGGTCAGCATACAATAACCAAAAAATCCATCCGAATTCGCGTGGATTCATCTATAAATACCCGGTTTCCCCTTCGATCAATTCAACTCATTTCTCATTCCCTCCTTCAATCTCCTCTCGATCTAACGAACGTTCCTTAACGAGAAATCAAAAATCCATAAACGAGGCAAATAAATTGGAAAAAATTCAAAATTAACGGTTTGGTTATTTAGTCAATTTTCCTTAATCGAATTGCTTATACGGAACCCTAATTCTGATGAACTGAATGATTTTTAGTGTTTTTTGGATTTGCAGGGAGAGTAATGTCGATAGATTTGATTCTGAAACCTTCATGTAGCAGGTGCGGTTCCTCATCGGATCTGTATGGAAGCTCATGCAAGCACTTGACTCTCTGTTTGTCTTGTGGTAAAAACATGGCTGAGACTCGTGATAAGTGCTATGAGTGTGGAACTCCAGTTACGCGATTGATTCGAGTATGTTTTCTGTGTTAAATTTTGGCTATGAGAACTGAAATTTGGGTGAAAATATCTGTGTATAATATTCTAACAAGTATCGGAGACTAGAATGAAATGAGCCTGCATATATAGAGAGAGGGTTGGGGCGGGGGGGGGGGGAGAGTGTGTCAAGGACTAGGGGAAAAATGCCCATGTTTGCTAAACATAAGTAAGGGTATGGTTACACTATTGTTTTGAATACAACAACATTCCCAGTGTTATTGCACAAGGGTAGAGTGAAAGCAAATCTTACTCCTACCTCATAGATATAGACACTCTACTCCTACATGTTTGTTTGAGTATGTTTTCTATATTGAGCTTTCCACGAGTACTGAAATTTGAGTGAATTTGTACACAAAGGATGTGGCCTAATGGTTAATGAAATGGATGACAAAAAAACATTATGTGATTTCTTCCCATCTGTTCTAGCCTTGGTGGATAAAATTACCTGGTATTTGTTGTGGATGGGATATGGTAGGTATCTTATGGAATTAGTCGAGGTGCGAAAGCTAGCCTAGATGCCATGATTATCAAAAAATAAAATAAGATGAATAGGTGTTTTATCTGTGTATAATTACTTACTAATATTGGAACAGACGAGTCTACTTAGAGTGGGGAGCGTGTCAAGGATTTAGGAAAAAAGATACCACATATTTGTTACAAATAAATAAGGGAATGCACAACCATGAGTGGAGCTAGGGTATTGCAATGGGGTTCTTCAAAAAATTATTTGGTATATACAGGGCCAAAATTACTGCTTTCATGAATATATAGTAGATGTTGAATACCTTGGCCTTCTTTTCATCTTTACTTTTTGTATATTTTGAATTTCCTTTGCGAAAACTCTGCTTCCACTGTAGCAGTGTAACGTGTATATTACATAAAATTTTGTCAACCATGGTTAGTTAATGTCTCAATTGTGACTAGGCTTCCTCCTAGAGTTATCTTTCTGTTTGGAGCAAAGACATAGTGCGGATAGGTTTCTTCAGAGTCTTCATATTGTCCATCCCATCTAGTTTGGGATTCAAATGTAGTTGATAGATGCTAGTAGTTTCTCTGAGTGTTTGCCAGAGTTTGTGGGTACCTTTGGGTTCTTCAGACATTGAAGCATTATGTCCTTAGTTATGTTTAAGGTAATTGGCAAGGGGTGGACATAATCTGGGTTTCTCTTATGTAGAGATTGGTGTGTTTGAGTTTGATGGTGTTTATCCAAGAGTGCAGTGACCGTAAGGAGATGGTAGTGGTTTCTTGCTGTAGTTGCAAAATTCAAAACGTCGTGGATATAGGAAGCCAATCACGTGTGCCTTTTGCTTGTGCTATCTGCTAAGTGACTAATAAAATTGTATGGCAAAAGCGACCAATTTTTGGTCTTCGACCAGAACAGTGGACTACTTGGTCACTCAACAATGTGGAGTTGCATATGTGTAAATATTTGGAGAATTGATTATTAAAATTGATGTCTTGATCGAACTAGGCTTTTTTTTCCTGTAGGACTCCTTTGATAAAAATAGATTCACGTTTTCCTATAGACAATGAAGTAAGCTATGCTTGGTAGAAGATGTTTAACACACATAGGTAGCATTGCATCAGTATACTATCCTTCCGATGCCTTATTTTAACCCAAATACATTATCCTTTCTCCCTCCAAGATCAAGATTTCTTGCCACCCTATACTTCACTATTTTTTTTCTTATATTCATCCCTTGCTTCTCTAACATTTTGGTTATCTTTTTTATCCTTGTTTCCCTGATTATGTTGCCATTTGCTAAACAGAGAGATTTTCCACACCTGTAATTTGTCTTGATCTTATATTGATTTTGTGTGTTAATTAGTTCCTTCTTACCTTTGTTTTGATTATCTGAGACCTGAGCAAGGATAGAATAACAGAAGGATGAGGAATATAGGCAGTATTGTGTTGCCTAGAGAAGCTAAGGCTTGCTGAATTAAAGATTACATTTGTTGATCTGTGACATGTCTTTTTGATATAGATGAAGATTTTTAATTTTTTTTTTGATTAAGTTGATCTGTAACGTGTCTTTGAGAAGCAAATATAACCATTTATACTTCAAAATATTCAACTTCGCCCTTGCAGAAAGTTGTTTAATCGGTTCATAAATTAACTTAGAATTGTTCTGGCTTTATTGATGAATGCAATTATTTCATGAGCATGACTGATTTCAACTTTGTGAAGGCTGATGAATTTAGGAGATGAAAGAGGTAAAGTGTGTGAGACCAACCTCAAATTTAGGATGTGCTCGCTGCTGCCTGCTGAATTGATTTAATTTGCTCTATTTTGTTTCCAAAATATTGAATTGAGCATCTTAATCACGTTTATGATATCAGTTAGATGCTTGCTGAGACCACACTTTGTTAGCTAGTGCCAACTGAAATTTTCTTGCCGAAAGCATTCAATGTGTGTTAATTCATGAAAGATATTGTCTCTGATGCATTCTTTTGCTTTATCCATTGTGCAAAATTGGGCATAAGACTCTGACTATGGAAATTATGTTTATGTGCAGGAGTATAATGTTCGGGCTTGCTCCAGCAATGACAAGAATCATTTCATTGCTAGATTTGCTTCAGGCTTACCTAAATTTTCAAAAAAGAAAAATGACAGCAAATGGACCTTACAAAAAGAAGGTTTGCAAGGACGTCAAGTTACAGATGCTTTGCGGGTACGAAATATTTAGTAGTATCATCCCTGTTGCGTCAATTGTACATTTGTGTCTGTGTATGTATTTCCACTTTTTATAATTGAAAATTGTAAGGTCTCCTTGTGCTTATTTTAATTCTATTATATATGCATGTGTGAGAATCTTCTCGATGTTAAAGGATACCATACACCCTATTCCGCTAAGCTTCCTATGCATAAGCCTGAGATATAATTAGATTAGATAGGAGGTTTCAACTAGTTATCAAATTATGCAACTATTGATGTCTGTTGTTCCTTCTTGTCAAACTTTGATCTGTAGTGTCGGGTCTTATATGTTCATTTATGACCTTGATTTTCTATGAAATTGCAGGAGAAGTACAAGAATAAACCATGGCTATTAGAAGATGAAACTGGTCAATTTCAGTACCATGGTCATCTTGAGGGATCACAGTCAGCACAATATTATTTACTGATGATGCAGGGTGAAGAGTTATTTGCTATCCCTGCTGGTTCTTGGTATGCGTCTTAGTTTTCATTGTTTCTGCAGCTTTGACATCATAAATATTCTTTTAAATCTTGGATTTGCATCTATTCCTTTTCTTTTTTTCTTTTTAAATTAGGTATAACTTCAGCAAAGTAGCCCAATATAAGCAACTTACTCTGGAGGAAGCAGAAGAGAAAATGAAAAACCGAAGAAAAACAGCAGATGGCTACCAGAGATGGATGATGAAAGCAGCAAATAATGGACCTGCTGCCTTCGGTGAAGTAGAAAGATTTGATGACAAAGAAAGTGGATCTGGTGGGACAAGGGGGCGTAAGAAAACTTCTGGTGATGACGATGAAGGCAATGCGTCAGAACATGGGGATGAAGATGAGGAAGAGGAGACTGCTAGGAAAAACAGGTTGGGGCTCAACAAAAGAGACGATGATGATGAAGAGGGTCCTAGAGGGGGCGATCTTGACCTCGATGATGATGATATTGAAAAAGGTAAAGACTTTCTTCTTCCTAGAATGCTTTGCAGATTGACTGACTATGGCCTGTGTCTTCATTCTAAATGGTTGGAAACCTCAATATCCTTCTCCGTCTAGCTCTCAGCTAGCATAATAGAGCTCTCCTGGGATTTTTCTCATTGAAATCATTGTTTGAAACAGTTTGCATCTTTTTCTTGTAAATTGATGTCCACGAATTACCGCAATTCACAATTATCTATTCTCTTTTCCTGGTTTTAAGAACTTGAAATGACTTCTAACAGGAAAAAGTCTACAATTGCTCTTTTGTCACTCTAAAGTGGGACTTTGTTCATCTTTGGTTCTGTTTTTTCTTTTTCTGAGTGCATTAGGTTGTTTCTGCACCATTTGATCAGCTTCTGCTGTCAGATTTCTTTTGTTTCTGATGAAGGGCTCTCCCTTTTTTCCAGGGGACGACTGGGAGCATGAGGAGATTTTTACAGATGATGATGAAGCTGTTGGGAATGATCCTGAGGAGAGGGAGGATTTGGCTCCTGAAATTCCTGCTCCTCCAGAGATAAAGCAGGTTTGTTATTTGTGGAATTTTGAAATTCTGCTAGTGAATAACTCCACATCATGCTGCACCCAGCAGGATTATGTAACATGTATTTGGGCTATAAATTTTATTGGGCTATAATCTCTTTTCTGGCCTTGAGCATGTTTTTATTTCCTATAAGATGTAAGGGGTCTTACCCAGCATGGATTAAAGTGTAAACAGACGTATCTCTGTTGTGATGCATGCAGAAGTGGATAAAACTTGCTTTTAATGGATCATTTTACTTGTTTGTGGTCAGTAAATTTTGCAGTATAAGATTTTGTTTCTAGGAGGAGCTCCACCTTTATATGTAAATGAGATTGTAGTGCACAGATTCTGTAGGACTATTCATTAAGAAAGTGGTTTCAGTTTTATTTTCTACTTTGTGCATTAACACTCTTTCTCTACTTATGGATGTGGACTCTCATATAATAACTTTTGTCCCCCCCTTCGTGTGACCCAGGATGAAGATGACGAGGAGGAAGGTGAAGAAGAGGGAGGTGGTTTAAGCAAATCTGGAAAGGAGCTGAAAAAGTTGCTTGGAAAAGCCAATGGATTGAATGAATCAGATGCCGAGGATGATGATGATGATGATGATGTAAGTTTTGATTCATTATTGGTTGCCATGTGAGGTTTCTTTTACTTTTTGCGTTAGATGGGTACAGAACTATTTCTTCTTTTTGTATTTGCTATCTCAGTTAAGAGAGCAAATACATTTAGGGGCGAATAAGCAGGCTCTTAAACTTCTCATAAAGTGACATCTAGGCCCTTACACTATTTTCCTCATCCCATTTTTGGTTTAAGTTGGTAGCTTCCTTCATTTGTTTATTTTGACATCTAGTAGTTTTGTTTTGTCGATCCATGGTTTGTTCTCTCTCTAAGGTGGTTTTTCCCTTCCGCCTTTATCAGACAGAAGAAGATATTTCACCTGTATTAGCTCCTAAACCGAAGGAAGCTCCTAAAGAAGAACCGGTTGAGACCAGCAGTCCTTTGAAACCAGCTGCTTCCGGATCCAGCCGTGGAACTCCAACTTCAAAATCAACTAAGACTAAAAGGAAAGCCAATGGAGATGAGTCAAAACCAACTAATGGTGCTCCCTTGAAAAAAGTGAAAACAGAGACGGTAAGTGATTACTATGATGTGGTACTTTGCATTAAAATAAGATGCTACCTAGGCATATCAAGTAATCAAGTTTCACACTCACCCAGAAAACCGTTTAACTATGATTTTGAGACTACTATTAATCCAACTTCTTGATTCTCTAAGGAGGGATTATTCCTTTCTCTTACCATATTATTGCTGATCTTCTTCTCTTCACCCTTGCAGGATGCCAAACCTGGGAAAGACGAAACTCCATCTACTGCAAAGAGCAGTGTTCTTCCAAAGGGTGCATCACCCTCTTCCAAAGTTGCTCCAAGTGCCGCGACGGGTCCTGTTACTGAAGATGAAATTAGAGCTGTTCTATTGCAGAGAAAACCAGTGACCACACAGGATCTTGTCAGCCAATTTAAATCTCGTTTGAAATGTAAAGAGGTATGGCAAGGCTAGTATGTCGAGACACATTTGACCATTGTGGCTCACTGACGTATAGTTTAGGCTTGTAAATGCAGGGAAAACCTGTTATAAAAGATTTACTTGAGATTCATGTTGCTGACCAAATGCTTCATAGCATCTGAAAAAATGTTGCGCTGCATGTTGGCCGAGTCTTACTTTTTTTTACTTCTCGTGGATTCATCTTTACCTTACATGACTGCCTTAATTATATTGTTGCAGGACAAGGCTGCTTTTGCTGAAGTATTGAGGAAGATCTCTAAGATACAGAAGACTCCTTCAGGCAGCAGCTATGTCGTGTTACGAGAGAGGTGAATGTTTATTTAGATGTCTATGTTTTTCGCATGTTGGCCACTCCATGATTATGTAGTTTGTAAGTTGTAACATCTCCCTCTTCTGTGTTTTGACAGGACAAATCAATAGAATAAACCAAGATAGCATTGGCTCTCATATTGGTCGACATCTGGAGAACGTAATGGGTTGGAAAAGAAACTGAACTTCATGTTTTGTTCGACGTTTAAACCTTATACAATGAGCAAGCTTTGCTTTGTTTGTAACAGTCTCGAAAGATTGTTGTGGTTGACAAATGAGCAAAAGATGGGCAATAAATATGTGGCAAGAGTATTAATGGGGCCCCACTTAACAAGTGCATTTTTTGGATTAACTTGTAGGTAGATGTTTTTTTCTAACCAAAAATGTGACGTGAATCAAGTTTGTTAGGATAGAAATTATGTTACATAACAAGAACTTTATACAAGTGTTTGTTGAACTGCATCTCATACTCTTTATATTGAAAAACAAAATTACAAATTTTGTTTATAAATAAATTGGCTCGCTTTTTTTTTTTTGTTTACTAAAAATGGTTCTCCTGTCGATATAGATGCATTAAAAATCTCGTGCCATGCACGAGTCAAAAATTTCGTGCCATTTCATCCATTGTCTTCTTCTCAACCTCTCCTCGATTGCTAAATTAGGTTATCAAACTTCACCTTATCGGAACCCCATTGCAAAAAGTCAGGTCGAAAGCAAATGGATTTCCTGGCTTGGACAATAAAAAAGTCTATGAATTGGATTTCCTGGCTTGGACAATAAAAAAGTCTATGAATCTCATCTCAGAAAAAGAGTTTAAGTTTAAAGCTTTGTAACTACAGTAAAATCGGATAACAAAACAACATATTTCATAGTTGTGGTTCTTCCATCAAGTAGATTGATTCTCCGAGCAAAAGAGAGAGGATAGAAAATTACTCTTACAAGCAGAACGCACGCGGACACACACATTCATCTCGTGTTTTACAATTTTATGATAAAACTGCTTTTAAGTTATTAGGAAGTAATTTATTTCATAAAAAAATAGTTGGAGAGAGGGGTTTACTAGCATCTCTGTGAAGTATTGTCTATTTTCTCATTTTATTCACTTTAAATTATTAATTCAATTTATATTTCTGACTAAATATATCTCTCATTTCTTGAATATTAATTTTCACGTAAAAAATAAAAATTATTTTTTTAAATACTCGTAATTTTTAACCAAAATAAATCAGGCGATTTATTCTATATGTCCGACCTTGATGGATAAAGTTACTTGATAGTTGTTACTAGTGGACGATAATAAATATTTCACAAAATCAATTAATATGAATGGAAATGAGCCCGAACACCATGATCATAAAAAAAAAAAGAAGAAAAATTTCAAGTCTAACGATCCCTCTCCCTAAAACTTAACACCAACCGCTTGTTTAGATGGTTGTTACCCGTTATATTATTTTATACCGTTAGTTTAAATATTATATTTATGTTGTGATTGTTATTTAAACTCTATTTTATTGTATTGTCAACAATAAAAAGACTCATTTTATATAATGATTTAATTTAATATGATTTGAATCGTTATTTTAACTTTTTCGTCTTATTTTATTTTTATCTTATAATTGATATTTTAGCTATTATTCTATATTTTTATCGCAGGTCTATCTATATTTTGTTTTTTTCTTTTAAATTTATCATTCAAATTATGAATAACGTAAAATAATATAGTCTACTTAAAGACTACATTTATAAAAATTAATGCAATACAATACTTTATCATAATACAATACATTACGATACGGTATGATACATTATCAAATAATAAAATAAAATAAAAAACTACCATTCTTCTTCTTCTTCACTCTAGCTCTTAAACCCTAGCATTTCTATACGTCTCTCCACGCCGATTCTCTCAGCCTCCATCAATGGAAGATGTATGTGAAGGCAAAGATTTCTCTTTCCCCAATCAAGAACAAAAAATCCTCCAATGGTGGGAGCAAGTCAAAGCATTCGAAACTCAACTAGAAAAGACCAAAAATCAACCCGAATACATCTTCTACGATGGCCCTCCATTTGCAACAGGTTTACCTCACTACGGACACATATTAGCTGGTACAATCAAAGATATTGTGACCCGGTATCAATCAATGACCGGTCATCATGTGACCCGAAGATTCGGGTGGGATTGTCATGGATTACCAGTTGAACATGAAATTGATGAGAAACTTGAGATTAAGACCAAACAACAAGTGATTGATTTGGGGATTGATAAGTATAATGAGGAATGTAGGTCTATTGTGACAAGGTATGTTGGTGAATGGGAAAAAACTGTGGTGAGAATGGGGAGATGGATTGATTTTAAGAATGGATATAAGACTATGGATTTGAAGTTTATGGAGAGTGTTTGGTGGGTTTTTGCTCAGCTCTTTCAAAAGGGTCTTGTTTATAGAGGCTTCAAGGTTTGTCCTTTTTTCCTTATTATTCAACTTGTTGTGTAACTCAAGCTGATGTTTAATTAAAAGTAGTATGACAACAACAACACACTGTACGTAATGCTTACCCTTACCTTAGAGGTAGAGATAGGCTGTTTCCGATAGTTTAAATAGAAAGTAGTATGCTTTTTAATTATTTAATAAACAATACATTGAGTCATGCGGTTGCCGGATAAATTTGTCCACCATGAATGGAACAGATGGGCTCAGATCAGTGTAGTTGAGTTTGCAGAAACTGGGTAAGAAACAGTAGTTTAGTTGTTTTAGAAGGGTCTTTATTTATAAAGGTTTCAAGGTTTATCCTTTTTCTTATTCTTGAGCTTCTTGTATTATTCAAGTCTGATGCTTAGTTAGAAAGTAGTATGATTTTTATTTAACTGAAAAAAACAGTTCATTTGAGTATTAGATGGTATTCATAGTCTTTGTGTTGAGAAAAAGGTTACCCCAATTAATCCACCAGCCAGCATGCATAAGCTCATGCGAGTGCTGGATAAATTTGTCCACCATGATTGGAACTGGTGCTCCCAGATTAGTGTAGTTGTGTTTGAAGGAAACCGTAGTGTAGCTGGGTAAAAGAGACATTAGTTTAGTTGTTTCAGAAGGGTATTCTTTATAGAGGCTTCAAGGTTTTTCCTTTTTTCTTATTCTTTCAACTTGCTGTATAATTCAAGCTGATTCTTAATTACAAAGTAGTATGATGACAACAACATAGGGTACATAGACTGACCCTTACCTTAGAGGTATAGAGAGGCTGTTTCCGATAGTTTAATTAGAAAGTTGTATACTTTTTTTAAGTAATTAATAAACAGTTCATTGAGTAATATATGGCATTTAGCAGTCCTCGTGCTCTGAAAAAGGTTCCCCCAATCAAACCACCAGCCAGCATGCTTAAGCTCATGCGAGTGCCAGATAAACTTGCCCACCATGGTTTGAACAGATGGGCGCAGATCAATGTAGTTGGGTTTGATGGAATCTGTCGTGTAGCTGGTTAAAATAAACAGCAGTTTAGTTGTTTTAGAAGGGTCTTATTTTAAGGTTTCAAGGTTCGTCCATTTTTCTTATTTTTCAGCTTTCTGTATAATTGAAGCTGATGTTTACTTAGAAAGTAGTATGCTTTTACTTAACGAAAAGTTAAAAGTTCAGTGAGTATTATATGGCTATCAGCAGTCTTTGTGCTGAGAAAAAGGCATCTGCCCGGATGTTTAAGCTAATACTAGTGCCGGATAAATTTGCCAAATGTAGAGTAGCTGTATTTAAAGTAAAGTAGTTAGTCGCTTCGAAAGGGTCTTATTTATAAGGTTTCAAGGTTTGTCCTCCAAATTTTTTTAAAAAACATTCCTTGAGTATCATAACGCTATCGACAGTCATGTTGAGAAAAAGGTTCCCTCAATTAATCCACCAGCCAGCGTGCTTTAGCTCATGGGAGTGCCGGATTAATTTGTCTGCCATGATTGGAACAGATGGGCTCAGATCAGTGTAGTTGGGTTTGAAGGAACTAGTTTTTTTTTTTGATGAAGTGGGTTTGAAGGAACTAGTGTAGCTGGGTTTGAAGGAACTAGTGTAGCTGGGTAAAAGAAAAAACAGTTTAGAAAGGTTCCAAGGTTTGTACCTTTTTCTTATTCTTGTACTTGTTGTATAATTCAAGCTGATAGTTTAATTAGAAAGTATATGCTTTTTATTAATTAAAAAACAGTTACATTTAGTATTATATGGCTATCCTTAGTCTTTGTGCCGAGAAAAAGGCACAAGCCTGGATGTTTAAGCTCATAGGAGTGCTGGATAATTTTGTCAAATAGTGTAGCTGGGTAAAAGAAGCAGTAGTTTAGTTGCTTCAGAAGGGTCTTATCTATAGGGTTTCAAGGTTTTTCCTTCTGCTATTTTTTTTAAAAAACAGTTTACTGAGTATTATGTGGCTATCAACAGTCTTTGTGCTGATAAAAAGGTTACCTCGGTTAATACACCAGCCAGCATGCTTAAGCTCATATGAGTGTCGAATTTTTCTTCCCACCATGATTGGACAGATGGGATCAAATAAGTGTAGTTGGGTTTGAAGGAAACCGTGGTGTAGCTGGGTAAAAGAAACAGTAGTTTAGGTGTTTCAGAAGGATCTTATGTATAATACTCAATTTGTCAAGTGTTATATGACCATCAATCAGCACAGCCTTTCTGCTGAAATTTATAATACTGTAACCTTTCTAAGGAAAAAGGTTACCTCAATTAATCTTTCAGCCAGCATGCTCAAACTCATATGGGTGCCAGATACAATAGTATAGTTGGGTTTGAAAGAAACACTAGTGTAATTCAGGGTGATGCTTGGTCTAGTATTTTTTTTTTCAGCAAGAAAATCTGGTAGAACAATCAATGAGTAATATGTGGCTATCAACACGGCTTCTGTGCTAAAAAATTGTAATGCTGTAACCTTTCTCAAAATAAAAAGAAGAGTATCCGGTTTGAGGAGAACCTCCTTTTTTCCCGCGGTGGTCTGCCTGTTTGGGCTATTTTGTGCTACCTCCATCAATCCACCAGCCAGTATGGTTGAACTCACATGATGCCAGATAAACTTCTCCTCCAATATTGTACCAGATGGGCTCTCAACAGTGTAGTTGGTTTTGAAAGAAGAAGTGATGTAGTTGGGTTTGAAA
Organism: Solanum ossicruentum; assembly: GCA_025774065.1. Lineage (NCBI taxonomy): Eukaryota > Viridiplantae > Streptophyta > Magnoliopsida > Solanales > Solanaceae > Solanum > Solanum ossicruentum. The sequence goes on along the minus strand of JAOTQR010000007.1, from coordinate 5,372,499 downwards.
GAAATTTGACTCTTTTCCTAATTTTTGTTTTTGGCAGGTTATGCCTTATAGTACTGGTTTGAAGACTCCATTGTCCAATTTTGAAGCTAATTCAAATTACAAGGTCTGTAATGGATATTATTTAGCAGTGCTCAAAGTGCTAAATTTTTCTCTCTCTTTGTACTGGTGATTGCTTATTTATGTGCTTTTATGTAATTGTCTTTCCTTCATCAAGAAGTTTCAAAAGTTATTTTCCTTTTTTGGCTCTGGTGTAGGAAGTAAGTGACCCTGAAATCATGGTTTCCTTCCCTATAGTTGATGATCCTGAGGGTGCATCCTTTGTTGCATGGACTACAACTCCTTGGACCCTTCCAAGTAATCTTGCTCTGTGTGTCAACGCCAATTTTGTATACGTCAAGGTTAGTCCTTCAGTAAAGTTTGTGGTTTGAGATTTGAGTGAATTGTTGCTTTAATTGGATTTACAATACCTTCGGGGTCTGAAGAGCTTTCTAGTTACTTTAACCTATTATAGTGCTTCAAATGCGGTCATTATTGTTGTTATAAGGCCAAAGGTTTTCAGTTTTGTTAATTTCCTGCTCTGTGATGTATTAATTGTTCATTACATTTAATCAAATTGTACATTAGATGACTGTCATTTAATTGGAGTGTGTAAGTCTCTTGATAAGGTTTATTCAGTTTGAGCAAAGAAACGCGTATCATATTTCTTTCTTATTGCTATGGAACCTCGGTGTGTAAATCTGGAAATATTTACTTAATCTAAGCTTGTTGATGTTGATTTGATAATATGATCAGGTTCGCAATAAATTTAACGGGAAGATCTATGTGGTGGCAGAATCTCGATTGGCCGAGCTACCAGTTGTGAAGGCCAAAAAGGTCACCCCAAATGGACCTGCTGCTGACACTCAAACCCCAAAGTCTAAGACAAAGCCTTCCGGTGGTAAATCACAGAATGTGGAAACTTATGAAGTGATGGATAAATTTCCTGGGTCGTCCCTTGTGGGGAAGAAGTGAGCAATTTTCATCTTAAACTTTGTCAATTGATATGCTGTGCTAAGTTTTTTTCTTGTAGTCCGCAATATGGTAGCTAGTATCTTGAACGGAAGTTGATGGAAGTGATCCTCTCATCTTTACGTTCTAATCTGAGATTCACTTGATTTACATGTTGTCTACCTTGTATACTGATTCATGTTTGACCAACTCATGCTGTGCATTATAAATAGAAGCCATTCCTTGGTAAATTGTCTTAGTTTTTTGTTTTGTTTTGCTTTGGTTTCGTTGAGCGTGTTTAATGACTTTACCAGCTGTGACTTCAATTATTCAAACGAGCTCTTGAAAGGTCAATCTCTGGCACTTGCCATCAAATTGAGCGATTGAATTTTGTTAGATCGTTGACTCTACGGACGTATTTGGTTCTTATCATTTGTGTGACTAGCAGGTGTGACTTTTATAATGACTTTGGTGAAGTAGGGTAGTTCATTAAAAAGCATCAAGCAGATGCAGAATTACAGAATAGACAAAAGGGCTTGCAGAGAGCATAAGCAAAAGTTGTAAGCTCCTTTACAATCTTCAAACTAGCACTAGAGAGCTAACAAAGTCAAAAAATTGTACAGTGCTCAATACAGGGGTTAAATTAACCCAACTGGATAACATAAGTAAATTTGAATGACTTTTGGGAAATGTAAAAGAAATTTTCTAATTGGTTAGAGAGCTCATTCAAGCTTGAGGCTTATTCGGAACATCCAGCTTTAGGAGAGTGGTTTGGAGTTGAGATCCTGTCAAAACATGTACGCTTCCTTTTTATTTAGTCTATAAACACGAAAAATAACTCCACGGATCATCACCCAGACTTTCTTGATGGACTTATCAACTCTCCATGTATTCCATTTTGTGTAGGCTTCTTTCAAATTATGTGGCATGACCATTGTAAGCCAAAAATGCAGCAGAATATATTTCATAAGAGCACTTCTTTTATGTGAAGAAATGATATGCAAGTGTTTTGACTAAGGATTGAACTCAATTATCAGTTCAAAAAAAAAAAGAATTGAAACTCAATTGTCAAATGAAGTAGCTATCTTTCTCAAAAGAAATTGTCAAATGAAGTGGCTTTGGGCATGCTAGAAGGTGTGGTGCTTGGTGTGTATTTAACATCTGATTTTAGGATCCTGTCCACCAGTTACTGTTCCTTGTTCCCTTTTGCTGCCTTTTTCTTTATGGGAATAAATGGGGGAGTTTGGAAGGCGATGAACATTGCAAAATGGCATGCTTGGCAATGATATGCGTACTCTCCTTCACACGGGACCCCCAACTACCATCACTCTGTTTTGGTGGTTGGATGGGTTGGATGGTGATTGTTTTATTGGGTGGTCTGTAAGTATAAATTTTTGTTGGGTGTGGCAGTGTTCACCTAATTTAAGCAAGAAAGTTAGAGACAGAAAAATAGAGAAGGTACCGGAAGTGGAAGGGCTTATAGGCGTCATGTGTATTATTTATCATAGTACATCTGAAGGTTCTCTTTAGCCTTCTGGGACCTAAAGTGTTGGTCTATATAGGATTTTAGCCATATAGCTGTGAAGATTTTGGATGTTCTCTTTTACATGGACCTATTTATACAAGTATCAGCATGACTCAGTTTCTTCTTTTGTATTTTAAGCACCAATAGATGTGGTCATTTGTTGGATGACGATAAATCCCTTCCCAGAATTAAGGTTTTCCCTTTTTTCTTTTGCACTAGACACTAATAATTTGATCAGCGATGAGCTTAACTTTTAGTTCAAGTACTGATTTTCAAGGTTAGCTTATTGATATTCTATCAAGGAAGCTTATATAGAGATATTCAATGCAGGTACGTTCCACTGTTCGATTACTTCAAGGATTTTTCTGATTCAGCATTCAGAGTCGTTGCAGATGATTATGTGACTTCTGACAGTGGTACTGGGATTGTTCATTGTGCGCCTGCCTTTGGCGAGGACGATTATCGTGTTTGTATGGCAAACAACATAATCAATAAGGTTCGAGAACTTATGGAACTTCAAAGTATTCTTGCAATTATTCCTATTTGCTTGTAACAGAAAACATGTGCCATTTTCTGTATATGTATATATGCTCTGGGATTTTTATGCTTTGTTATTAGCTTTTTGGCTGACTAATACGTTCCTACAAGTGTTAGGACCTGCATGATATTATCACTTCTAATTCCCAATGCAACATCTGACTTGGGATCACCTTTTCTTCCTGGGAAAATGTACTGGATAACATCTCAGGGGCTTGTGAAAATATTAGGAGCTAGATTGTGCTTGTTTACTTCGGCCTTTTGATGGTCTTTCTACTATTCATACCAAAAAAGTGAATATATAGTACAATTCCATTTGACTATTGGATCTATCCTTAAAACATCTTGCATTTCTCACTCCATACTGACCACCATATACATGAGAGAATCAATCTCCACCATCTCTTCTGGCTCTTAAAATTCTCTGAGAGTATCTTGATTTTCATGAAATTATGGTTCTCTTGCTGATGGAAGTACATTATTGGATTATGGCACTTTTCTCTCTCTTTCTTTGCAAACTTAGTGGCATATATTGTAGCCGCAAGCCATTTTCCGAAGTGTTTGACTAAATCGGCCTTTTTGTAATTGTTGTGTTTAATGATATTGTAACCTTGAGCTCCAATGAAACTGACTTGTTTTGATTTGGCTTTCTGTAGGGGGAGAGCCTGATTGTGGCGGTAGATGATAATGGTCGTTTTACTGATAGAATTACTGACTTCAGAGAAAAGTATGTTAAGGATGCAGATAATGATATTACTCAAGCAGTGAAGGCAAGAGACTCTACTACTTTTTTTGGCACTAGAATGTGCATGCCTTTAATTTTTATGGAACAGGGTGAGATTATGATTATTTCTGAATAAAATTGGTTGAAAATGCCCATCAAAGAGAATGTGGTTTACCATAAACCTTGTAGGTAGCTTGTCCTCAATCTGAGTTTGGGATTGTTTTTATGGTTTTATAAAATTGGTTGTTTATTTAGTTATGGTCAACATCCATGCTTAAGGCACTTTTGTTTGGTTCAGGATAAAGGAAGGCTAGTCAAATCTGGAAAGTTTATGCATTCTTACCCTTTTTGCTGGAGATCTGATACACCTCTGATTTACAGAGCAGTTCCCAGCTGGTAACATACTTCAGATCATTCCATGCATTGTTCATTATTTCTATCCTTTACTTTTTTGTTGTGCTATGCTGCCATATTTGTTTAGTCCTCTGAGATTATGGCTTTTCGGAACGAGAATCAGCTTGTTCTGTATTCTCCCCCTATGCACATAGTTTTTCTCCATTCTCTTTGTATAGTCTCACTCAGAATGACGTGATATTGAGTGTTTCATTGCGGATGGTTTTTAATTTATTTTTGGTTTTTTACCTGATGTCCGGTACCCATATTGGTGCCCGACAAGAAGTCCCGCATGGGGGTTCAAGCAATCCCTAACTAAGGTGACTCTATCCCTAAAAGACTCAGACCCGAGACCTCTGGTTAAAGATGGAGTACTTACCACTCCACTGCAACCCTTGTTGGTTCGGATGTTAAGTAGCAAGATTGGTCTGCTGAAGGATATTGGTCCTCACAAATCTACCTGGTGTTGATTCCTTAACTTTCTGTATTGCACTCTTTGGTTCAGCTGCAATTGTTTGGTTAGGAGTATTGCAGAACCGTAACCTTGATTAAGCTGAATAAAATAGAAACACATCCTCTTTTAGTTAGTAGATTACTATCCACATAAAAATCCATGTCCTAAATTGTTGAGTACCTTCTCTTATAGCTGTATTTTCTATAAATAATCTTTTTCTATAGAACATCAACCAAAATTTTATCAGGTGCACAGTTTCTCTTCAACTGAAATTTATGATGTCCTAGAAGGTTAATTCTTCAAGAACTAAAGTTCTCTAATATAAGTTGGTGGTAGCCGCTCAACCTCTCCTATTAGTTGATTGTGTTAGCTCATCCGAACTTTAGTCCTTGGAGTATTGAACCGTCCTACATTGACTCTGGAGATTGCCATCAAGGAAAAAGCTAATATTTAGAAGTATGTTAGACTATTACACTAAAACATGTCGAACATAATTTTCACATGTTGAGAATAAAGAATCAGTAGAGCAGTTACTTGCATTTAGAGTTTTTAAAGCTACACCATAATGAATTAATAAATATAATCATATATTTTGGCCTTGTTTAATTTTTTTCAAAGAGGCGAATTGATCTGGATCGAGGGGTAAATTTTGTTGCTTCAAAGGGAAGTGAATGAGGGAAATTTGACTTTCAAACTTTTGTCTTTTTGATGTAAAAGAGGATGTTGTAATGTGAAACACATATATCTTATCACGATAATTATTCTTGCAATGCAAGTGAGTGAAGTGGGAGAGTTACTTTTTCAGACTAATGGAAATCAATAGACAAAAGAGAAAGACAAATAGCCTAGAAGAAATGGCTTTCCAACTCAAATGATTAGGTTGGGTGTTTTAGTCATCGAGTAGGCAAGTTAGAAAAAACACTGTTTGGCCCCTGGATTTTTTTACCATACTTATAAAAGAAGAGACGGGAAGGATCATCAGCTGTTCAAGCATCTTAATCGTGCTTTCCCGCATCTATATATTATTAAGTTTTTTTTTTTTGATGAAGTAATATGTTTCATTAAAAAGCATCAAGGAGATGCAAAGTTACAAGGAGTGTAGTTACAAGTAACAGATGGACAAAAGGAGTATTTAGCTCAGTTCAGCTCCTATACAAAGTGTTAATCTAAAATTAGGGTGCTGACAAAGACTAGAAAATATTCAGCACTACGGACTGCGGTCAACGTTGACGAACAAAAAAGGTTAAGTAACCGTTTAGCTTTAAGAGAGTGATTTGGAGTTGAGATGCCATATATTATTAAGCATTTATTCTCAGTTTTGTGTATTTATGAATTCTTTTTAATGTCATCTTTCCTCTTTCTTGAATTGCTGGCTTGCTTTTTCATGATTTCTGGGTTGCCTTTTTAGTTTCATGGGAATTGAAAATTCATGAATTTTGTAGCACTTGACATTGCATATGTTACTTTGATAAATTGTTTTTTTAATATTCTTTCCTTTTCTTATAATGTTTATTTTCTCCTTTTAATGACCAGTAATGTTTATCTTCTCCTATGCTATCATACATCCCTTGATCTCTGTATTGTTGGTGGTATGGCTAGGTTTATTATGGTGGAGAAGATTAAGGATCAATTGCTAGAGAACAATAAGCAAACCTATTGGGTCCCTGATTTTGTGAAGGTTAGTTATTGGTTATCTTTTTTGTTGTCATAATTAAATAAGTATTGTGTTCACAGTAATTTATATTTATTCGATTTGCGGATTTGTTTTGTTACACTGGTTTGTGTTGGTTCCACTCCATGTATAGTCAGGCATATATTCATCATTATTCCATGCACATGCTAGCTGCTGCCTTAACCCCGGAAGAACCTTTTAATTTACTCCATATTTGCCTCTCTACTTCTATGAGGTAGCGGTAAGGTCTGCGTACAATCTACCTTCCCCAGACCCCACTTGTGGGATATCACTGGGT
>JAOTQR010000007.1:5311490-5346123 GCA_025774065.1 Solanum ossicruentum | reverse complement strand
GGTTGGGGGGCGGGGGGAGTGGGGGGCTTTGGGAATGTAACATTTAACATGAGGAAGTTAACTTCAAAGGGGGTTGGTTTCGGGTTGATTAAATTAAGCGAGTCGAATTTAGAATTTAAATTTTGATAATGCTTTCTCCGTTTAACTTTAGTTGGTCCTTATTCACTTGGCACAGAAATTAAGAAGTAATAAATTATGGATTAATTTTATCAAATTATTCTTTGAATGTAATAAATATGATGTCTTTAAAAATATAATATGAAAATGACTATAATTAATGATAATGATAAAGTAGGAACTAAGTGTGTCTTTTGATTTCATAAAGTGGACAAGACTTTTAGGACATTCCAAAATAATATATGGGCTAAGCAAAGTTGGATGGAGGGAATATTAGTTATGTTTGATATTTTGAGACTTAGAGCAAATGTAAAATTTGAAGTTTATGAATTTGTGTGATGAGCGAGTTTAAATAGACTTATAACAATAACTTTTTTTAATCGAAATAATTTTAGAATTTTTGTTTAAAAAAATATTTATTTAGGACCTGAATAAGAATTACGAAGTTTATGTTAACTCACCTATACTTTTTATATAAGGTGAGAGTAAGATTCACAAATATTAGATAATTTTAATTATAAATTTTTTAATGCTAAATCATCTTTTTGTGAGAAAATATATTTAAAAATTGTATTCGTTAAATTTTAGTATCTATCGAGTTATGTGGAAAAAAAATCAGTGGCGGCTCAAGCAAATTAGTGGTCTAAGGCAAAAATCAAATGAAGGCCTTAAATTTAAAAAAATAAATTAATATATTTTCTTATGAATTTTATTCTTCTATCTCTTTGAGATGCAGAATTGTTTTAAAATATTATAATTAATTTCATTCTGTAATTCTTTTCAATTGATCATATAATCATACTCCAGATGTATCAACCTTATTCTATAATTCTTTCTTCTTATACGACATAAATAATCTTTACTATAAATAATATTTACTTAGTATTTTTTAAAAATATATATATAATCTATTATTACTAAAATAAAAATTGAGACCCCTCAAATTTGAGGGCCTAAGGCGTGTCTCTTTTTCTAACACTATCGAGCCACCCGATAATATCTCTCCACTTTTGGAAAAATATCTTTAGTTGAGATTTGAAAATGAAGTATTTTGTATAAACATCACTTTCACTTTTATAAGACCCATGATTATATTGCACGATTTGAATTTAAATTAGTCGACTATAATAAGTATCAAATATTAAATAAAGATTAATAATAAAATAAAAACCTAACTACAAATATCCATGCAACTCTAAAAGGAGGCGTAGGTTAGGGTTTCGTAGTAGTTTCTCAAGCAATAGGACGTACTACTATGGGAATAAAAGGAGGTACAAGTGAAGTGAATGGTTATATATATTATTAAGTGGACATCGATAATAATAATAATAACATTTTTAATAAAATTCGATAAATGAATTTTAAGAGAATAAAATATATATAGAATTATTTTTAAAAAATTCTCGTTTCAAAAATATCAAATTCTAAAAAGAAAAGATACTAAATATGAAAATTAATTACCACGTGTCTCCTTAGAAGAGGTACTTCCAATTTCCCTTTCATATGTTTGGCTTATCTTGATCAGTTAATTGCCACGTGTCCTTTTGTTATTAGTACCATTTGTTCCAACTACCCACCAGTGGTAATTGCTTTTGTTATAACTCAACTTTGTTTTACCTTACCTAACGTTTTACCCCATTAATTTGCATCTTAAAATCCTTTTATAATCATTTTTTTCTTCGAGTATAAATAATAATAATTTTATTATGAATATTTATGAATAATATCACTTAAGATTTTTGTGATTCAAGAGTTGTAAGTAGCAGAATTTTCGAATTTTATATGATTTGGAATTTCTTGCAATATGGCACCACCTTTAATAAAAAAAATAGTATTTGATATTTTTGATCTTTTTACAACTATATCAAACGAAATAGGTAGAATTTTGAGATGCAAAGCATTTTATTCCTTATGCATGAGTTAGAATTTAGAATAAATAATATTTAAAAATTTTAATAGAATTAGATTCATCTCATAGAATCACACGAAATCTCGACGTATATGTACAAAATTGGAATGTATTTTTAGATTTGTTTTTATTTTTTGACATAATTTTAGGTGTTATGGTTTATTTGACAGACAAACTGTCAAAACGAGAAAACTATGGACCAATTAGTAATTAAAGCAATTTATTCTTTCTTTTTTATTTTTACGTGAAAATGAGTGATGTGCATTTTAACGGTGTATATAAAAGTATAATATGTGGTTTAGGCAAAAAATAAGAAATGTAAGTTTATAGTTGAAAGTGGTGGATATTCCCCAATTCAAGAAAGTTCTCAAATCATGGTTCACAAATTTTAAAAAAAAATTATTATTTTTCTTCTAAAACTTTTTGGTGAAAAAAATACTTCATTCCTATTTTCATAAATATTTTAATTGAATAGGTAAAAAAAATAGTACTTTCATACGTAAAAAATAGTTTTTTTATAAGATTTAGTTAGATTAGATCCATATTCATTTTCTCGGGATGATAACTTTACTGAATATATAAAGATATCTTTTCTACTATCTTAAATATTGTAATAAATCAAAACTGGACAAACAAATTGAAACGAAAAAAACGACAAGTCTGATGCATTAAAGCTGCTCCCGCTATGCACAAGATCCAGGGAAGTGCTCGATCACAAAAGTCTATTATACGCAATCTTATCTTATACTTCTATCAGAGGTGATTTTCAAGGCTCAAAACAGAGCCAATAATAAAAGATATCGTACAAACAACAAGATATAGAGAAATTATCATCAATAATCATTTATCAATATCCCAATATGTATCATTCTTCAAAAGATTTTCTTGGTGAACCAAATATGATAATATCATCTTCTTGAGGCAACTTAAAACTAACTTTCTTCTTCAATTTCCCACTTTGCGCTCTATACATCAACCCTCCTCCTTCTTCTTCTTCGTCTTCTTTTTCTTCATCAATAATATTAATCTCCTCAATTTTTCTAACTCTTTCTGAAAAACTAATTCTTGGAGTAACAAACAAGTCCTTATTCATCATGTGTTCTGGTGATGAAAAGCTAATTCTTGGTGTATAAAAATTGGAATTATTCACTTCATGACATGGTGAAGATACATATATCCTTTTTGTAGTAGTTTTAGGGTTTGGAGAGTCCATAAAACATTGGTGTAAAGATTTTTCTTGATGAGGAAAAGTACTAGTACTAATATTTTCACTTTTTGGTTGATGAATTTCTGAATCTTTTTGGCTAATACAACAAAGATTTGAACCCATAATTGAGATAATATGTTTTTATTAGAATTACAACAAAAAAAAAGATACAAAATTGTCATATGGTGGATATTTAGGGTGAGAAATGAGGTGAATTAGATTTTGAAGAGGTGTTTTTAAAGGTTTTTAAAAGCGGAGGGACCTAAGAGTAGAAATGTTTTTTTAAAATTTTGGCTTGGTTATTGTCATAGTTTAATTTGGTGTTATTATAAGAACATAGTGTTGATATCATAATTTAGTGATCCAATTAAACAATTAATGTAAGATAATTGTGATCAAGTAATATGTATATTCACTTTAATATTTAATTACTATGTTAAGATTAAATTGATAGAGAAGTTGTCTCGTGAGACGAAGGTCTTTCGGAAACAACTTCTCTATCTTTATGAAGTGGTAAGGTGTGCGTATATTATTCTTTCTAGACCACACTTATGGATTCCACTGGATATGTTATTGTTGTTGTTATGTTAAGATTAAATTGATTAATTGTAATATAAATATTGAATGATTAATTATTTATTGTTATAATTGAATCAAGAGGATGCTCCTTTAATTATAATTAATCAAGATTTTCTAATTCTGAAACTTAGTATGTAATAATAGCTAGAAACAAGAAAATTCTCTAGAATATATCACCCCTTAAATTGGAGTATCCAAGTTGTGATTAATATATCAACATTAAATAAATTTGTGACAATTGGATATAAGTTAAAATAATAATGAGAAAATTGGTTATAGGGTGCAAATCATACAATAGAAAATCTTTATCAAGTTTGAATGATCACCGACTATCAGAACATCAGGTGATTAAGTATGTGATCTTATTTGTGCAGATTTCCCAACAACATCAATAAAAAGTAAAATACAAATAAGAGTTCACTGACTAAGCTAACTACTTACTAAAGTATGTTGGTAGGTCGGGTTTCCTTCAAAAGGGGCTTGTTTTCGATCTCGTTGAATAAAATGCAAACGATTCATTATTGATTAGTTAGTTCATTAATTTACTATCCTTCTAAACCCTACCCATTATATATAAATAACCATTATGTGTATTGAAAAGATGGTGAATTTTACATTAATATATGACGGCTAGGGTTTTTTTCGACCATTTAATAAGTCTGCTAATTAATTCACTAGTGTTTTACTAGCTTTAATTACGTACGAACAATATTACTGTTACCAAATAAATTGATAACATTTTAAAATGGCTAACTCACATATCGAAAATTTGACTTGACTAGAACTTAATTGTAAATTAGATAGTGGCATAATAAATATGATAAAATGAACTCAATCAAATAATAGTTTCACTCGATGAACAAAGGCAATTGATCTTTTCAAGGACATACTATATAATGTAATAATCTTATTTTAAACAATATCGAAAAGCTCATGGGTGAGCGGGGAGTGGATAAATAGCTCGGATTAGGTCTATTTTTGTTAAATAGTTTTATAATGGCGTTCAAAATGAGCTTTTATTTTCAATTGTATATTAGCCAGTATAGAAATTGTGTACAATATATCTGATTTACTTTTAGGTTTTAATTTAGCTAAATACATCAACGGAAAAATATTATTCAGATCAATTTGAATATATCTTAATTAATTTTACGACATGTTTACTATCTCTTTTTGAAGTATATAAATAATTCTATAAAACATTATCTACATATATGCTAAACTATATGTTGAGACACAAAGTCCCATATTAGTGGTTAATATGATTGGATGGTCTCCTTATAAGGTTCAGACAATTCTCTTTCTTTTGAGCTAGCTTTTGGGGTGTGAGTTAGGCTTAAAACCTAATTCATCATGGTATCAGAATAGGACCCGTCTCACCCAATGTTGGGCCCCCGAAAAAATTGTCCACGCAGCAGATGCTAAGCACTGGGTGGGGGAGGGGGGTGTTGAGACACGAAGTCCCACATTGGTGGTTAATGGGATGGGTGGTCTCGTTATAAGGTTTAGATAATTCTCCTCCATTTGAACTAGCTTTTGGGGTGTGAGTTAGGCCTAAAACCTAATTCATTATGGTATCAGAGCAAGGCCCGTCTCACCCAATGTTGGGCCCCGAAAAAATTGTCCACCTCTCTTTGAGCTAGCTTTTGGGGTGTAAGTTAGGCACCTTCTTCATCACTATAAATATAAAATCTCATAATTCTCAATGTATTGAATATTATCCAATTTGTATTTTGTATCATTGTGTATTTACACAATTTTCACTTCACTTTTTTAGAGTTTTTTTCTCTCAATATATTTGCATTCACTTATCATTAAATCATGTCACATCCAATCATAAATATTATCTTTTGTTAGATGTATATTGTTTTCCTTATTATATACTCAACAAACCTAAATATAAGTGGAGAAATGAGCTTAGCTTTATCATCACTTAAGATTCAATGTATCTAGATGGAACTTCAAGTTCATTGAACTTGTCTATATAGATGAAAGAAAGAGATAAACTAAGCCATTTAGTACAAGCAATACGTCTTCAATTTTCCGCATCTATGACCAGTCTTGGGCGTTTTAATTTTGAGATTCGTATTTCATCTGAGTATATTTCAAATTTGAAGTTAATAAATTTATTCAACGATTATAAATAGTAACTAGGTTCACAATAAAATATTTTATAAATTTCTTAATGTTTAAACAAAATTAGTGCACAAATTATTAAATTTGCGGAAAAATATAACCAACTCTATAGATCTGTCCTGAATGCTAGAAAACAATGTTGGTGACCGTAGGTCTTTAGGCTGCTCTTCTATTTATGGAGAGTGCATGTGTAATTATTTTAACTTACCAAATGACTAGTACACTCAATAATAAAGATAAATTGAAAATCTAAATTTTACAAGTTCTGAATTCAACATCAACTTAACGATTTTCATATTAATAACAATAATTGATTAACACATATTCATAAACTTAATTGGTCCCTTTTTAAGTCATGGACATCTCAATCTTTGGACTAAATAATGAAAACATCTATGTATATTATGGTGTCATTTTTTTTTATCATTCTCATGAATACTAGATAGTAAAAAATATACCACTATTGCTTGACATATATTTTCTTGGCAAAAGCAAAATGTTGATTCACATGATGATTGTGAGTAAAGTGGACTTTAGTTGGTGTGGTAGCTAAGTATTATTTCTAGTTTATCTTTCTATTTATGAAAAGTTCAAAAAACATTACTGATTTCATTTTATTTTATGTGATATTTTTTTACTTGATACGATATTTAAGAGAAAAGAAAAAAATTTTGAAACTTGTGGTCTTAATCCTTAGATACTTGTGTGGCTGAAATTCATTTCATTAAAGATAAAAAAGAAATTTTAAAATTAAATTATATTTAATTTCATCCAATGTCTTATATGTAGCGCACCTATTAAGATTAAATTAAAATTCACATTCATATTAAATTGGTTTCACATTAAGAATTAAAATGCTCGGTAACAAAAACTCCAAAAATAAAATCCGGTGACATGAAAGAATATTTTATGTGCATAAATTAATAAAGGTTCTTGGCTATGCTCCTGAATTCATGCTTCTTAAAAATAAGGAGTTTTAAAAGTTTGAAATCTAAGGGATATAAATTCAAATTCGCCTAAAAGTGAATTTCCACACTTTTTTTTTAAATATCAATAAATAAAGCATAAGGTCAAATACTCCCAAATATTAAATTATATCTACCACAATATAATTTTTCATTCATCAAGTGATATTCAATTACCTTGGTCACCTGACTAGAAAATTGCGTGCAGCGCACGTGCAAAAAAACTAGTATATAAGAGATGCATAGAAAATAAAAAAATATATTTTGAAATTTTTTTGGACCAACTTCTGCCTTAAAACATTGTATGACCATCCAAATATTTTGGTTATTGATATTCATTGCCCTGACAAGACTTAAATTATAATTTTTGACATTCTAGATTCACAAAATTACAATTCAAGAGTTTTTTGGTTCTCAATAAGTATTAATCTATAGATTTTTGAAAATTTATTGGTCAAACTTCATTCTTTACCTCATAGAATCTTTTATCCAATGTTGTGTATCTAGTGCAACTATTGATATTTTACTAAATTCAAATTTATATTATGTTAAGTTCACATTGAAAATTAAAACGCTCACTGATAAAAAAATTCAAAATGTATCTCGTGACTGGAAGAAGATTTTATCTATAGCTAGAAAACAGATTATGTCACCACACTCATTTCAAAAGGTATATTTTTTGGATTATCCCTCACATGAAAAAACACTTCGTTGCATTCAGATTTAAGAAGATTTTATCTTTAGCAAAACACTCACTAACAAAAACTCCAGAACAAAAATCTCGTGATTTGGAGAATATGTTACCTAGAAGCTGAAAACGTTTTGCACGAACACACTCATACAAAGGGTGTGTTTTTGGGATTATCTCTAACATAAAATTCTGTGCAAAACTTATATATATATATGTGCTGGTAAGTGAATCCTTCTCTGTAAAATTTGAAGAAAAAGTTGAGATATAAAAATGGCGACATTGGTAGGGGTGGTGGAGAGCTTGACGAATTTATCAAGACTGGTGAATTCGTTTTTAGAAGGAGAGACCTCTGAGAAATCAGAGGAGATTGATACTACTCTTTTTGATGAATCGGAGAATTTGAGGAATTTATTGAATTCCGATGAGAATTCTGACAACGATTTGAAGAGAAGTATCATTCAAGCTGTGGAAAATGCTCTACTTGCTGGAAAACCAAACAACCGGAGCTCATCGGAGTTTAGACGATGGTTGATGACTCAATTGCGTGATCAAGGCTTTGATGTTGGTAAGCTCTTTTTCACAAATTGTGTAGCTAAACAATAAATTTATTTGTTATATGATGCATTATTAGTGTATGTAAGTTAATTTTTTTGCAAAATTCAACTTTACAGGCTTGTGCAAATCAAAATGGGAGAAAGGTGGTAATAGCATGTCAGGAAGTTATGAGTATATCGATGTTAACGTGGATGATAATTCTCGTTACATAATTGAGGTTGCATTAGCCGAAGAATTTGAAATAGCTCGTGCTACGCCTTGCTACGCTTCATTGCTCGAAAATTTCCCTCGAGTTTTTGTTGGCAAAGTGGATGAGTTGAAGCAAGTGGTGGAAATCATGTGTAGAGCCATGAAGAAATCTATGAAGAAAATGGATATGTATGTTCCACCATGGAGAAGACTTGCTTATATGGAAGCTAAATGGTTTGGATCTTATAAGAGAACAACAAATGAAAAGAGCAGTTTTGATTCTCTTTCTCCTTCAAAGAAGAGAAATGTTGGATTTCTGCCAATGAGAGCAATTTCTTTCTATTATAAAGAGAATATTACTTCTTCTAATAGAGGCACCAAAATGGGAAATTTGGCTGCAGCTTTGAATGGATAATTGGATCATGAGCCGACAAAGATTATGGTGGAGTTAATCAAAGATTTCGAGTTCAAATCCTGGATATGAGATTGTCTTTAGGAAATGATAGATTTTTAGTGTGGATGTTAAATGTCTGATGAGCGAAAAAAAATAAGATAATATTAGTTTATGATGTTTGTTGGAGAAGAAAATATTGTTTTTCTTCAAGTAGTTGAGGTGAGGGTTTGAATTTTATTAAGCATATGGTATATTTATGTATATAAAGTAATGAAGATTCAGAAAAATATGCAGGTTACTATTTGTTTGTCAATCATATATTTAGTTTTCATGAATTGCATATTTTATATTGATCTAGACAAAGATCCAAAATTTTATTGGTTTTATTTTTTTATATATATCTGAATAGATGAAAGAAAGAGATAATTAATTGCCATTTTAGTAAAAGCATCACATCTTCAATTTTCCCCATCTATTTTTAGGATCAGTACTTTATTTGAGCATTTTCTAAATTTGAAGTTAACGAATTTGTTCAAGACTTTAAGTTAATGTTATAATATTGTATACTAACTACGTGCATAATAAAATATTTAATAAATTTCTTAATACATAAATAAAATTCATATAAAAATTCTTGAGTTTACGTAAAATTATAATCGACTTTCTACACCCGTCCTGAATGCTTGAAACAATGTGGTGAGCATTGGTCTCTTTTGGCTTCTCTTCTTTGTATGAAGTATGTAGTCATTTTAAGTTACTAAAATGACCAGTACACTCAATAATTACTAATTATATTCCTTCCCAAAAAAATACTTAGTATTTCCATCAATTTCTTTACTAATTTTATCAAAATTGAGTTATATTTGTATGTCATAGTAGAGTTATCTCATTCTTGTGATAGTAATTTCAAGAGGCATCTGGAAGGAGTGTAAAAACATACATTTTACTTTAACTAAAATGAAATATAAGTAGAAAAAGAAAAACTCGATTCAATTTCTTAGGAAGAAAAGTATCCAAATAATAATTTTTTTTGCCTGTAATATGAGAACTTAGAAGTCATATTTTGATGAGAATGGAATAACGTACAAGTTGATATATGTGCATAAATTAATAAAAATTCTTGGCTATGCTCTTGAATTTGCGATTCTTAAAAATAGGAAGTTTTTAAAAGTTTGAAGTGAAAGGGATATACTTTTAAATTTGCCTAAAAGTGATTTTCCACACTTTTTTAAAATACCAATAAATAAAGCACGCATAAGGCTAAATACTCCCCACTATTGAATTATATTTACCACAATATATTTTTTCATACATCAAGTCAGTTATCTTGGCCACTTGACTCGAAATCACTATCAATGCACGTGTGGAAAAATTAGTATATAAAAAACGCATAGAAAATAGGAATTTTTTTTCTGAAAAATTTTTGGACCAACTTCTGCCCTAAAACATTGTGGTACCATCCAAAAAAATTTTGGTTATCAATATTCATTGTCCCAACAAGACTTTCATCATAGTTTTTGACATTCCAAAATCACAAAATTATAATTTCAGAATTTTTTTAGTTCTCAATAAGTATTAATCTATAGATTTTTAAAAATTTGTTGGTCAAACTTCATTCTCTACCTCATAGAATCTTTAATCCAATGTTCTATATCTAATGCGTCTATTGAGATTTGACTAAGTTCAAATTTATATTAAGTTAAGTTTACATTGAAAATAAAAACGCTCACTGATAAAAACTTCAAAACGAAAACCTCTTGACTGGAAGAATATTTTATCTATAGCCAGAAAACAGGCTATATCTCCACACTCGTTCAGAAAGTATATTTTTTGAATTATCCCTCACATAAAAAAACACTTGGTACATTCATAGTTTATCTACATTGTGCTTACATTTAGATTGAAGAAGATTTTATCTTTAACAAAAACGCTCACTAACAAAAACTCCAAAACTAAAACCTCGTGATTTAGAGAATACTTTATCTTTATACTAAAAACAATTTACACAAACACACTCATGCAAAAGGTGTATGTTTTGGATTATCCCTGGCATGAAATTCTGTGCAAATTCGAATGTAATAGAATATTACATAGAACCTTAAAAAAAAGCGGCACCCAGAACTCGCCAGCGCCTCCAATGGTGGAAAGCTTGATGGATTTATGTGCGAAATTAGTAAAGATTATCTTGAATTCATGCTTCTTGAAAATAAGGAGTTCTTAAAACTTTGAAATCTAAGGAATATATTTTCAAATTTGCGTAAAAGTGATATTTCACACTTTTTAAATAATAACAATAAATAAAGCAATTAAATAATAACAATAAATAAAGCATAAAGTCAAATACTCTCTAATATTTAATTATATCTATCACAATATATTTTTTCATACATCAAGTGATATTCAATTATCTTGGTCTGATTTGAAAATCATGTGCGTGCAACGCAAGTGTGGAAAAAATAGTATATAAGAAACACATAGAAAATAAAAAATTTTTTCTAAAAATTTTTTGGACCAACTTCTGCCCTAAAATATTATGCTACCATCCAAAATAATTTTGGTTATCGATATTCATTGCCCTAACAAGACTTACAATAACCTTTTTGACATTTCAGAGTCACCAATTAAAATTCAAGAGTTTTTTTAACTTTCAATGAGTTTTTTGAAAGAAAACAAAGTTTATAATTTTTTTAAAATTTACTGGCCAAACTTCATTCTCCCTCATTAAATTTATGTTCTTTACATAGTGCACCTATTGAGATTTGCTTAAATTCAAATTTAGAGTAAATTAATTTTATGTGAGAATAAAAAAGCACACTAACAAAAACTCCAAAACTAAAACCTCGTGATTTGGAGAATATTTTATCTTTTAAGCTGAAAACGATTTACACGAACACACTCATGCAAAAGGTATATCTTTTTGGATTATCCCTCACATCAAATTTCATGCATAATTCAAATCTACTAGAATATTACACATATATATATGTACTGATAAGTGAGTCCTTCTCTGTAAACAGTCGATTTGTCTTTAAAATTCAAAGAAAAAATTGAAATTGAAAAAAATGATGACATTCGTAGCAATGAAGTTCAAGAGAGTGGTTGCGGCATTTGATGAGGTGGCAAAACGGCGGATCTATGAGATCAGCGGCACTGAACACTTGTCGGCGGTGGTGGAGAGCTTGACAGATTTATCGAGACTTGTGAATTCGTTATTAGAAGGGGAGGCAACTGAGAATTTAGAAGAGATTGATGGAAATGTTGATGCTAATTATTTTGATGAGTCGGAGAATTTGAGGAATTTGTTTAATTCTGATGAAAATTCCAACGAAGATTTGAAGAGAAGTATTCAATTGATATTTTTCATACATCAAGTGATACTCAATTTTCTCGATCAAGTGACTCAAAAACCATACTTGCAACACACGTGCGAGTTGCATATGTGAAAAAACTAGTATATAAGAAACACATAGAAAATAGAATTATTTTTTTCAAAAAAAATTTGGACCGACTCCTGCCCTAAAACATTGTGCAATCATCCAAAATAATTTTGATTATCCATATTCATTGTTCCAACAAGACTTACATTATAGTTTTTGACATTTTAGAGCCACTAAATTAAAATTCATTAGTTTTTTTTAGTTCTCGATGAGTATGAGTAGGATATAGATTTTTCAAAATTTATTGATCGAACTTTATTCTTCCTAATAGAATATTGAATTTGGCTGCATTATGACTACATTCATATAACCCACATATTTTTTTAAAAAATTACTTATATATATGTACAATTTTATATTGTGGATTATTATATACTCCATTTTATGTTATACATTGTTCTTTTAAATCAATCTGAAAAATAATATTATCTTACTACAATTAGAAATAATTTAACTTTAAGTCTTTTTTACTTTCAACGAAACGAATCTCAGTCATTCAAATATATAAGGATTGTTTTACACCATAAATTTTATTTTTTTCTTAAATATCGTGTCAAATAAAAAGATATCATATATAAAATAAAACGGAGGAAGTAATGATTTTTAATATTGAATTATATCTACCACAATATATTTTTTCATACATCAAGTTATATTCAATTGTCTTGATCACATGATCGAAAACCACGTGCAAAGCACGTGCAACTCACACGTGAAAAAACTAGTATCTAAGAAATGCATAGAAAACATTGTGTGATCATTCGAAATAATTTTGGTTGCTCTGACAAGATTTACATTATAGTTTTTGATATTCCAAAGGCAAAATTAAAATTCAAGAATATGTTTAGTTTTCAATAAGTATTAGTCTATAGATTTTTCTATATTTATTGGTCAAACTTCATTGTCCCTAATAGAATCTTTCATCCAATATTGCGTATCTAGTGCATCTATTGATATTTGATTAAATTCAAATTCATATTAAATTAAGTTAACCTTGAAAATAAAAAAGCTCACAAAGAAAAACTCTAAAACTAAAATCTCGTGACTTGAAGAATATTTTATCTTTAAGCAGAAAACGATATATATCAACATACTCACACAAAAGGTGAATTATTAGACACTTAGATAAATAACGAACTTATTCGTACATTATGTCTACATTCATAGTGTTATTCATATAACCCAAACTTCTGTGTAAAATACGAATATTTGAATATTACACAGAAACTAAAAAAAAATTACTTATATAAATATGTTCAACTTTATTAACATAATGTCTTCATCTTTACTCTATTAAAAAAAAAACTCCATTAATAGTAAGTGACTCCTCTGTGAACATTTTTGCTTCATGATTGCAACATAACTGATTCATAAATATTCGATTCGTCTTTAAAATTCGAAGAAAAAGCTGAGATCGAAAAAATGGTGAGATTCGTACCGGCGAATTTTAAGAGAGTAGCTGCGGCGTTTGATGATGTGGCAAAATGGCGGATCTGCGAGAGCAGCGGCACAGAGCATTCACCGGCGGTGGTGGAGAGTTTGACTGATTTATCGGGCCTCGTGAATTCGTTTTTAGAAGGAGAGGCAACTGAGAAATTTGAAGAGATTGATGGAAATGTTGATGCTAATTGCTATGATGAATCGGAAATTAAGGAGAATTTGAGGAATTTGTTGAATTCCGATGAGAATTCCGACGATTATTTGAAGAGAAGTATTATCGAAGCTGTGGAAAATGCTTTGCTTGCTGGAGAATCAAACGACCGGAGCTCGCCAGAGTTTAAACGGCGGTTGATGACTCACTTGCGTGATCAAGGCTTCGATGCTGGTAAGCTCTTTTTCACAATTTTTGTAGCTAAACAATAAGTTTATCTGTTATATGATGCATTATTAGTGTATATAAGTTAATTTTTTCGCGTAATTCAACTTTACAGGATTGTGCAAATCAAAATGGGAGAAAGTTGGGAATTGTACATCTGGAAGTTATGAGTATATCGATGTTAACGTGGATGGTAATTCTCGTTACATAATTGAGGTTACATTAGCTAGAGAATTTGAAATAGCTCGTGCAACGCCTTGCTATACTTCGTTGCTCGAAAATTTTCCTCGAGTTTTTGTTGGAAAAGTGGAGGAGTTAAAGCAAGTGGTGAAAATCATAAGTAGAGCCATGAAGAAATCTATGAAGAAAATGGATATTTATGTGCCACCATGGAGAAGACTTGCTTATATGGAAGCTAAATGGTTTGGATCTTATAAGAGAACAACAAATGAAAAAAATAATTGTCAAAAGAATAGTTTTGATTCTTTTTCTTCTTCAAAGAAGAGAAATGTTGGATTTGTGCCAATGGGAGCAATTTCATTTTATTGTAGAGAGACTATTTCCACTTCTAATAGTGGCATCAAAATGGGAAATTTGGCCGCAGCTTTGAATGGATAATATGATCGTGAATTGACGAAGATTGTGGTGGAGTTGATCAAAGATCTCAGGTTTAAATTCTGAATATGATATCGTTCTTAGAAAATGATAGATTTAGTGCTGGATATGGAATCGTCATTAGGAAATGATAGATTTAGTGTTGGGTTTGGGAAGTTAGATTTGTAATGTTTGTTGGAGAAGAAAATATTGTGTTTCTCCAAGTAGTTGAGGTTGAGGGTTTGAATTCTATCAACCATATGGTATATTGCATAGCAATTTGTATATATTTATGTATTCATAAAGTAATGAAGAATATTCAGAAAAATATGCATGTTACTATTTGTTTGTCACTCGTATATTCAAGTAAAATTGCTAAAACCTTATTTTTCTATTTATAAGGCGCGATTTATAATTTACATGATTTCAAATTTTTTTTTCCCTTGAGGAATTGCCTCCCACATGTTCCCTCTATTGTTTTGTCAAAAGCAAAAATTAGGATAGTACGTATACATAAAAATTTACTTCTGCCGGAAAGATTGGATATTATTTTCAACAGATTTTCGACTGAAACAATATATAAAAGAAGCAATGAAAATACAAGATTCAACGGATAATAATAAAACAATATATAGTAGCAAAGCCTCCAACTCATTAATTCTCACAGTATCTCATAGATACTTTATGCAAATGTAACATTTTAGAAATGCATATAAGATTATTTTGTAAGTTAAAGTGTTCAATTAACATATTAAATACAACTGAGTTCAAAGTAGGTTAGGTTTACTATGAAGAACAATGTATGATAATTTAGGATTTTTATAATATAAGAGTCAGAACCGATCCCTAGTCTTCAAGTAAATAACTCAACATTCAATCAAGTGCATCATTTAGCTTTAGTATGAATATCAACATATATATTATACTAATTATAAAAAATATATGCATAAAACATCTAACTTTACTAAAAGATCATAGATTCAGTACGTGCCTCAGTTTTAGGATATACATTTATCCATGTTTATAGATGGTGATACATTTACTATACTCTATATTAATTCTAAAACTATCCATTATTTTCTAGAATATATGAAAACTTAAACCCTAGCTTGTATGTGAATAATTAGGACACTTCTATGAATGAACTCTTACTTCCAACCGTGGATAACCAGTAAAGAAACTGTGTACCATATGATTTACTTTTAGCTAAATGCTTCAACTCAAATATCATTGTCATAAATTTTACGTATGTCAGCTTATACTGAAATTTGAATCTAAAATCTCATAATTCTCAATACAATTATTATTATTCGCTTTTGTTTTCTACCCCTGGTGTACATTTTAGTTGAGAAATAAGTTTAGCTTTTACTATTCACTTGAGATTCATTGTATCTAGACGTTCATGTTTGGATGCATGCAAATGGCGAGTTTAACGGATGAATTCGGTAAAGAATTCCAAAGAAAGCTTTTATTTGAACAAGATGTAAAACAAGCAAGAATAATGGCATTCTTATTTCGAAAAGGCTAACTGCTAATTTCCCTCAACCTCTCCTCAGCTTACTCAGGACAAAGGATTGCTGTACTACAAGGATGAGTTAACCCCAAAAACCCGTCCTCAATTTGGATTGCAGATTGCAACTCACCTACATGAAATCAAAATCACTAGTAATTACAGATTGATCGAATCATTTCCGAACCTTGTACACATAGCGGGCCAAATCTCAAGCTTATTGAACTTGTCTATAATGATGTGAAAGAATTCGATAAATTATTTGCCATTTTAGGACAAGCATTACGTTCTCAACTTGCTGCATCTATGCGCACTCGTGCAAAATGAACTTATCATATTCCGACTAAAACGTATTCAGAATTTAAAATTAATGACAGACTAGTTCAACGATTTTAAGTCAATGTTATGATATATAATAATTATTTTCTTAACATACAAACACATTCATGAACTTGGTCCTTCACTTTAAGTCATCACCATCTCAATCTTGACTAAAAAATAATGAAAACATCTATGTGTATCTGTGGTGTCATCTTTGATCATTCTCATGAATACTAAACAGTCAAATTAATACTATGTATTACTTGACATAAATAGTCTTTGGCAAAAGCAAAAATGTTGATTCACATGATGATTGTGAGTAAAGAGGACTTTAGTTGGTGTCATAGACATAATGAATATCAGTTCTAGTTTATTTTCTATTCATGAAAAGTTCAAAAATTATCATATAATAATCTACGAGATTGCAAGAAAAAAGAAATAATAAAAATTTATAATATAGAATTTGTATGCATAAATATAAATCAATCGGATCAGTATGATCAAATTCTATTATAAATTTTTGATCATATTCTTACGTGAAATATGATAATCTTATCTCTAACATCATAAATATAAGGGTGTGCAATTTTACGAATGATCAGTTAACTTTTATTTATCACATTATAGCTCGACTCTATTCGATTTCATGCTATATAGGGTCGCATAGAACCCCTTTTGTGGGGAAGCACGAACAAGTATTTTTTTCATTTTCAAAGCTCGAATCACAGACCTTCGGTTAAGCGAAAAACAGCTTGTTCGTCGCACCACATCCTTTGGTGGTACTCTTTAATAGCTAATCTACGTTAAAACACGCCCTAACAAAAATTTAGAAAATAAAAGCACGTGGAATATTTTATTTTTATGTTGGAAATGATTTATTTGGACACTCATTTGAAAGGTATATTACTGGATTATCCTTCAGATAAATAAAATTTAGCTAAACAACGAACTTGTTCTGACATTATGTCTACATTCATTCTATCAGTCACTTTTATCCAAGTTAGTGTGTAAAATTCGAAAAAAATTACACATTTATTAACATAATGTCTTCATCTTTACTCTAAACAAACAAAAAAAGCTCCATTAATGGTAAGTGAGTCCTTCTCTGTGCACATTTTTTCTTCATGATTGCGACATAACTGATTCATAAGTATCCGATTCCTCTTTAAAATTTGAAGAAAAAGTTGAAATCGGAAAAAATGGCGAGATACGTACCGGTGAAGTTTAAGAGAGTAGCTGTGGCGTTTGATGAGGTGGCGAAAGCACGGATCTGCGAGAGCAGCGGCAGTGAACAATCGCCGGCGCCGGCGGTGGCGGAGAGCTTGACGGACTTATCGGGACTCGTGAATTCGTTTTTAGAAGGAGAGGTAACTGTTGATGAGAAATTAGAAGAGTTTAATGGAAATGTTGATGTTAATTGCTTTGATGAGTCGGATATTAAGGAGAATTTGAGGAATTTGTTGAATTCCGATGAGAATTCCGGTGACAATTTGAGGAGAAGAGTTATTAAAGCTGTGGAAAACGCTATGCTTGCTAGAGAAGCAAATGACCGGAGCTCGCGGGATTTTAAACGCCGGTTGATGATTCAATTGCGTGATCGGGGCTTCGATGCTGGTAAATACTTTTTCATAAATTTTTGTAGCTAAACAATAAAATCAGCAAAATTCGTTGCTTATAAGAGGCTTTACATTTTACAATTTAATAAGTTAAAATTTTTTGCGTCATTCAATTTTTACAGGATTATGCAAATCAAAATGGGAGAAAGCTGGTAATCGTACATCAGGAAGTTATGTATATATTGATGTTAACATGGGCATTAATCGTTATATAATCGAGGTTGCATTGGCCGGAGAATTTGAAATAGCTCGTGCAACGCCTTGCTACACTTCGTTGCTCGATAATTTCCCTCGAATTTTCGTTGGAAAAGTGGAAGAGTTGAAGCAAGTGGTGAAAATCATGAGTAGAGCCATGAAGAAGTCTATGAAGAAGATGGATATTTATGTGCCACCATGGAGAAGACTTGCTTATATGGAAGCTAAATGGTTTGGATCTTACAAGAGAATAACAAATGAAAAAAATAATCATCAAAAGAGTAGTTTTGATTCTCTTTCTTCTTCAAAGAAGAGAAATGTTGGATTTGTGCCAGTGCAAGCAATTTCTTTCTATTGTCGAGAAAATATTACTACTAATAATAATGGCATTAAAATGGGAAATTTGGCTACTGCTTTGAATGGATAATATCATGAATCGACAAACATCATGGTAGAGTTAATTAAACATCTCGGATTTAAATTCTAGATAGAAAGTCACCTTTGTTAGAAAAGGATAGAGTTGAAGGAAATCAGGGGAAAAATGATAATATTATGAAGAATATATTGAGGGAAGTTAGATTATATTGTTTATTGGAGCAAAAAACATTATATTTTGTCCAAGTAGTTGAGGTTGGGAGTTTTAATTCTATGTAGTATATTGCATAGCAATTTGTATATGGTGATGTATTTATCAAGTAATGGAGAATATTAATATAATGTGTATATTACTCTTTGTTTGTGATTCATATATAGAGTTTTCATGAACTACATATTATATATTTAGCCTACAAAGTATTTCATGTATAAGTATGACCCTATATGCATTACGTAAAGTCTCATAGATGTAAAATACAAGTCATATTATAGAATAACTAGTGGAAGGCAAATATCTCTGTTTTGTTTGAGTTGTAAGCACCCATAGACGCAAACTGCTGGAAACTAAAAGCAGTGAGCTTAGTAAGTGCATAGATTAATTGATTTAAGACAAGGGTCTCTTAGAAAGGCTAACTCTTATGCCATCTCCATCTTCTTCCCTTCTCATCCAACAACACACAACACACCATGTTCACAACTATCGTGTAATATATAATAAGTTCAATATGCAGATATGCTGACAACAAATATAACAGGTGACACACGACATGGAAGGCATGGTTCACAAATATGTCAGAAGTTCAGTAGGCAGATATGCAGACAACAAATATAATAGGCAACACAAGACGTTGAAGGTATGGTTCACAAATATGTAAGAAGTTTGGTAAGCAGATATGCTGATGAAGAACAACAACTGGCCAGTAAACTTCTCAGACAACTCTATTTGTATTGCTACAGCCACAGTGGCAATCAAGATCAAGGGTACTCAGTTTCACCCTTCTCTTGGTACATGTAGCTTTTCAATTAACAAAGCATTGAGCTCAAACATGTATAAAAGAAGTGCAAATCTCACATTGCATGTTTCAACTTGAGATGTTTATAACCAACAAAATCTTCAATACAACCACTAAACGCAGGTTCGAAACAGAACATAAAATAAAATAGATCTAACAAAATCAATTTCATCAAAAGTAGTTTAATTTATCTGGTCTAAAAGACAAGCTCATGGGGTTTCATGCCCGACTTGAGCGAGAACCTAGCAGACAAGTAAGCCTTCAATTCAGGAACAGACTCAATGGCCTTGATCAATGCTGCATCCACAGTTTTCTGGTCATCCTTCTTCTCCTGAGGAAGCACATTCTTCTCCTACAAAATACCAAGTAGAAAAGATCAGAACAGAGTACCAAAGGAAGTCATTCATGCTCAAGCAAGTTTAAATAATAGTACTGAAATTACAGGCACAGAATCTTCAATAGATGTGAAATTTGTCAACTTTCATTCTCTGCGTTCTTGTGACATGAATGAGACAACTTCTTACCTATGAATACCCAGTAACCATGTTTCTACATTACCGCTAATTACATAGATGTGAAATTAGCTAATTTACATTCTCTGCTTTCTCATCACACGAATGATCCATAACTTACTAACCATGGATCTCCGTTACCAAAGGAGGTTATTCACATTCATGCAAGTTCCAGTAACACAATTGTCACTATCAAGCAAGCACAGGGACAATCTTGCTAATTATCATTCTTTAACTTTCGCATCACATGAAGAGACATAACTTATTACCTATGAACACTCACAAACCAAGCTTCTCCATTACCAAAGGAGATTATTCATGTTCGAGCAAACTACAACAATATCACTGTCACTATTACAAACGCGCATAAAATGTAAAATTTGGTGATTCTCTTTCTCAGTTCTAATCAGATAATGTGAACTTATCTCCATTACAAAAGGAGAATAGGAGATAATTCATGTTCAAGCAAATTACAATATACCATATGGATGAGTGTAAAATGTCGAATTTGCTGATTTTCATTCTGAATTCTCATCAAATGACTTCTTACCTATGACTAATAAACAGTTTAATCATCCAATAAACAAAAAGATCTAATCTTTTAAGCATAAACTGAACAGAAGATCCAATCCATAAGCATTTACAAAACAAAAAGATCCAGTCATTAAACAGAAAATGCAGAACCGATTCAATCATTAACAGAAAATGAGCAAAAATATGAATACAAACCTCTTTCTTTTCTTCAAAAAACTCTCCCTCTCCCTTCTTCTGCTTCTTCTCAGCTTGTTTAGCAAAGTACTTATCATCAATCTTATCAACATTCACTCCAGAAATATCCACCTTTGTTGAGGTAGCAATAACATAAGCTTGATTCACACGCCTTAAAGGAACCCCATTAAGCTTAAATGGACCAGTAACAAGAAGCAAACCAGAAACCAGTTGCTTCAAAAACACAACTCTCTTACCCTTAAACCTTCCAGCAAGAATAATCAAAACAGTACCAGGTGTAATACTTGACCTAAGCTTTGTGGGTTTTGGTTTGTGTTTGTTAACAAGGGGTTTCTTCACGTCATCGGCGGGGTAGAATTTTGGGGGTTTCTCAGCTACCGGAGCTACGGCAGGCTTTTTTGGGTGAACGGGTAAAGCGCCACCGTTCTTCTTCTTGATGGCCCAAAGACCCTTCTTGTGGTACATCTTGGAACGGGAAAATTTTCCCACTCCACGAATCAGCTCCGGATTCCGGGCAGTCTTCTTGGCGGCCATTGCTGCAGTTTCTTCTTGGCAGTTTTTGCTGATTCAGTGAAGCCCTAACCCTAGAAGCTTGATTTATATATGGAGAAGAGAGGATTTGTAAGAGTAACTGACTGAGATCTTGGGCTGTTTATTTGGGCCTTTTATGGAGTAAGAGCGCAAATAACTTATATGGGCCGGATTAGATTGATAAAAGGTGTATTTGGTAGGATTGAAAATAGAAAAAATTACGCGAATAAGCAAATATATACTAATTAATTATCTAACATAGATATAGTTTGAAGTAATGATGCTTGTGAAAAACATTTACCTATAATAATTACAAATTGTAATTTGTGTGAGTTATACAAACGTAGTGCGCAAATACAATTTGAATTTTGTATAATTCATGTTGTTTATATAAACAATGTGCGCGAATCAAATTGTATCGCGAAATATACAAACACTACGAATTGTATAGCGAATTATACAAATGTTGTGCATGAATTGTATGGCTAAATATACAAACGCTATACAAAAATTAAGAATTATATAACGAATTGTACAAATGTTGCACGAATTATACAAACGTTGTTATACTATAGCTACAAAATGTAATTACCTAAATTATAGTTATGCAGCATAATTAAGGTACTTTTGAGTAGCTATATACGAGAATCCCCTTTGAAAATAAGTGATTATTCTATAAAGAGCCTAATAAAACTATCAAATTTGCAATTTAGAATTGATAAATGAATCATTATAGAAATGACTCATATATATCTCTATCGTTACATGAATGACCCAAATTTTTTTATTTTCATTAGATAAAAAGGATTTATCTTGGTCATTGTGCAATGATAAAAGTGAGTGAATCGTATAGTAATGAAGGCTATATCAGATCTAAATAGCAAGACTGAGGGTATATCAAGCCATTTTCAAATGGGTCCGCAATAAGCTTGGCGAGAGGCCCATGAGGCCTGGCGACGGCGAGGGACGCCTGGTAGGATTTTATGGGCCAAGGAATAGGAAAAATGCAATTTTGGCAATTTTCTGCGTGTTTTATACTACGAATTCTGACGCTGCAGGGGGATCTAGCGCAGATTTCCCAAAATATCATACGGGTGGGTTCGCAATGAGCTCTGCAAAAAAGCCCAGGTGGCCCGATGGCGGCGGGGAATACCTAGTAGGATTTTATAGGCCTAGGAACAAGAAACATGCAATTTCGATAAATTTTTGTGGGTATTAATCCACAAATTCTGGTGCTGCAGGGAGCTTCAGTGCAACTTTCCTAAATATCATACGAGTGGGTTCGCAACGAGTCCAATAAGAGGTGTAGGTGGCTCGGCGACGCTGGGGGACGCTTGGTAGGATTTTATGGGAGACGATTTTAGCAATTTTCTATGGGATGGAGTGTTGGCCAATAAAAAATGCACATGTTTAAAAGATGCATGTCGCAGAGATGAGATGTTGAGATGGATGTGTGACCACACCAGGAGTGATAAGATTAGGAATGAGACCATTCGAGAGAAGTTAGAGGTGGCCCCTGTAACTGATAAGATGAGGGAAACAAGATTACGATGGTTTGGACATGTGCAGAGAAGGAGTATTGATTCTTCTGTTATGAGGTGTGAGAGCTTGATTTCAGGAGACACAGAGGAGTAGAGATAGACCGAAGAAGTATTGGGAGGAGCAGATCGGATAAGATTTGGTAAATTTTGATTTTACCGAGGATGTGACATTAGATAGAAAGGAGTGGGGGTCACAAATTAGAGTAGCAAGCTAATTGGTTGGAAGGTTTAGGTGGATGTTTGGCCGTGGGGTATAGCAGGGTAGCAAGAATAGTCGTGTTTTATATCATGTGTTTGCTATTATTAGTCGCCCTTTTATTCCTTTTCCTTTCTTTTTTGTCATATCTAGTTTGTTTTATTTATGAACTTTTGAGATGAGGGTTTTCAAGAAACCAGCTCTCTACTTCTAGGAGGCAGTGGAAGGTCTGTGTACATTCTACCCTCTCCAGACCCCATTTGTGGGATTTCACTAGGTATGTTGTTGT
Organism: Solanum ossicruentum; assembly: GCA_025774065.1. NCBI lineage: Eukaryota > Viridiplantae > Streptophyta > Magnoliopsida > Solanales > Solanaceae > Solanum > Solanum ossicruentum. Next base: position 5,322,706 of record JAOTQR010000007.1, on the reverse strand, counting down.
TATTACACGGATTCTAGCGTTGTAGGAGGCTCCGGTACAACTTTTCTAAAAAATTATACAAGTGGATACGCAACAAATTTGGCAAGAGGTTGAGGTGACCTGGTGACATTGGGAGAGGCTTGGTAGGATTTTATGGGCCAAGGAACAGGAAACAGGAGAATCAGTAGTTTTCTGTTGGTGTTAGCTAGGGATTCTCGTGTTATAGGGGGCTCTGGCGCAAATCTCTGAAAAAGTCATAAGAGTGAGTCTGCAACGATCCCGACAAGAGGCCCAGGTGACCCAGTGATGGCGGGGGATGCCTGGTAGGATTTTATGGGCCAAGTAACACGAAGCAGGCGATTTCAACAGTTTTCTGTAGGTGTTAGCCCACAGATTCTGGCGCTAGTAGGATTTTATGGGCAAAGGAATAGGAAACAAGCAATTTCAATAATTTCCTATGGGTGTTAGTCCACAGATTATGACGCTGCAAGGGGCTCCTGGGTACCTTTACCAAAAAATCATACGATGCGTCTACAACAAGCTCGGCAAGAGGTCTAGGTGGCCCAGTGACGGCGAGGGAATCCTAGTAGGATTTTATAGGCCAAAGAATTGGAAACAGAAAATTTTGGCAGTTTTTTGTGGACCTTATCCCACGAATTCTAGCGTTGTAGGGGGCTCTTATGCAACATTCATAAAAAGTCATACGAGTGGGTTTTCAACAAGCCTAGCAAGAGACCTAGATAGTCTGGCAGTGGCGAGGGACTCCTGGTAAAATTTTATGGGTCAAGGAACAGGAAATAAGCTATTTCGATAGTTTCTGTATATGTTGTCGCATGGATTTTGGCACTGCAAAGGGCTCCTATGCAACTTTCCTAAAAACTCATATGAGTGAGTCTGAAACGAGCACAACAAGATGCCCAGGTGGCCCGGCGATGGCGAGGGACGCCTGGTATGATTTTATAGGCCAAGGAACCAAAAATATGGATTTTGACAGTTTTCTGTGGGTGTTAGTCCACGGATTTTGGAACTGCAAAAGGCTTCAGCACAAATTTCCTAAAGAATCATACGACTGGGTTTGAAACGAGTCCGGCAAGAAACCCAGGTGGCCCGCGGCGGCGGAGGACACCTGGTTGGATTTTATGGGCCAAGGAGCAAGAAATAAGTAATTTTGGTAGTTTTGTCTGGGTGTTAGTCAACGGATTCTGGTGCTGAAGAGGCACCCTCGCAACTTTCCTATAATATCATATGACTAGGTCCACAACGAGCCTGACAGCAAGCCCAAGTGGCCCGACGATGGTGGGAGATGCCTAGTTGGATTTTATGGGCCAAGGAACAAGAAACAGGCGATTATGGTAGTTTTCTGTGGGTGTTATTCCATGGATTCCGGTGTTGCAGGGGATTCTGGTGTAACTTTTCTGAAAAATCATACGAGTAGGTCCGCAATGAGCCCAATAAGTGGCCTAGGTGTCCCGGCGGTAATGGGGGGACGTCTGGCTTGATTTTATGGCTCAAAGAGCAGGAAACAAGTTATTTCCCCAGTTTTATATGTGTGTTATCCCATGGATTCCGGCACTATAGGGGGCTCCGGTGCAACTTTTTCAAAATATCATGCGAGTGGATCTGCAACGAGCATGGATAGAGAGGCCAGGTGGCGCAGCGGCAGCGAGGGATGCCCGATAGGATTTTATGGGCCATGGAACAGGAAACAGACGATTTCGACAATTTTCTTTGAGTGTTAGCCCACAAATTCTGGTGCTGCAGGGGACTTCAGCATAACTTTCCCGAAAAATCATATGAGTGAGTCCATAATGATCCCGGCAAGAGGAATAGGTGGCCCGGCGATGGCGGGGGACGCCTAGGAGGATTTTATGGGCCAAGGAACAGGAAACAGGTGATATCGATAGGTTGTTGTGGGTGTTAGCCCACAGATTCTGGTGCTGCACGGGGCTCTGGCATAACTTTCATGAAAAATCATAAGAGGGGATCCGCAATGAGCCCGGCAAGAGGCTCTGGTGGCCTAGCAACAGGCGAGGACGCCTGGTAGGATTTTATGGGCCATGGAACAAGAAATAGGCGATTTCGGTAGTTATCTGTAGGTGTTAGCCCACAGATTCTGATATTGCAGGGGGATCCGGTGCAACTTTCCTACAAAATTATACGAGTGGGTCTGCAACGAGCCCGGCAAGAGGCCCAGGCAACCCGATAGCAGCGGAGGACGTCTAGTAACATTTTAAGGGGCAAGGAACAAAAAACGAATAATTTTGACAGTTTTCTATGGGTGTTAGCCCATGAATTCTGACGCTGCAGGGGATCCAACGTAACTTTCTTGAAAAATCATATGAGTGGGTCACCAACAATCCCGGCAAACTTCCTCGATAGTCTGGCGACAGCGCGGGACGCCTAATAGGATTATATGGGCTATGGAATAGGAAACAGGTAATTTCGGTAGTTTTTTAGAAAATAGAATAATTTTTTGGACTAACTTCTGCCCTAAAACATTATGCCATCATCCGAAATAATTTTGGTTATCGATATTTATTACCCCGACAAGAATTGCATTATAGTTTTTTTCCAGATTCTTAAATTTAAAATTCAAATTCTTTTTAGTTCTCAATAAGTATTAATATATAGATTTTTTAAAAGTTATTAGTCAAGCTCCATTCTCCTTTATAGAGTCTTTCATCCAATGTTATGTACCTAGTGTACCTATTGAAAATTGACTAATTAAATTCAAACTTATATTAAGTTAAGTTAACATTGACAATGAAAATGTTCATCAATAAAAACTCCAAAGCGTAAATCTCGTGACTTGAATGAATATTTTATCTATATGCAGAAAAAAAATAGATTATATCACCATACTCGTGCAGGAGGTATATTTTTTTGGATTATCTCTCACATGAAAAAACATTTGGCTACATTTATATTTTATGTACATTGTATTTTTTGTTAAATTTGGAGAATTTTTATTAGTGAAAATTACATGACAGAATTGGGCCCAACCCCAATTCGTAATAACAGCACAAAACAAACTATGGGCTAGTCCCAAACTTGGGCCCAAATCAGGCGAAACATCAAATATAAAAGGACACCTAAGCTTCGTAGGGTTTCCCAAAACGCTCCATTTTTCTTTTTCTCTCAAGAACCCTAGATATTCGCTGATGTCTCTCCCTGGAGCAACCCCACTTTTCTGATGACGCTCCTTTGGATCTGTAATGTTAGGGTTCCTCATGTCTTCTTCCACTTTCTCTGCATCAATTATCAAAAGTAAGTAGTGGTTGCCTTTTGATTCATTCAAAATCTTGACTTTGTAACTTCCTGATATCCAGATCTTGTGTTCCTCTCTTTTCTCAGTCAAGTTCTCAGGTACCATGGGTTGTCCTCTCTGCTTTTTGCTGCTAGATCTCTATATCTGAGGGTGTTTTTTCAATTGATAATCTGACTCTCCATCTATCTTCATCTGTCTTGTACTTCTCTTTCATTTCTTACTCGTATCTTTCCAGGTGGTGTCGAGATGAAGTGCAAAAGAAGCTTCATTCAGATTGGAGAAGATTTTATCTTTACACTGAAAACGATTTACACAAACACACTCAAACAAAAGGTGTTTTTTTTCGATTACACCTAGCATGAAATTCTATGCCAAATTCAAATCTACTAGAATGTTATACAGAACCTAAAAATATTATATATATATATATATATATATGTACTGGTAAGTGAGTCTTCTTTGTAAACATTCGATTTGTCTTTAAAATCCAAAGAAAAAGTTGAGATCGAAAAAAAATGTCGACATTCATAGCCATGAAGTTTAAGAGAGTTGTGCGGCATTTGATGAGGTTGCGAAACGATGGATCTGCGAGAGCAACGATACCGAACGGTCGTCGGTGTTGGAGAGCTTGACGCATTTATTGAGACTTATGAATTCATTTTTAGAAGGAGAGACAACTAAGAAATTAGAGGAGACTAATGCTAATCGCTTTGATGAATCGGAGAATTTGAGGAATTTGTTGAATTCCGATGAGAATTCTGGTGATGATTTGAAAAGAAGTATTATTGAAGCTGTGGAAAATGCTCTGCTTGCTGGAGAAGCAAACAATCAAACAGAGCATTTTTCACAGCTTCAATAATACTTCTCTTCAAATCAACGCCAGAATTCTCCTCGAAATTCAACAAATTTCTCAAATTCTTCGATTCATCAAAGCGATTAACATCAATCTCCTCTGATTTCTCAGTTGTCTCTCCTTCTAAAAATGAATTCACAAGTCTTGATAAATCCGTCAAGCTCTCCACCATTGCCGGTGAGTGTTCGGTGCCGCTGCTCTCGCAGATCCGCAGTTTTGCCACCTTATCCAACGCTGTAGGTACTCCCTTAAACTTCACCGCTATGAATGTCGTCATTTTTTTCGATCTCAACTTTTTCTTTGAAAGACGAATTGAGTTTTTACAGAGGACTCACTTACCTGTACATATATATTTGTGTAATATTCTAGTAGATTTGACTTTGCACAGAATTTCATGCGAGGGATAATCCAAAACGCACACTTTTTGCATGAGTTTGTTCATGTAAATCGTTTTCAGCTTATAGATAAAATATTCTCCAAATCACGAGATTTTCGTTTTGGAGTTTTTGTTAGTGAGTATTTTTATTTTTAATATGAAATTAATTAATATAAACTAGAATTTAAGCAAATCTCAATAGGTGCACTATGTAAAGAACATAAGATTTTATGAGGGAGAATGAAGTTTGACCGATAAATTTAAAAAAATTTATAGACTAATACTCATCGAAAACTAAAAAATATTGAATTTTAATTTTATGCAGAGCTAAAATTTTGGCATCATTTCAAAGATTTATTTAACGAAATTAGAATTTTTTTAATTAATTTCTTGAATTGAACATGTAAGTATAAATAGATTGATATGGACATTATGAGCTACCTTTTAATAAAATAAGTTATTGAAACCTTTTTGGCTTTTTTTTTTTTAATTGAATTTCAGAGAACAAAGAGATAAGTGGATCATATGGAGAATGCGGTCAAAAATTTATAAGGAATTCGATCATAGCAATCAAAATGGATTTTTCCTTATATGCATAAGATTCTAGATAATTATAAATTTTTACTATTTCAAAAATAGGCTTTCTACCTTCACTAAATAGTGATAAGATCTATGTAAGCTCTTTCCTTCTACCGTTTCCAAACCCTATTTTTGTATTTTTTTTTTTTTATAATGTGATTTATTATTACTCTCTCTGTCTCATTTTATGTTACACACTTTTCTTTTAAATCAATCTAAAAAATAATATCATCTTACTATAATTAAAAATAATTTAACTTTAAATCCTTTTTGCCTTCAATAAAATAAATCTCAACCATACAAATATAAGGATTGTTTTACACTACAAGTTTCAAAATTCTCTTTTTTCTTAAATATCGTGTCGAATAAAAAAATACCACATATACGATAAAACGGAGGGAGTAATGATTTTCAATATTAAATTATATCGACCCACAATATATTTTTTCATATATCAAGTGATATTCAATTGTCTTGATCACGTGATCGAAAATCACATGCAAAGCATGTTCAACCCACGTGTGAAGAAACTAGTATATAAGAAACGCAACGAAAACATTGTGTGACCTCCGAAATAATTTTGGTTGCCTTGACAAGACTTACATTATAGTTTTTGATATTCCAGTCACAAGATTAAAATTCAAAAATATTTTAATGTCTTCATCTTTACTCAAAATAAAAAAAAAACCCATTAATGGTAAGCCAATGTCAAACAACAAGAAGCTATTTCTTTCATAGATGGAAATATAAGTAGTCAAAATATATTGGTACAAAAGTTATAGACGTACAATATTCGTTTCCATCACGAAGAACGTCAAATTTTCTATGGTATATTGGTCTATCGGACGATTAAGGACGTTGGTACGCCTTCCACGAGGCATATGTACCAAAACTATGTTAGTATCAACACAGAGCTCAGTAACGATACCTCTACCCGCGGAGTTGCTACCCTTTGGCTTTGTTTATTAAGCATGTTGCTACTTGTACTGAGTGGGATCTTCTTTGCTTTGGATGAGAGGGACACCATCTTCACGCCACACGATTCTCTCTTCACATAATGCAGCAGCTACTTCTATGTAAAGTTTATGCTCCTGTTGAAGGAAGAGTGTTAGTACAAGATTGCTGCGGAAAAAAAAGAGAGGAACGGACAGGCAACAACAAGAGAACTGGATACGATGGAACATAGGCACATTGACAGGGACGTTGAGGGAAGTAGTGGATACCTGATGAAAATGAGGAGCGCTGATATTGCATGCGTTCAGGAAACACTAAACGGACAGGGCAAAAGGATAGAGAAATAGGTAACCGGAGTTATAAATCTACGACCATACATGTTGATAAACAATAATGCTACTCATTTGTTGAATAGATACATACTTGCAGCCAAACCAACAATCGTACTGATAGGTTCGATCTATAGTCATTAGGGCCACCTAAAACGATCTACTAAATTCATTGAGTTGTTCCAAAGGATCAAAACGACCAATTATTAATGGAATTCCTAGTTGGCTTATTCGTCCTAGTTTAACAACTACTATCCAATGTTTAAGGGATCCTTTTACTAAACCCACACACGTTTCTGCGGGACTAGTAGTTGAACGTAAGGTAATGATCCAGAAACATGGGAAGACCTAGAGGTTTACTTTATATGTGCACCACGAAGAGTCAAAATTGACGGCGACAGTAATAATACACATAACAAGAAATGTTGAAAGAAATTCATGACCTCCTGAAGAACCCTTGCTGCAAGCGTTTCTGCTGTGTCATTAGCCAGCACAGGCACGACCGCTTGAGCAAGAATACGTCCAGTGTCATAATGCTCATCAACATAATGGATTGTTGGGCCAGAATACCTACAGATAGCAAATAACAGACAGAAAAAAGTGAATAACGTATGTTTGGAGCTAAAATGAGAATCCAAAGCATTAGATGGAAAATAACATGTCCCGGATGCAGCTACTAAAATCAAGGAGCAGCAGTGTAGCTGCTTCCGGATTGAATTATATAAATGTACAACTGGAAGTTTTTTAAAAAAATGTATCTGTGTTTGTCTAAAGTAAACCACACCAAACCTATTAACTCTAAAACCTCAACCTGCCTCCGTAAATAACTCAGAATCATCAATGGAAATAATAAGTCCAACTATACATACACGCTTTATAATATGGTACAGTTGGTATAGTTGATGCATACTTCAGATCAGACAAAGATGTGATACTTGAAAGATGTGATACTTTAAAGACAAAAAGATAGAGAATGGCGCTTGACATCAACTCTTTCAGTCCACATGACAGTGTTTTTAACTTTCTATTTATCATGGCAAAGTATCTTTAGATTTGAAGTTAAGAAAAACCGAAATATTAAAAAAGGAGCAGTGAGATACTTGACTAACAAGAATAATTCTATTTTGATAGCAAAAACAACACATACCTAGCTCCAGAAGCTATGACTGCTTTATGCACTTTTATGCCATAGTAGCCTTTGCCTCCAAAAGCTGGAAGAAGTGACGGATGAATATTAAATATCGATCTTGGAAATGCTTGGACCAACTCAGTAGGAATAAGCTTTAAGTACCCGGCTAAAAGAATGAAGTCGATATTGTAGGCTCTGTAAACAAAAGTTAGTCAAATATCACGGAGAAGAATATGAAGAAATAACTTCAGTAAAACAACAAAGACAACTAAGATCATTCATGTCATACACTGAGGGGTCGTTTGGTATGGGGGTTGGGATAGACAAAGTTACCCCATGGATTGGGATATCCCATGGGATAAGTTACCCCACATTGTAGTACAATCAGTCGGATAAATAATCTCAGGATTATGCAAGATAAAAATAATCCTACATTTTATCCAGGGATCATTATCCCTTGTCCCTCATACCAAATGACCCCTCCAATCTCCCTTAAATGATCTATCCATCCTCATTTAAATAACTAATGTATATGAATAGTATTCATACATGGAAAAGAGGATTCATACATAATGTATTCATAAATAATGCATAAATTGGTAAGAAATATAGATGTTTATCATGGTTTACATGCTTTTGTTCACATTTACTTTCCCTTTTCTTATGTAATAGTCATTTCGCTCCAAGTAGAAGAAACCAAGGGCAAAATGAAAATGAAGATGGAAATAAAGAAAGGTGAGCAACATGAGAAGTGTTCACCAGAATAACTCTAAAGTTTTAATTAACCAGAACTTATGTCAAAATTAGTTGAATATTTTACAATAGCTCGCTGGTCAGCAAAAGAACAACAGTGAAAGAAGGTGCTAACAATATATGCAACTGAGAAGGACAGGAATTGTGCAGAATTCTCCTCACAATACTCAAATAATGTTAAATGGTTTCTTGAGGCATCTTCCCTCCGCAAACCCAGCTTCTATTGAAGCCTGAGCTGATGCACGGCGTCAAAGAATTCAGGAACTAGAAGAAAGCTTAAGAAAACCAAAAGTTTAGCCATATTGAGGACAAGAACTTAGCTTAAACCACGTCTATCTTTTGTACTAAATATCTCAAAATTCAAAATCCTCAGCAAACAGTAGCAGACTAGCAGTACATGTAAATTTCCTCCTAATCAGATGCCATTTTTCTTCTGCTAATTATTCCAGAAGAAAAAGTAAGGTAAAACATAGAAGAAGAAAAGTTGATTGCATTATAGCCTAAGTTCAAAGAAGACAGCATCTTTTTAGCACAAGCCAACCACTCAAGTAGTCAGGTCAATAGAAGAGACATGGATAGAAAAGACAAAACCTTAGAGCACCCACAAGATCCTCCTCCGATAAACCCTTGGATGAATTCTTTTCTTTAGGAAACAAAATAACAGGAATGCCTCGCTCCCTTGCATATTTTGCACCTCCACAATCTGCATTTTATAAAAAAAAAGAATCTAAATGTAAAGATGAGTGACATCTACGCTAAGACAATTGAAATACGCATATATCTTCAGGTATAAACTGCGCTTAATGTGAGTTTTAGTGTTCAAAAAATTTAGTGTTATTCCTGTGTAATTTCTCAAATTATCAACTGTACCTAATGCAATAAGATAGATAAACACTTGAAATCCTTGAGCAAAAGATATGATTCCACCAAATAACATTGCAGTAATCTACATATAAGTTGCAGAAACTTTCAATGAAACCAGAAATCTCTATAAAACTTTCACATGCTTCCGCCAAAAAATTATCAAGCTGATATTGTATCGTGGAAACTTCTCATCATGAGTGGGAAAGAAAAAGTCCATCGCCAATGTGATTTCATTTTCAACACAGCATACTCATTCATAAAGTCAAACTAGCTTCAACATGCAAAGTGATAATACAGCTAAGAATAACAAAATTTCTGCCAAAAGAAACAAAAGAAGGAATACAGATGAAGCCAGGCATAAGGATATGAAGAATAGAAATGTCACTCTTGGCAAAATTAATCAAGACGGTTGCAATACAAATAGGCTGAACATACAAGTTTATCTAGCCAGAGCTTTACCAAGATCTCAAATAGGCAGGGACCTAAAAACCAACAATAAAAATCTTGAAAGACTATCTTTTTTTTTTATTTGCACTGGGTGTCCTAGTCTCTTATAGCCCCGACTAATCCCGGTGGTGCACATGCCCTCAACAAGGAGTTTCCCGCAAGTGCACCATGGCTAATTCAGGTTTTACCCAGTCCGATAGCCCACAGAAATTGTTTGCACCTAGTGGGTTTCGATCTTGAGACCTTCAAACGGAGCAAACCCCAATACTCAAGTCTAAACCAAGTTGGTCGGCTATATGAATCCTAATTGACCACGTTACTCCATTTAAACTCATCTCAATATAATGGTAATTTAAGTAAGACATACAAGAAGTTCTCTATATTTTCTAAACGTATAATCTCTCAAAGGTTAAACCAATCCTAGAAAGCATATGACCTACACTAAAAGTAATAACATCTAAAACATAATGCATTGTCAATACTTACATAAGTTGTTAAAGCTTGGAGATTTACAAAAATCTCAAATAGACAGGTAGCAAAAGCCAACAACAAATAATCCTTAAATACAAAAATAACAACAAAACAATTATGCTTGAGTCTCAAACAAGTTGGGGTCAGCTATATGAATCCTAATTGACCATGTTACTCCATTTAAACTCGTATCATGTCAATATACTGCAAATTAAACAGAAAACTATTAGATGTTCCCTATATTTCTACATTTACACTCCCTGAAAGGCTTACAGTTCCTGGAATGTTTGCCATTGATTTTCACATAAGGTGATGCAAAATATAAAGAAGTAAACATATGGGGAGGAAGCTAAGGGTATTCCACAGCTAACCTATATACCCAAGAATAATTTTGACCTTGTATATACCATATAAGTTTCCAATGAATCTAGTTCCACCATAAAAATCTCAACTAATATGTATCACCTGTATACAGCCAATGTAATCCCACGCGTGAGGCGAAGGAAGGCAAGACATAAGCAAACCTTACCTCTACCCTAGTTGAGTAGAGAGGTTGTTTTCAATACACCCTCAGCTCATTATCTGTCAAAGATCAGAGCTTTACGAAAATCTCAAATAGACAAGGACCAAAAGCCAACTTAATTATATATCTTGAAACAAACTGAAAAAACAAAACTTTCCCAAAAAACACCCTACCATTTTTATTGGTAACTAAAACAGCTACCTCTCCATGAACAGTCCCTTCAAGTGTAGCTTCATAAATTGACCTGAAATTTGAACCTCCACCAGATACAAAAACTGCCAGCTTCTTCTTTTTAAGCTCTTTACTCACACTGCTATCAGGAAATGTAATATCTTCTCCTTCAACTCTTTGCAAACAATTCCTACACTGGAAAAACTTCTTGCTGGGGAGACTTGTAGGAGAAAAAGAAAAATGGGGTTTCAAGAAAAAACCAAGGGTAAGATTATTTGAACAAGAAGATGGTTTTTGTAGAATTTGGAAGAACGGGGTTTTTTGGTTTTGAATTGGTGAAGTGGGTAAGGTGGAGTGAAGTCCAAAAGAAAATCTTTGAGCTTCCATTGAAATTGGAGGCGGGCGGCGGAGGTGGCTGGCGGGGTGGTAAGAGAAGAGTGAAATTTTCTTTTATTTATATTTGCAAACAAAATGTACTTACATAAAATTTACAGCTGTATTACCTTTTATAAAATCATAA
>JAOTQR010000007.1:5298255-5311390 GCA_025774065.1 Solanum ossicruentum | reverse complement strand
ATCTTCATACTCATGGTCTTTCGAGGTTGCTTTGCTAGCTTCCGTATAAACACTTGATTCATATCGGTCCTAACACGACCGATTGACATAAAGCTAACGCAACCAAGGACAAAAATAACATATTCAGAGCCAAGGAAGGTAAGGTTTTGGCTTGACCAACTCTAGTTGCCATGGTTTAAGAACCATTAGCTAATGTAATTGTGGGAAGAGACCAAGGATAAACAATCTAACAACAAGATACCCAGTGAAATCCTACGAGTGAAGTTTGGGAAGGGTCGAATGTATGCAAACCTTATCACCACCTCGTAGAGGTAGGGAGGTTGTTTTCGAAAGACCCTCTACTCAAGTTCCACAGATCTTCTCAATATAGAAAATAAGACAGTGAAGAGAATATAGCAAATAACAAGGAAACAATGCAAAAGTCTATCAGAGAGGAGCCAAAACAACAATAAAATCATGTTATAACCGAAAGACCATAAACAACAACATATCCAGTGGAATCTCAAAAGTGGGGTCGGGGGGAAAAATGTACGCAGACCTTACCACTACCTCATAGAAGTAGAGAGGTTGTTTCTTCTGAACCCTCGTCTCAAAACCCATAAGCAGAATAAACTAGATATGAAAAAAAGGAAAGGGAACAGATAGAGCGACTAATAATGAAAAACACATAACAGGATGTAAATATGATAAAATAGCACATATGACAGATCGTGACAATACATGATATAAATCACGACTACTCTCATTACCCTACTATACCCCAGGCCAGACATCCCACCTAACTCTACCAATCAATTAGTCTGCTACTCTAATATGCGACCTCCACTCCATTCTATCTAAGGTCATGTCCTCGGTGAGATCAAGTTTCGCCATATCTTGTTTGATCACCTCTCCCCAATACTTCTTCGGTCTACCTCTACCCCTTTGTGTAACTCCCAAAACCAATCTCTCGCACCTCCTAACAGGAGCATTGCAGTCTCGCCTCCCTCATCTTATCAGCCACAGGGGCCACCTCTAGCTTCTCCTGAATGTTCTCATTCCTAATGTTATCACTCCTAGTGTGACCACACATCCATCACAACATCCTCATCTCTTCTTCGACCTACCTCAACCCCTCTTTGTATTTACTATTACCAAACTCTCAAACCTCCTTTTGTATGAGTATGATTTCAGCTTGAAGAGTCTACAAAATTCAAAAATGTTGTAATTCTACTTTTGTATCTAAATATTATGAGTTCGAATGATGAATGATATAGTCTCTATGAGCCATGAATGAATCCTAAAGAATGTCCCTAACCACAGAGTTGATAGTTGATGTAATGAGTTGAGTTGACAAATGTCCAATGAGACTAATTGAATGAGTTAACCATAGGGTTGATGTCCTATGAGCATGTTGAGCCTTGGGAGGAGTATTGAGCACCGAATTGAATAAAGTAAGTCCAACTCGAACTCAATAACTACGTAGCCAGCATAGTAGAGATTGAACCATAAAATTAGTTGTTTCCCTATTGTCCCAAAAAGAAGACTTAATGTTATTGATTGTGGATCCACTGATAGGATGTCCTTTACCCTGGCAAGGTATTGGATAGATGAGACAACGACATCGCTTTATTGTATTATCACCAACTCATAGGCCGTAGTTGTCGGTTAGAGAAACTCCCATATATGTCTTGATAGTAATCTGAGTGGAGTGGATTGGAGTAGATGGTATATGAGTGGTCATTGTCTAAAATGTATTCTTCCTTTAGACTCTTAACATGCTGATTGAGTTTCTTACTTCTTGTTTAGAGTTATTTGAGTTGATGTCATTCTACCTTTACATGTTTCATTCTGCTATTTAACATACTCGTACATTTCACGTACTTTTCATGTACTGATGTCCATTTGGGCTTGCATCTTTTCATTATGCAGAGACAAGTACTAGCGGTCATCAACAAGCGCCCCGTTGAGGACCCATTTGCATTCAGGTGACTACTGAGTCCTCCCCTGCTTTCGGAGGATTTCATGTTTCTCTTTTAGCTTTGAGTTTAACCTTTTTATTCTATTTTGAGGTAGCCATGGACCTATCATTGGCACCATTTAGTCAGATGATTTAGAGGCTTTATAAACTAGACTATCGAGTTATGATTGGATTATGTTTTTGGCTAGTTTCTTTCATACTAGCCTTACTTAGTTGATTGATAGATTGTTTGGCCTTCAACCTTTGATTATCGATTGTTATAACTTTCTATTAAGTATTTCTTGATCGTTGATGTCTCCCACTGCTAGGTTGTGATTGAATGAATGTGATGAGGCCAGTGTTCCGCTTGGAGGCTAGCAATAGTCTCTGAGTGCCGACCACGCCAAGGATAACCTCCCGAAGCGTGACAAACTTGGTATCAGAGCACAGAGTTCAAGTGTCCTAGGGAGTCTATGAAGTTATGTCTAGTAAAGTCTTGCTTATGGGTGTGTTGTGCACCACACTTTATAAGCAGGAGGCTCATTAGCAAGAAAAAGTACATCTTAGAATCCTGATAACGACATTGAAGTGTACATTAAGCTAGGTAAAATGCTCAACACGTTTTGATGCATCGCTTCAAGGCTTAAGCATGCGTTTGACAACACCGAGACAGAGCTAGGCAGATTAGCCATGCTAGACTCCGATTCTGGCGGTGGGTGTTGGTTTCATCGCAACACCTATGGATATGAGATGCTCTATAAAAAGACATGAGTTTGCTGAAAAATCTTCAAGTTCAAAATTTTCTCTTCCTCTATGTTGTTGACCTTAACTGGGCTCTGATACCATGTGAACGGAAGAGAAGATGAGAGGAACTCAGTTTGATCATTGCCTCAAGCTACGTAGGGTTTAATTAACAACGTTTACATGTCATAAAAGGAAAGGAAATCAATACCTAATTATAATAGGAGTAAATTAAGCTACTTAACACATTTATACTGTTCCAAAATTTTCACAAGGATTCTAACTTCTCTAATTTGCTTTACTGTATACTTGATGAAATGGAGAACTGGTCCTCTCCACCATGGACACAGGTATCTTCTCAACCAAACTGCACCTCTTATTTGCATTAGTTACTGTCATTATCGACTTAATTGTTAAGTACAAACTACCTGAATTCCTAATCCTAACCAAAGAAAACATTTGTACCTGCTGCATCACAACACATGAATGAGTCAATCCAAAAGATTAGTGGTTCAGAAACCACATGAATCCTGGATCCGAATATTGCATGAGACAGGCAGAAATTCCCATAGTTTAACTCTCTTACAAGGATCCGTTTGACTAAGTTCTAGTCATGGAAGCACTCCTAGATGGAAATGCCATTTGCAAGACAGCAGCAAGAAATCCGAGATATGATTACTCACTAAATGCACAATTAACAGGACATCTTTATCCTACTAAAAGCACGACCAGTTGACCACAAAGTTAATGCAGCTTACTTTGTTTCTTTTCACTGCAGCAGATAGCCTCCAACAATAAATCTCATTGAAAATAATAGCAGCAGTATGACTGTGTAATAACGACAAACCACTTATATATTGTCAACCCCGTGGTGTTCTTATTTACCTATCCCTGGATAGAGAGGTGATGGGATCACTAGAAATCTCCCTTATCTCCCATTACAAGATCCAATCCATTGAGGTATAGCGAAATCTCACAATATAAGAACTCAGTTCAGGAAGCACTCGCATACTTCATTCTTCTTCTGTATGAATAGCCAGCTCCTAATGATACAGTGGCATGTTGGTCAATGTTGAAGTGTACTGAAGCACACTAGGATTAAGATAATTAATTCTTTGTGCCTGTGAATTTAAATGCCTTAAAGTTCGACAAAATGACAACTGATCTACTGACTTGCATTATTACTTGCAGTTTTGTAACTTACAGTATACCAATCTACTGTAAGTAGTTAGCTTCAAGGACTTGGGAGTACCTAGTGGCTGAAGATTGTGCCATACATTAGACTCAGCTCAGAATTACAAGGCATACACAATAGACGCATTAGGAATGTGAAGTACCCCATAACAATATAACGTACACAACATCAAATTAATAGCAGATAGACTTGCAAGAAGCAGAAGGGAACAACAATGACAATTAACATTTAATGACTTCCCTACCCCAACTAAAACACACGCTACAGCATGTTAAACTGAAACAACCAAGTTCTCAAGGGAAAACAGACAAACACCATAATCAACTCTTAGAAACAGTGGCGGAGCTACAGATCTTTTAACAGGTTTTGGTAGAACAAAATAACTTTGGCCCAAACTCGTTTGTGTTAAAAAATTCACTTCATCTGTATAAACAATTTATGCACAACCCAGTAAATTGGCTTCTGTAGAAAATAGAACCCATAAGCTCAAAATTTTAGCTCAGATTGTGCTTAAGAACCTTAAAACAAAAGCTAACTACGACACGAAGGCAAGCAGAGACTAACAGATGATATTAAGCATACTTTCATTGCAATCACCTAAATCATATCATCCGGTTTAAGTTTGACATGGAATTTAATAAAATAAAGGAAGATTTTAAAATTTTGTGAAACCAAAATTAAAACTCTCTTAAATAAAAGAAAAAATTAACAAAAAGGAATGATTTCGTGAAACAGAAGATTCTCAAATGTGAAATAAATTTGCAGAAAATGGATTTGGAACTTTAAGGAAAAAACAAGAGCTACCCAGATAACGAAATGATTTAACCAAGAAAACTTATGGTAGATAATTTTACTTGTGGGCACTGCAGTGGGACTCGAGGTTGATGAGGTTTTGAGAAGGGGAAGTTGAGTTTCTTTCAGGGAGACCACTAAAACTTCTGAAACTTCCTTTCATGCAAATTCTTCTCAACATACACTGCAAAGGCCTCTTCATCGCCATGTTAACAAGACCGTTCCAAGAATTACCCCCTCTTCAATCAAGCTCAGAAACCCGCTATAAAATTCTTTCTTTTTTGTATGAATCCAGAAAGGAAAAGACCAAATTAGTAATTGTCTGAGGGAGTTGAGGGGCTGAAGCATGTACATGGAACGGTCTGCTTCAGCAAGCATTTTCGTAAAAATTGAAAAAAAAATGTATTTTATTTTAATTAATTGTTTAATAATTTTGTTAATTATGGGATCCCTGACTTTGAGTTTTAAATTCATAATCATTAATTATAAATTTATTATTTGAATATTGATAATATTTTTATATAATTTATAATTTACTTTGAGTTAAAAATCAATGATCAATAGTAAAAGTATTTTAATTATGGCCCTTTTTCATGTTAGATTTGGACGGAAAAATGAAATGATTTATTATTATACTACTCATGAGTCTCTGCTTGCACGGGTTTAGCAAATATTTTTTATCTCAATTTTTGTGAAGCAAATAGAGTTTTTGTATGCATTTTAAAATTTTTAAGTTACTCTGTCCATCCAATTTTATTTGGCATTTTGGGATGTTGAACAATACTTGTCCACTTTATAAAATCAAGAGACAATTTTACACTTAATTCTTAATTTATCCTTATTATTAGTTATAGTCATTTCCCTATTATATTTTTTAAGACATCATATTTATTATATTCAAAAGGTAATTTGATAAAATTTACTCCGTCATTTAATACTTCTTAATCCTTGTGTCAAATCAATATGGGTCAAGTAAAGTAGGATAGAGGGAGTATTAATTATTAGACGTAGAAATAACTTAAGAAATATAATTAAGTTGCTTTGAAAATATTAAATTAAGAAACTCACAAAAATAATTTATTATAGTTGATATTGTAAAATAATAATTAAAATAACTGAAGAAATATAATTAAGTTACTTTAAAAATATTAAATTAATAAACTCATAAATTATTTTGTATATTTCATATAATAGCAGCGAAGAAGCAGACAACTTAATAAATCATGTTGATGGAGAGTTATCTGCTTATTCGTATTTCTTAATAAAGTAATAATAATATATTCTAAAATTATTAATATTAATAATATTTAATGGACTATTTATTTTATACCTTAATAAAATAATGTAATTTAATCTGTGCATAACACGGAATTTTCCTAACTTTAATTAATACAATAAAAAGCCAATATTGAACCAAGTAATGTGTCCATCTTAAATTGCGTCGATTGATAGCTTTTCCTGTTGCGTGACGTATCCTGCTACTGCAGAGTTGGTGTGATGGCATCGGAATGCACAATTTCCTAAATGGCTCACTTTCCGAGTGAAACTGCAACGCATATTAATTATTATTTTTGTGTTATTTTAATTAAATTTATGAGGCAATGCATATATATTAAGAAAAATATTTAATAATAAAATTTATATCATAATTTTTATTATTATTTTTTATAAAATTATAAATATATAGTATAATTTATCTTTATAAAATATAAAATTTAATAAATAAAAAGATAAATATGTAAAAAAAAATAAATATTCTTTTTGAGCTTTAAACAATTTAAATATTTCGAACATTGAAAAAAGTTTCACAATTCAATTAATTTGAGATAGAGAGAATACAAAGCAAGGCTAATTAGCATATTTTCATTAATTTTTTAAAGAGAATTTTCAAAAAAAAAAAATGAAAACACTTAAAATATAGTAAGACAGAAAATATTTATAGTTTACAAAAATTATAATTCATAGTTATATATTATAAGAGAGAAGCGAGTGAGATCGACAGAAAGAGAAGCAAGGACAGAAATACAAATTGTATATATATATGTCGAATGATATGTGTATATCATTCTTGTTTTAAATGGTCTGATGCTCTTAATTAAGATAAAAATATAGTAGCTATTATTAAGAAAATTTTAAAGATTATAGTGATTTAATTGCTCACCTAGGAGAACGAATCATTTGAAAAGTTAAATTCGTGAAAAGTTAAATTCGACTAAATGAATTGAACGTGTTTAAAATAAATTTATCATATTCCTAAAAAAAGAAAATATTTAATAATCAATTAAAGCATTATCCAAAGCAATTGAATTCTCTAAATTATGCTAAAAATAAAATTACCCAAGAAGGGCTATTCTTAATCAACGGTTTAGATAACTCCTAAATTCCTTATCATAGACCTTCACGCACTTGATCACTCGGAAAGCGAAGCTATAAATACCCATAGATCAAAAAAATTAAAATATAAATTTAAATATACCGGGATCGGAAAAGAATACTCGTGAATCACCACCGATCCGCCGCCGTGAATGGAAGGAGTAGGTGCCAGATTCGGTCGTTCATCAACTAGGTACGGTCCGACCACTGTATTCACCGGTCCGGTTCGGAGATGGAAGAAAAAGTGGGTTCACGTCAGCTCCAGCAAAAACAATCATCGATCGACCGCCGCTAATGGCGGAGTTAACGGCAGTGACGGCTCTCATCTCGTGTTTTTGAAGTGGACTCCGATTACTGCCAGCCAAAATAACAACAACAATAACAGTAGCACCGACAAGGATGGCGATTCGAAAAGCTCCGATAAAGACGACGACGTTCCGATCGAGGAACCTCCCAAACGTAAATTCAAGTATATTCCGGTAATAAATTTATTATTTTTAATGAATTTATTGCTTTTTTCAATGCTGAGCTGTTTGAAAAATCAACTTTGTCTAATTTAATTTTTCTTATTTTAAAAATATATTGTCATTCTATTTAGGGAAATTAATTAGTTGGAAGAAAACTATTGGGCTTAAGGTTTGTCCAAATGAGTTTAAGTTTTATACATTTTGTTGTCGGATCTAGGATTTTCACTAAGAAGTTCAAAAAATAAAACCACAGTGTTCCTTATTTAAAATAATCATAAAATAAAAATCTAATTTTTGAGATTCCATCTTGGAACCTCAATTTACCATCAATCTTATGTTTAATCTGTATATATATACACATAAAAAAATAATTAAAAATACCTTATATATACGGTGTAATAATTTGGCGAGGTGGTTTGGGTGAACACCCTCTGGACCCCTAGTCTGAACAAATCCTTTACCTAAAAATTGTATGGGAGTGCAAACTCAAGCTAGAATCTCATCATGTTTTGCATTTTTTCTGAAAGTGAAATTAGTCCATTTTGGACATCAAATGCACCAAAGTTAGATAAGTTGACATCATTGGTAGTTTCTCGTTATTTGATTTCGGTTATCACCTTTGTTTTTTGTGTTTCTATTATCGCATTATTTTGCTGCGATTACTGTTCTTTCCCATATATGTTATGTGTGCATTATACATTAGTTTGTTGTTCTTACTGTCCTCATTTTTGTACTCTCTTTTTCTCAAATTGTTTGGAACTGTTTTATTTAAGTTGAGTGCCTATCAGAATCAATCTCTCTATCTCTACGATGTAAGGGCACTAACCATCTTTTTTCAGTGTTCAAATATTTGACTACATGAAAAATCATTGTTGAACACTTTGACAACATGGAAAACCAAAAGCTTTGCCCTCCCTCTCTATCTATCCAAGGATGGAAGGGCAGAAGCCTTTGGTGTCCCTTACATACATTCAACTCTCCACCAACCCCAGTTGTGGGATTTTACTGGGTATGTTGTTGTTGTTGTTGTTGTTGTTTAGAGTGAGGGTGTTAGTGGAAAGAGAGATCGAGAGTGTTTACAAAGATTGATGCCTTTAATTACTGATTCTGTTTTGTGTGTATGTGGGCTTATGTGCTTTTTGTTGGTTGTTTGAAACCTGAAGAGATGATTTAACTTGTAGATTTCTTCTAGCAGCTAGGTGAAACCAGTATAATATGAGCCACTGTAGTTGCTTCCTACTGGTCCCTTATTTAGTACCTCCAAGATTTTCATGTCCCTCTCAAAAAAAGAAATGATAACAATTTTCATTTTTTAAAATGGTTGAGATAGATCTCTCTGCTTGAAGATCAAAAGAACGAGACATCAGAACAGGATGAGGATGAAGCTAAACCAATGGAGGCTGATGCAAATACTGGGGAGCCAACATCTCAAGCTGATGATCGTGATGAAAAACCTGATATCAATGATGTGCCAATGGAAGAAAATAAGGTATGTTAAACCTTCCACTCTCCCAAGGTACATAATTTACAGGCACTTAATTGACTATTGTACCATGTCATCTGTTTTTTTGTGTTCTTGACTCGTTATACAAAACAACTAGTATGAAGCTGTTTAAATGTGATTTTGGGCAACACATGAAATAATGGCTTAATCATTTGTTTCTAGTACTTTCTTAACTTTGAATCAAGCAATGGACTTAATGCAGCTTAATATTTTGTTTGTTTGTGTAACTCAGGTTGCGTTCAATTCGTGTTGACGTATTTCCTATCTCCAGTCTTTGAGCTTGTAGTCCTTTTGTGATATGAGTTTTTGGTTAATCTTAGACTACTTCAGAAAAAACTGTGTGAAAGAACTATATAAGATCAATATATACTTGGGGTTTCCTATTATCCCTTTCAAAATTCATGATGCTGGCTTGAAGTGGAAGTTGCTTCAAAGAACACCTATATGATGCTTCTCTTACCCTTCACTGGAAGCTCCTGGTCTTTCGGGTAAAGAAAAAGAAATGCAGCAGGTTGGAGGGGGAAATAGAGACAAAAATAGAGGGGCCTAAAAGAGAGATATTCCAGTTGATTGGAGGATTCTGTTGTTCTTCAGAACTTCTCATCTGTTTTAACACCACAAGTTCTCCTCTTTCACCTCTATTTTCTTCGAAATGAGAACAATCGTATACTTTCTTTGTTCCTCGTGCTGTGTTCTTTAACTTTGCGAGTATAATGTGCATGAACTTTTTCTAATCACTTTTTCAGGATCCAGAGGATAAACCTCCAGAAAGACAAGATTTAAACGAAAGCACATTGGACTTGTCTCTGAGATTCACAGGCAATGAGGAAAACAATGCCGACTCGAAAACCAATCAGACAAACGATAGCAAACTGGATCAAGTGAACTCTAGTAGCACTGGGACAAACAATGGCAAATTGGATAGAGTGAACTCCAGTAGCACCGCAGAATGATGGCTCGCTCTTCTGTAAATGCTGCCCATATCAGTTGAGCATTTTAACTTCATTTTTCCTTAATCGACAATGGCGTTAAGGTAATTGTAATGTAAAACCATTGTACTGAGACTGTAGACACAGAAAGGGACTTTTCATATTGAGTGAGTTCATATTTTTTTTCATCGGCATTGTAGTAAAACACTATGATACGGGACTTGGTTTAACGAAATCTAACATCGTTTGATTTCTTATTCAAGTAAAATCGCAGTATATGAATGCATTTTATTCATAAATCGTATTGAATTTGCTTATATACACATAAATTGCATGTGCTTTAGTCATAGATCATATTGCAACTTATATACATGTAAATCACATTCTTTGAATGTGTTTTATCATAAATCGTATTGAATTTACTTGTATACATGTATAAATGCGATTGTTTATTCATAAATCGTATTGAATTTACTTATATACATGTATAAATGCATTTGTCATAAATCGTATTGCATTTACTTATATACCTGCAAATCGTATTCTTTGAATGCGTTTTATTCATAAATCGTATTGAATCCTATATATATACATGTAAATCACATTCTTTAAATGCATTTTATTCATAAATCATATTGCATTTATATATGTAAATTGCATTCTTTAAATGTATTTTATTCATAAATCATATTACATTTATACATGCAAATCTTATACCATTAGTTCCTCAAATATGAATTAATCATTAATCAATAAGGAAAGATTTAATAACCAAAATTCTTTGTACAATGGATATGAAAAAAAAGTTCAATCAACATTTGTATGAATCTTCATGTTTTTAATATAAAATATACATAGAGAAATTGTTATTTCGATGAACTTTTTCCTTATAGAAAAGAAGTACAGCCCATGGACCTTATACCTCCACGCAACATTTCTCCCTCTAGAAGGGATATAAAAAGATTCATATAGTCGAGCTCAACTAATCTGAGACAAATGGAATTATCAACTTTGATTATTCACTCAATCACTTGTCAAATCACCAAATTAACAATGTTAAGTATCAAAGAAGCATAGAGTAGAACTAAAACATCAAATTGCACAGAAGAACATTCAAAGTTCAGGACTTAAGACTCCTGACTAGTCACAATTTTCGTCATCATTCTTTAGCTAGCGCGGGTTGTTTTTCCTCGTTGAAATAATCATTCCTGAATCCGGAAAAAAGAATTTAGTTATAGCTGCAACGAAAATGTCTATTGCATCAAGAAAAACGTATGGGGTTATAACGAAAAACACAATTCCCTTTCATGAAATGACTCACCGGATCTTTCGTGAAAGCTGGTAAAGGCCTGTTCCAGCCATTGCCACATTTACACTAAAGAGGTTCCAGTTTTTCTGCAATTCAGAATTATGGATTACAACACAGAAAACGACACCATAAACCAAGAAGCTAGAAAAGTAGAGTGAACTCTCTAGAAAAGCTTTTCTTTTTGCGCTTTGTGGATAACTGAGAAAATCCCGAGGGCCACTGGCGCACATGCTTACAATACTTGTAATGTATGCCTAATTCACACATCATGGGTTGCACTCTTACCACTAGAGCAAAGCCTGGTGGGCTACTCATGGATCATA
Organism: Solanum ossicruentum; assembly: GCA_025774065.1. Taxonomy (NCBI): domain Eukaryota; kingdom Viridiplantae; phylum Streptophyta; class Magnoliopsida; order Solanales; family Solanaceae; genus Solanum; species Solanum ossicruentum. The sequence goes on along the minus strand of JAOTQR010000007.1, from coordinate 5,299,818 downwards.
ACTAAGTTATAGTTAAGCCTTTCTAGATATCACGCTTAAGAGTAAACATGTGGTAAGGTGTTTCAGAAACAGCTTCTCTACCTCTATGAGGTAGTGGTAAGGTCTGCGTACATTTTACCCTCACCCGACCCCACTTGTGGGATTTTACTAGGTATGTTGTTGTTGTATGAGTAAACTAAAAACTCATAAAGGACAATTTGGATAAGTAAACCTTCAACAGGTAGAGAACAATCTCAACGGCATCAGTATATTTCGATGAGTTACCTTCAAAAGCTGGAGAATAATCTCACTCTTAAACAATCGTATTCTTCATTAGGGTTACTAAGATACCTACAAATCATACTCTCACACCATAAAAAGACAAACGTCTGCTGAGATTCAGAGTAATAATGAACTTACCGGAGTAATTACCAAGCTATAGCGAGACCATATCAATCCAGTTGCTGTAACCGCTGCAATAACCGAAGCAACTTATCTTATAATTAAAACCAAACAGAAAAGCCTTGTTGATCTAACAAAGGGAAGATACTATATCATAGAATGTTTAAGCATGACGGCAATGACCAATTACGCTTATATTTTTCTGGATTCATGATAGATCAAGAGAGGAATAGTGTGAAACGTGAGAAATACCTATTTGCTGAGGATATGAAAGCTTTTCAGGAGGTTTAGCGAAGTCTGCAATATTTGCAATACTGATGCCCCACTTGAAAGTTGGTGCCCAGAAATGAACTACAAGAACACAACGAGTGAAAGAATCGGTGAACAAAGAAAATGACAAGTAAAATATACCAACTCGAAGCCGCAAAAGAACAAGGAAAAAGTATGTTTGTACACACGGTGCAGTAGCTATGGTTAAGCTCAAAGAACAATAGCAACTTGAACCATCCATTTAAGTAAATCCGAACCTCCCCAGTCATCACAGAAAATCATCCATATGTTACAACAGAATCACAAAAAGAGAACTGAAGAACTTTTTTATCAAACTATGAATCTGCCGATGAAGGACAAATGATTACCATTGATGTGCAGCAACAACATACAATACATTATTAATCAATCAACTACACCACAACCCCAAACTAGTTGACATCAATTGTATGAATGTTCTATAAACATTTCACTCTGCTCAAGCTCATTTCATTCCAATACCAAATAATTTATCATTAAGAGTTCTCTAAAACTTGACATTTTCACATGTGACATGTATCCCCGCAATGACATACGAATCCTCACAAATTTAATGAGGACTTCAAACAAACACTAAACATAGCATAAGCGTGAAAAGTACATCAAATGTCACTTGAAGATGTGACTCATCGACTCTGCTGAAGCAGACCACGTGAATGGATTGTTCAGCTTCAACCAAAATTTTTCTTTAATGACCAAGAAATCCATCTGGAGCCTACCTTTGGGCAAACCACAACCTTCAAACTCGAGGATGATCCTCCACCCTTCTCCACTTAAATATCTTAGTTACTTAGTAAGTATGCTTGGCACATGGCTCCAACCCATCACCTTTTGTTCCTATAATCATGGTGTTCAGACCAACTAGCACACCTT
>JAOTQR010000007.1:5262019-5283885 GCA_025774065.1 Solanum ossicruentum | reverse complement strand
CGGAGGATGGATCTAGGGGTTACACGAGGTTAGAAGTAGACTGAAAAAATGCTGTGAGGAGATGATTAGACAAGATATGGTGCAACTTCGTATCACTGAAAACATAGATCTTAGATAGAAAAGAGTGGAAGTCGCGTATTAGGATAGAAGGTTAGAAAACTAATAGAGGTAAGATGATATCAGACCATATGATATAGTAGGTTAGTTGAGCTAGTCGGTTTGTTATATACTATATTATTATTGTCCGTAATTTATTTTGTTACCTTTATTTTTTTATATAAATTTTCATTTGTCGTCCATTTTAATCGTTTCATATCTAGTATTTTCTGTTTTTGGAGACAATATTATTTTGAGATGAGGGTCTTTTGGAAACAATCTCTCTATTTTTATGAGATAGTGATATAATTTATATATATTTTATCCTCTTCAAACTTTAATTGTAGGATTTCATCGAGTGTGTTATTTTTGTATTAAGGTTAAAAAAGCATACATGAGATTCACATTTTAATGGAAGCTAAAAATGAGTATATAATGTTTTTCTTTTTCTAGTTTTAGTATTATGATAGGGAGGAGATAATAATAATTTTTAAAAATTATCTAGGTGTCGCAATTTGATTGGAAGATCATAATTATATCTTTTATAAAAAGGAAGAAGAAGAGTATAATATAATAATATTAAAGGTATCAAATGTTAATTGTGGGTTTGGTAATACTAACACTACCAACTTTGTTGAATATTTGATCGTTTATCGCAAGTTTGGTGTAATAAATTTTAAATTTAAAAGATTTTAAAAAAATTATGAATCCAAATATTTAAAAATTTCAATACCTTGATGTGATATAGTAATCATCTATTATGCCAATCTAAAAAATCAACTATTTAATATTGCCTCCCCTCAAATTATATATCACTTTTGAATTTTGTGATTCAAATATTTCTTTTTATTTATTTCATGCATAAATATCTTGAATTATTAATTATTACTTTACTCCACCCATCTATTTATATTATTCGTATTTAATTTACACATTCCTTACAAAATAATAAATAGAAGCATAGGTTTAAAATATCATCTCTGTTAATTATAATTCATCTAAATATTAGAAAATAAAGAGTATTCAATAGTAAGGATTAAATAGATACAAAATGATAAATTATTTCTTGATTTTTCAAATTGAACAAGTAAAATTAGAGAATTATTTTTAATATATTGGATTAGTAAAAATAGACGGAAAGAATAGTATTTTTATACTAATATTAAGATATATAAATTCTATTTAAATTTTTTTAAAGATTTCATATCTGAATTTGCTATCAAAATTAAACTATTTCACTTTCGAAATCTGAACTAATACTATATAAATTAAGAGATACAAAATACTATATGATGATCATATATCTATATTCAATTTGGCATTATCATAGTTCTCATATATTTTTAAGGACACTTGGAAAAAGAAAATGCTAGTTGTCTCAATCTAATCCTTGAAGTAATCCCAGTATTTCTTGTTAATCTTAAATAAATTAGCATTGAGAATCTTATTAGTTGAAACCTATTTGCAAGTTGACTTATTTGTAGAATAATTTTTCCCTTTTTATCAAGGAAAAGATAACCTAATATCAACAACAATAACATTACTGCAGTGCTTCAAAGGCTTCCGCCCATTGCGGAGTAAGGGGGGGTCGGATGCAGCCTGACCCCTATGTTTAAAAATATAGAGCGACTGTTTACGAATGATCCATGATGAGCGTCGATAGTTGCATTGACTAAATGCTACTTCACAATTGAAAGAAGCGCAGACAGTTTAAAGAGTTATTTTGTTTTATTCCATCATACCCCAAAGCCAAAAAAATAGTGAATCTTTGGCTCTATCCGAGATTGATGGAATTGATAACCTAATATCAACGAATCATAAATTATCGATAAAAATAATTGAACTTCAACCATATATATTTTTGTATATGAAGTTAAACTAATAGACTTGTTGAATTTTATAAACTATAAATATGATGCAAACAATGGTCCCATAATTAAATATTTATGTATCAAAATAAATACTTTCTATTTTAACAAAGTTATTTATATGCGACACAAACTCGAATCAATTGTTATTGCAATAAATATACAAAATTTGCTATTATTCTTTATATTATATATATTTTTTTCCTTCTAGTGTCTCTTAAAAAATCTTCAATTAATTTACATTTTTATTTATGTTTTGTGAAAAAAATGATGTCAACAAAGCATTAATAAGGTGGGGCAAAGTTAACATGAATTAAAGCTAAAATATAAAGGCACTAAGAGACTTAATTCCAAAATTGCCTTTTAAATATTCTTCTTTTTGTAGTCTTAGCCTAGGAGAATTTATTCTTTCCTTTTTATATAATTATTAAAAAATTCCAATTAAGCTTTCTTTTGTTGGGTGTCTACTTTTTTTTTTTGGTAAAATATTGTTGATTTAGTGATAAAAACACAACACATTAAATATTTGAATTAAGAGGGGTAGAGGGGAAAAGGGAGAAATCTTGGAAAATATTTTTTTTAATTTTAAATTAAAAATTTTAAATTTAAATTTTGAGGATAAAATCATCTTTAATAGGAAGCGGTTTATTTTTATTTTTCAATACCAAATTACTATATTAAGAGTTTAAAACTCTCAAAAAATTTGAAGCTAAGTCAAACAATGAATTAATATTGTTTAACAAATGTTTAAATAGAAAAGCATAAGTTCTAAATTAATCATGTTAAAAAGCTAAAAATCATATACTCGTATTTATTCCCTACTTTATTTTATGTAGTTTCTTTTTATTTCTTCAATTATAAATATGAAATTTTGCATATATAATTCATCACCAAGTTTTTATTGGCTTATTTGAAGATTAATTGTGTTTCATGTTTCTCTTCGTGCGTATGTGTCTCAAGCTATGGATAAAGACAATAAATGAATTTTATTTTTAATTAGAAGATTCAAGTTTAAATTATGAGATAATTTTTATAAAGAACACTTTATTTTTCTTTCTAGGTAGAACTTTTTGATTCAAATTCGAATTAATTAATGGAGCTTAAAAGTAAATACTGAACATTAAATTAGAAAATAAAAATCTTCTTTACTAAAAGAAAATATTGACTTGGTAAAAGCAAGTTCATCAAATAGAGACAAACCTCTTGTTGGTGAACTAACATTTTAGGATTTTAGTTGGAATGAGTTGCTCTTCTTTAACCAGAAATCTCGAGTTCGACTTTGAAATTTTTGAAATAAAGATGAAGAGCGTTTTTTTTAACGAATCTTATGCAATACAAATTTAAATTATTTGAACTTTGAATATAAGTATCGAACAAGAAAAAGAATGAGAAAACATATTGTTTGCCACCTTTGAATTCATGGTGATTATGCTTGTTAGCTTTTACACAAAATCTGCCTGACGAAATTGACTAATTTTTAATATTATTATTATTTTGGAATTCCAAAAGACATCTAGAATATAGTTTTATAATGTTAAACATACAATAAGTTTATTATTAATCTAAAAAATTAAACTTATAAAATTTAAAATCAGAATTTATCTATGATAATATCATCATTATTTAAACTACTAAATTATAATTAAGGATGAAAAAAATCCAAAAAAACAAACCCTCAACGTATTTTGTTTTTTTAACAAATTTTACGCAACTAAACAAACTATCTAGTCGCATCTTATTAAAAATAAAAAACTCTTATGAATAAGTATAAATAAAGAAGGCTAGATTTTATTTTATCAATTCTAATAAAGTAACAATGTTTAAAAACAGTCGCTCTATATTTTTAAATATAGGGATCAGGCTGCATACATCCGATTCTCCCTTACCTCGCAATGGGCGGAAATAAGGTAATGTTGTTTGTAATAAAGTAACAAGCTTCTACTAATTACCAAATAATATGAAGAAAATATTCGATGTGTTTTATGATTACAAAAATAGAATAAAATATGACAGTAAAAGTCATTAATGGGAGTCTATAGATATAATTAGTCAATAATTAAAAAAAAAGTCATGAACAAGTCCAAAATAAAAACCTAAAGACTAGTCCAAGTGTGAGAACTTACTAGAAATTAAATTAGAGTCAACTTATTGTTCAACAATTTTTACTATTAAAATTAGTCAACAATAATATTAAAAATATGTATTTCTATCGAGAATTTATCGAAGACTTAAACCTAAATAATTAAAAAAAATAATAGAATAGATAGTTAAACATTGTCTAGTTATTTTAATTAGCAACGCTATTATTTTTCCATCATCTTATTCTTCCTTTTTACTATTATTTTTTTCATCAATTCTCGTATTATTTCAATATTATTACTATCCTTTCAACATGACTTATTCTTTTCTTTTTTCTTTTGTTATAACTTATTCACTAGTATATTTCTTTTACATACTTGGTTTCGATATATTTTATTTTAGATAAGGATCTATTAGAAATAATTTTTTAACTATACAAGATAAGAATAAGATTGTATGTTATGAAACATTAATTAGTAAAACTCAATTTAATTAATTAATAGTACTATTATTTTGATTTAAAATAAGCCAAGGTTCAACTATACAATAAAAGATCATCTTTTTGTATTTAAATAGTCTGAAAAGAGTCTATGTAACCACTCAACAACTTTTATAGCAACTGAAAGAGTCCACTAAACTCTTTAAAAAAGCACTTACACCTACAAAATTGTATCACCATATATTTCAACGATACAATATCATAAAATTTAAATAATAATCGAAACAAATAAGTTGAAGTGAGTTGAACATTAAGTATTTATTGGAGCTTGGTTTAATTTAAAATAATTTACTACCATTAATAACTTCTAATGCTTTTACTTTCATTTTTTATGATGCTGGTCTAAGTTGAATTTAAAATGGGATGATTTTATATAATTGATTCCGACTTGTTGAAAGTAAATCAAATTCGAAATTATACTAAATATGTTGTTGTATAAAATCGTTATAGGAATACATGTAAACTTTAAATTCCGAAGTCACCTTCTTATTCGACAACTCAACAAGAAGATAATTAAATGGCACCAGCAGACCATTCACAACAATGTTAAACATCCTACAACATATTTGATAACTACACATTAACATATATACAAGTTGTAATTTACTAAACCTATTGGAGAACCAAAAGGTTTTGATGATCAAATACAACTTACAATTATTTGTTTGGTGAGAAAGAGTCAGACATGTATAATTACAGATGAACTCATGGATACACAACCTTTCAACCTTTCAAGAATCGCGTTCCGACTGACTAGTCCTGAATGGAGAGTCAGCGGAAGGCCTTCCTTGATGCATTCATCGTATTTCTCTAGAGCAGAAACGATGTCTGTGAAGTCTGGCCTCTTCGAGGGGTTCGCTGCCCAGCAACATCTTATGAGTTGTGCAAGTGCTGGTTGACAACTGGCTGGTAAAGGTGGTCGTTCGTTCTGCAAAATAGTGAAAAAACGATATGAAACGGATAAATGTACGAATAAAAATGAGAAAAAATGGTTCAGTAGATCTATTAGCTCTTTCAAGCACCAGACAAGTTAGCTCTATAAATGTGTAGATGTCCAGTGGCGGAGCTATATAGAGTTATAGACCGAACAGTGGTCAGCTGAACACCCTTCGTTATAGACTGCATATATAGGTCAAACATCACTTTATAAACATACATATTAAATCTTGAACATCAAGAGTAGTGTTGTAGTAGTCAGGGGCGGAGGTAGAGCGTTAGTTAGAGGATCGGCAGAACTTGTTAGTTTCAGCCAACATCCTGTATATGTGTTAAGAAATTCTCTTAGTATATAGACAATAGTTTCTCCAGGGTTCATCTGTGAGTGTAGGATCATTGAAACATTAAAACCTCGATGAACCATTTCATCGATGCTTATGCGCCTCTAAGGACACAAACCAATAGTGAAAGGAAACTATTGCTAGGTATCGAGGTTCTCGAGTTCTATTCTGAACAAGTTACCTCCTGTGTCATGGAGCATAGAACATTTGATAATTAAACGATGCATCTGTAATGATGTTGTGTTCAAACATATGTATTCCAACATCATATACATCAAGAACAAGGAGGAATAATCAGAAAAGGAGCATTCCTAACCTATGCTGCTCGGATTCTCCAAAAGAATGCACTATTTTTGGAGGACCCAACATACAACAAGTGACATTTTGAAAGAGTCCGAGCAACAAGGTTTCAAACTTTTCAAATATATCAGTAGCCACTAATAAGTTACTCAAGGGAAAACAAAAATATGTGCAGTAAGTCTACTAGAAATCAGTAATTAGAGAATCGGCTTAGAACCTAACCTTCTCAGCAACAGCAAAAGCGGCTTGCACGGGTGTCATTCCTTGAAATGGTAAGAGAGCTGTTGTGAGCTCCCAGAGCACTATTCCAAAACTGTAGACGTCAACTTTTCGAGTATAAGGTTTTTCTTTAATCATCTCTGGTGCCATCCAACGATAAGTTCCCATATTTCCTTTGGCTTCCCGACACTCTGTTTCAAGACATGATGTCCCAAAATCTGCAACCTTGACACACATTTCATCATTCAGAAGTAAATTACTTGATTTGAGGTCTCTATGGATCACCCCTTGTGAATGAAGATACATCATCCCTCGTGATATATCGAGAGCTAACCTCAGAATAGTTTCTACGGAAAGTGAATAAGGCTCTTTCTTGTTGAGATACATCCTCAAAGTTCCTTGTGACATGTACTCCATAATGATACAGTATACAGGAGGCTTTTTACAAGCAGCAATGAACTGCAGATAAAGAAGATATATTGTAAGAAAAGTTTATCATTTTGCAGTAGATTATGCATCAACGGAAGCTGCACAAATTTATGGAATCCAAATTGATAGTCTCATTCACAGAAACAAAAATTTGGACCTAGCTTCCTCCATCCCTCAGGACCAATAACGGATAGTACAAGAATATTCACACGTTGGCCATCGACTACTCCGTTCTGCCTGAATCTAGGCCCCAACTCACCCTCCATGGACAGCATATTAATTTTGACAACTGAACATAAAAGAGGGAAAATGCATTTGAGAAAATCTTCCTAGAGGCAGAACGCGGGGAACTTCACCAGAGCAGAACAAGGTCTAAGGCCTATTATATTTCTGTCTTTTCAAACATACAACTACAAAAAATACAAGTAAACATGAGATAAAACACCTTTTTTCCATCTGCCCAAGTCTTGGTGAGAAGAATTACATAAAGCATCTATGCTACCAAGAGAAAACAAGAATCCTATAGATGGTGGCAGAGCCAAGAGTTTCAACATGGGGATTCAAAAGCTTCAATCTTCCAACCAAAAGTTAGTAAAGAGGATTCAAAACTTTGCATATATACCAAAAAAGTATCTTCTCTCTCTCTGCACTTTACTCCCCATCCCAACTTATGTGACGCTATTGGCTTATTGAGAATCAATTTGACTGATCTTCAAAACTTGGATTAGATCAATGGAATATATTTAGAAACTAAACGGAAAGCACTACGAGTTGCAATACACAACATCACTCCTTATCAAGAGTTCAGACCAACTGATATGTTTCTGTAAATAATTGAAATTCAATTTCTTGATCTGTATCTGCAATTTTTAGATATGATGAATAGATACATTTTGAGATACGTCACGTCAACCTTTCAAGGTGGCCCAGTGGTTTGGCTTTGGGACTTCCATGTTGGAAGTTTCAAGTTCGAAACTCCTTGCCAGTGAAAGCAAAGGGTTTGTTTTCTGGGTTGAGCTCGTCGCACAGGGCTTGCCTAGTGCGGTTACCTCTCCTGTGTGGTTTGTGAGCTATTGCAAGGGTAGTGGTTGTTGATTCCCCTTGTCATAGAAAAAATGTCAGGGTTAAAGTTCACATAGTTTGAATCTTGATAAAGCAAAAACTGTCGCATAAATTGAAACGGAGGATGTACAACTTCCTAACAAAGGGGATTCAGTCACAACCCTTTCACTATAAGATGGTCGTGCATGCACAAAGACATGATATACAACAAAAAAGCATCCACCCTTGTGCAATAAAGACACATCCAAATAAACATGATATACAACAAAAAGACCAACTATCATTACAAGTAAGCATGATAAATAACATAAAAAGATCATACAAGGCATCATTCTGTAATGTAAAAGGAACTGCAACCTGCACTATATTAGGATGATATAAACGCGAAAGCAGACGAACTTCAGACTTGAATTGTTGTTCAAGCTTAGCTCTGCTTTCCTCCTTATGAGTTGGAATCCTCACCATTTTCACAGCAACTGCTCTTTGCTTATAAATTCCTCTATAAATCCTGCTATGTGCACCAGAAGCAAACTTATTACCTATAAACAACTGAGACAAATCAGCTGTCCATTCTTCTTGATCCTCTTTACAAACTTCCCAACTTTCAACATTATCAGATTCTAATATCATTGACCATGACTCTAAACTATCAAATCTTTTCTTATCCATTGTCTGTGTCTCTATATAAGATGAAGAAAGCATTTCAAATGGTTTACTCTTAGACCTTCTCAGCCTAAAAGGATTAAAACAAGTAGCCATGGAAAAAAAGTTTATTTTTTGGTGAAAAAACACAACCCCTTGAAGTATCAAAACTCAAAACACACTTTCAGAAGGTGATTTTTCTTCTGAATGTGTGATTTGATTTCAAGAAATGCATGAACTGATTCAGAAACATGAGTTCTACAGGGTAAGCTTAACTTCATGAATCTATCAAGCAAGAACCAAAGACAAAGACAAACATTAAGCCATACACCAAGAAAGTGATCTTTCCAAAAAATATAACACGAAACAGCTATGATAAAGGAATGAATGGTGAAGAAAAGGCAACGGGGGTTTCATTATGACAGAAACTGAAACATGAATAGCCATAAAAATGGAGTCTTTCTTCTAAATGGGGTTTCAAGATGACAAAAGCTGAGATCAATAGTCATAAAAATGGAGTCTTTTTTACTAAGACTTACAAACTAAGGCAAAAGGGGTTTCATGGTGACAAAAGCTGAAACATGAATAGCCATAAAAATGGAGTCTTTCTTACTAAATGGGGTTTCAAGGTGACAAAAGCTGAGATCAATAGTCATAAAAATGGAGTCTTTTTTTACTAAAGCTTACAAACTAAGGCAAAGGGTGTTTCAAGGTGACAAAAACAGTGATCAATAGTCATAAAAATGGGATCTTTTCTAACTAGAAGTTAAAATAAACAGCTATGGAAAAGGAATGGGAAGATAAAAAGGGGTTTCAAGGTGACAAAAACTGAAGGAAATATAGCCATAAAAATGAAGTCTTTTTTGATGAAGTAGCCTGTGAGAGTGGCAAGACTCTTTTGGAATAGTCATTTTGGGAAAAGTGAAGAGTTTTGGCAGAGAAAGATGAATGTCAAAGCAGTGATTTCAGGGAAGTCTCGTGAATTCTTGGTTCAAAGATCAAACTAAAGCTTTTTAAGACTTTGACAGAGAGAGAGAAAAAGGGAAAGAGCCACAAAATTTTAGAAACTTATAAAAGCATCATTACAACTTCTATTTTGGGATAGACAAGTGATGTTTGCTTTGTTGGTTAAGCATATAGATTAAGAGTTTTTGCTTTTTTCTTAGCTAGTAAACCTTCAATTTTATTTTGTTACTCCTAAGCATACATTGGGTAATTTTTTTTATGTAAATATAAATAGATATTGGAATCCCTTTAGCATTATAAACATTAAATGATTCATTTTATTTTGTCATATAAAGCGTTTTATCTCTTATTTTCTTTATTTTTGTGTTTGGTATTTGATATTGGTATTAAAGCTTCACTTTGCCTAAGGCCTAACAAGGGAGAAGCGCTTCAATCTAGGATCTTTTACTTGAGGTCTGAACTTAAAACTTTTATTTAAAAGGTGATGAATCCTATTCACCCTACCATAATCTTTAATGATTTTTTTTAAAAAAAAATTACCACCGCATATCCATTTTTTTAATCTTTAATGGTATTTAAAAAAAATTTTACCACCACGTATTCATTATCTTTTAAATTTTCACACCGAATTATCTCACGATGTTTTAAACTCAAGTTACATATCACTTTAATAGGAGAACATCCGATCCCTTGGAATAAAAAGATATTTCGATTATATTTCATCTCTTCAACAAGTATAGTAATGAATATTATGATACTATTATTCCATAAACAGAAGAAGTTGTGATTATATTCATTCAATTACCATATAGTTTCTATATTAAAGACTACTATAGGCTATCCATTATGATGTTCAATAGTGTCAACCCATTGGATATTTTGTTCAATATTTTGACTTTCAATAACATAAGCCATCACCAAGTTAATTACATTAATAGATATGATAAATAGATTATTAAAAGGTACAAAATTACAATTTTTTAATGTGAAATATCTTGAATTATGTCTTCTTCAATAGAGTTGCTTTATATTGCAAATTGGACTATCTAGCCCATATTTGAACTGGGTCTGGATTTGGGCCCAGTTATATTTTCCGTTGTTTTTCTGAATTGGGATTGGGTCCAATTTCATTTTGTACGTATTTTTCATTAATAAGAACATCATATTTTGATTTAAAAAAAAAGACTATCTAGCCCATGTCTTTCACTTAAAGTGGTTATGTAAAGTCCTTTTCATGTGTGGATAGTCCATGAAGAATTTAATTGGGCTTGGAAGTGAGGCCCATATACTAAAAGCTCTTAATGTAATCTGGGCTAGAAGGAGACCCAATTAAATTTCAACAGACCGGTTCGGTTAATTAAAGTAGGGTAAAGTGCACAAATAGTCGATTTTGAGATCCTTATTTAAGGCATAGTTCGTAAACCTTTGCAGTTTGAAAAAATTCATATATACACGATTGAAGTTGAAAAGTTTTGTCCTTTAGAATCAATTTAAAAAAAAACACGACTAAAGTTGAAAAGAGATCGTCTATGAAGTTACAAACTTCATGCAAAGCGACTGAAGTTTGGCCTAATTAAACTTCAAACATATATATGTAAAGTTGTAGTTATCCAAATTCGATATATATAATTGAACTTACAATATTTATGCATGAAACATCACATATATATCATTAAACCTTAGGCACTTGTGGCAAATTTTACATCTGATTGCATCAATCACGAGAATTATGCTATTATTCTTTGATTGTATTTTTCCACTACAATAAACACAACTAAAAAGAAGAATATTATAGTTTACGATAATGGTACATTCGATATTTTTATTTCCCGCTTAGCTTTGATGTTATTGGATCATTATGAATTTCCATTCACTCAATTTTTTTTAAATAAAAGCACAATAAAAATTTAAAAATAAATACTAATAATTTAGTATTTACTAATCATTAATATCAATTATTCTTTTGTTTTGAAAACCAAACACAAGGTACAATTAATTAATATCTCATGCCTAGTTTTAATTATGGTTTCCCCATAAGTTGGACATGTCCTTTGACATCATTAATTGAAGCATATTATTAGCTCAACGTTGTTTTCCTAGAATTAATTTAGTGATAATGAGGGATTAGTTTTAGAAAAGTAAAATTTCAATACACAAATTTACTTATAAAGACGATATTTTGACGGTTGATCTTAGGTTCAAATGTAATAATTTTGGTCATATTTACCTAACTAAATGACATGGTAAGTTAATGGTGGATTTTGTATTTAAATTTAACAAGATCGATTTTAAGATTTTCAGCTATTGAATTTGTTATAGTTTAAAATTATAAATTTGAATCTAATCTTATATCATAGTTCGCATAAAATATTAAATTAAGAATAGTCAATTACCAAAGCTTATTACACATGAGAATCAAATTGGTGTTTTATATTAATTAGTTAACTTAAGAAAGCAAAAGAAAATACTTTACTTGTTGGACATAAGATTTTAAAGTGATTGAAATAACTTAAATTGAAATCAAAAGTCTCGAGTTCGTTCTTTAACTTTAGCAAATCGTTTCGTATTCACTTGCAATTGTAAATCACTTCAACATTTTAATTGTATAGCGTTATAGTTTATAAATTTTACGTGTTAAAGTACTTTAAGAAAAATATCAATAAATTGTGTTATTTTGTTGATCACAACTTTATATCATAACAAAGGAATTTCTACATTACTTAATTAATCAATTCAAAGTTTGACAAGTTGAGAAACTTTAATTTCAAATTAAGATATCATTAATCCAACTGCTTTTATTTAAATCTAATAATTTAAAATGATAACATTATATTTAATATCCTATTAAGACAAAATTAATATTTTTTCAAGCACTATTATTAGTTTACAAATTTTGCCTTTTTAATTTTTTTCCAAACAGTCTATTTATTCAATAGTAAATTAGGACCTACACGTGGCAATTGTTAATTGCTACCGACACAAAAAAATAAATAGAGAAACAATTATAAGGACATGAAAAATATATAATAAATAAATTATTGCATAAACAGTTAAATCAATTAATACCAAACAAAAAACAAAAAAATTATGGTCTATACTGACAAGCTTCCAACCTAAAAAATATTTTATAAAGGAAATAAAATAATATAATATAAAATAAATAAATGAAAAATAAGTGTGTTTAGCAACCTCCTAGATTGGAAAAAGACAGCACATGTTGTTCTGCAATTTTTAGACAGGGACACACATGTCAATATCATTAATCACATGTCCATTTTTGTATTTTTAGTTCCTTATTTAATTGCTTAGCAATTAATTAAATTAGTAATTATAAGTACAATGTAAAGCATGCATGTACGAGGTGAGTATACCATATTTAGTTTAATTATTGTTTAATCATTTCTAATCATATGGACTACTTTGATTAATTGTATCAAAATAAATTCCATTCATTGAGATAAAGTAAAGTTGATCAACTTTTTTACTTTTTTAAGTATCCTTCTTTTTTCATTTTAATCGGTTGATATTTAATTTATTTTGATCATATTAGCTTAAATATCTGAAAAATATTTAAATAAAGTTGGATACTTGAAAAGAAGTTTGAATAATCTTAATTTTTTTTGTGTAAAAAATTTTAAATTTGACACTTGCAGTTTAAGAAAGAAGATTCATTTCAGCCTATTTATCACTTCATTCTTAACTATCCCACATCCACTATGGACGTGATAACTAATTCATCAAAGATGTTTTTATTTGGTCGTTTTAATAGTCTACCGTTTATGTTAATTGTTAAATAACGATTTGAACCGTTTTATATTATTTAAAACTCAATTCACATACTAAAATAGCACGTGAACAATCCAAACCTTATTCGCAAAGAGGTGACTTTGTGATGTCAAACTCTTCGATTATGTGATCAACGTGTTATTTCTCAAGAGTAACTTTTATCAATTGAGCGTCCTCGGGAAATAAATATTTTAAAACACTTTAAGAAAATAAATGTAAATTGTGATTATAATGTCCTTTTTTGTCTTTTCACAACCCCCGGCCCCCCACTCTTCATTCATCATTTCATTTTTCTTCACTCTCAAAAGCTTACACTCACTTTCTGCAACTTCCACTTTTGGATTCTCAATTCTCTACAGAGGGAGAGAAAAAATGGGTTTTCGAACCGGGTCGCACCAGCTGAGCAACGGGTTAGTCGTCTCGGGCCCACCCGAACAGCACAAGGAACGACCCACACTTGCATCTCGTTCCGTTCCGTACACCGGCGGCGACGTCAAGAAGTCCGGCGAGCTTGGGAAAATGTATGGTATCGATATCTCAAGTGGGGACCACCACCCTACCCCACCAATCCTGAAAAAGCCATCTTCAAGAGCTTCGTCATCTTCGCAGCATAACAGTGGATCCGTCAGATCCGGGCCGAATTCGGGTCAAATGGGTCACAAATCCTCCAATTCCGGACCAGTTCCCAGGAAGTCCTCTTCCTCTGGTTCCGGTCCAATCCAGCCAACGGGTCTCATTATCTCCGGTCCGTTGAGCTCCAGCGCCGGTCGGAGGTCCGGCCAGCTTGAACCGGCAGTGTCGTTCAAGAAAATAGTCTACGGCTCCTCTGTGACTAGCTTGAGTGGTGCTATAAAGATGGGTTTCAAGGTTTCAAGAGTGGCAATGTGGGTGTTATTCGTGGTGCTGTTGATGGCTTTAATGGCGGGTGCTTTTGTTATGGCAACTGTGAAACAATCGGTGATCTTGATTGCTGTTGGAGGAGTTGTAGCTCCAATTTTGTTGATCTTACTGTGGAATTATGCCTATAAAGAGAGAGGCTTGGTGGGGTTTCTTAAAAGATTTCCTGATGCTGAGCTTAGAGGTGCTGTTAATGGACAGTTTGTGAAGGTTACTGGGGTAATTACATACTCATATGTTAATTTCTGTCTGTAATTTGTATGCTTGTTAAATTTGGTTTGGTGATGTTGAAATGTGTAAATATAGTAATGGTTTTGTCATTAGGTGGTGGTTATGGTTGATTAGTAGAGAGAGATGTTTTGGATGATAGTTTTAAGATTGTCATTTACCATATTGTCCTTGTGGGATCTTAGCTAAGCTTTGATTAGAGTTGGAGAAGTTTTTTCATATTGATTTTGCTGGGAGGCGCCTGAATTATGCTTAAGGAAGGACTAAAGCACATAGCTTTATCTGGCTTCTTAAGATTGTCGTTTACCATATTGTCGTTGGAGGTGACGAGAACCATGTTTGTGGAATGACTGTGGTTGTTCTTGTGGGGTCTTTGTTAAGCTTCCTTGAGTTGGAGGAGAATTTTCCATGAAGTCATCTAAGTTATGCTTAGTGAAGGGTTAAAAGTACATAGCTTTATCTGGTGTATTAGTCTTGCAAAGCGTTGGCTGCTGAGTACTGCTTCGAACTTTTTCTATTCTTAGTGTGGAAGAGTTGTTTTTAGCAAGTGTGAAGATTTTTGCGTAATGTGGTAGGAAATGAGAGTAAATCGCTATGTGTTCTTATCCGCGAGTTAGAAGGTGAGAAGAGGGAAGGAAAAAATGATATGATAAGTGGATATGTACCGACTGCTGATGTGTATATACATATACTTCCTATGCAATTTTAATACACTGATATCTATACAGACGATATTTGAAGATATATGATGAACATGAATAAGAGGTTAGAACTACCTTTCTGATATCTTGTATCTTTTCATCACTTATTTAGCGGAGAAATACCTCTTATCTTCTTATAAGTTTATTTGTGCGGCCCTTACTTTTCATTTGATACTAGAAAATAATTACTGGTTTTTCCCGTCCTTCCTTTAATTATATGTATCGTATAGGTTCTAATTATCTCTGAGTATCGTTATCCAGAAAAAATATTTGTTATTTTCCTTTACTCCATTGGGATTCCTGTCGTACCTAAAACAGGGAGAACTTACACTTCTTTGTTTCTTGCTTCCCCCCTACTACCTCTCTAGCCAGATGCACTCTTTAGACGTCCTGTGATGGTCTTAGAAGTAATTTTTTCTCATTTTCTGCATATCTGGTTGTTCTGATCTAAATACATTATGTTTACAAATCATCGTTCTAGATAATGTCGTGGGTACTTGAGATGTCTTTCCAACTTGGTGTATCATATTCGGAAAGAAAATTACTAGAAATAATCTTCACTGTTATAATATCATTTATAGAAAGATTCTCATAATTATCGTTAAAAAACGTCATCTTGGAAATCTCAAGATTTGCCGAAGGTAGGAGCCAATCTAACAAGACTGACAATAGGAACCTAGGTTGTCTGGACTCTTCAAAAGTGTTAGCTGGTGCTTGTCGGATTTGCCAAAAATAGTGTATTTTCGGAGAATCTAACACGGGTATGACATTGAAAGTGAAGAGTCCGTGCAACTTAGAGAGGAACTAACTATAATATTTAAGTTAAATCCAAGTAGGTATTGATGCTTATTCTGGAGCTTCTTTGTTTCAATTATGACCAATTGTAGGTTGTCACCTGCGGCAGTATCCCTCTTGAAACTTCTTTTCAGCGGATACCAAGATGTGTATATGCTTCTACGGAATTGCACGAATATAAAGGTTGTGGTGGAAAATCTGCATATCCTGGACACCGTTGCTTTTCATGGGGATGCAGGCATTCGGAGGTTGGTTTGCATATCAACTATTTGAGTATTTCTTGACTTGATCCCAGCACTCAGCGTCAGTCGGTATCAGCTGTCTCTGAATGTTATTTCAAGTACAATAATTATTATTACTCCTTATGTTTCATTTTATACGGTGTTGTTTGACTTGGTATGGAGTTGAAAAAAATAAAGATTTTCCGAACTTGTGGTCTAAAATAAGTGATAAATGTTTGTGTGGCTATAAATCATTTCATTAACGGTGGTAAAATGGGCACTTTGAAGTTAGATTGATATTCACGCTGTTTGATATTCTTAAATTTAGTAACGAATTAACTTTAAAAATGTCCATTTTATCCTTAATGAAATTGTTTATAGCTATATAAACATCTATGACTTATTTTAGACCAAAAAAATTGAAACGGAAGGAGTGTGAAGCTTCAAGCTGAAATTTTGGAATTCAGGTCATATAAGGCGATGGACTATCTATCTTCAAGCCGGAGCAAACAAACTTCAGTTCTATTCATAGAGTCGAAAAGACTTGTAACCAACATCATTTACCAACTTCGACTTAAGTTTTCAGAAATTTCTAGACTTCTATTGGTCAGACTTTGCTAAAACCAATAGTTCTGTTACACTTTCTAATATGTAACTTTCTAATATACAAAAGTTTGTACTATCAACTCCTAAGAGGTCATAACAAGTGATGACGATTGATATTTTGCCTCTTCCCCTCATCCCAGGATTATGTACTGGTCATGACTCGAAAAGTTGTCTAATGAGAAACTGATTTATGTCTCTTGGTAACAGAACTATGTTGGTGATTTCTATATATCAGACTTCCAGACCGGATTAAGAGCGCTGGTTAAGGCAGGCCATGGAGCAAAGGTGGCGCCATTTGTAAAACCAGCAACAGTTGTTGATATAACAAAGGGTAACAGTGAGTTGTCTTCCAACTTCCTAAGATGGCTTGCTGATCGAAGCCTCTCAAGGGATGACCGTGTAATGCAACTGAAAGAAGGGTAAGTTGAGTTTTTTCAGCGAAACTCATGTCTTAGCTTCACAAGACTAAGGTTCTTGTTGATTTTTTCTTAAAAAATTTACAGTTACGTCAAAGAAGGGAGCACTGTAAGTGTCTTGGGCGTTGTACAGCGCCAAGAGAGTGTGCTAATGATTGTTCCACCCCCTGAGCCTATTTCAACAGGCTGTCAATGGATCCGTTTTCTTCTTCCAACCTACGTAGAAGGTCTCATCTTGATCTGTGATGATCTTCAGGACGCTGATGTAATTCCTGTATAGTACACATACTACCAATTTTGATCCCTCCCACGAGTTATGTCATAGGAGTACACAACCGATGGCAACACTAGTCTAGTGAAGGTGTGCCTTTTTTCGTTCCTATGCAAATAATCAAGTGTATGTAAGATTGCATAGCAGAACAGAAACAGGCAAAACTCTGTTCTCTTGATGTATGAAGTTGGTTGTTCCTATGTATTTATATGGTGTTTTCTTTAAGCAGAGTTCCTAAAGGGAAGAGGAGAAAAAAAATGGTCTTCCTCCTTTGAGCAGCTAAGCTTCTTGTGTATAATGTTATATTTCATATCTTGTTTGTTTTTAACTTGCATTATATATACTTAAAATGTTATGTTTATATATATGTATATTTATATATGAATTATTAATACGTCTCGGATGAACCCGTCAATGTATGCTAGCTCAGCCCCTGGCCTTAAGTAGTCCATGTATCCAATTTAAGTTTATTTAGTGTTGGATAGCCATAAGTAGTCCATGTATCCATTTTTCTATGAAATTAAAATTTGAAGAAAATGATTTTAGTGTAAAGAGCTCATTTACTAAATTATCACGAATGGTTTCATAAAATTTGAGCTTAAATAGAGTTGGTCGCACATAATTTAGAGAGTTTGATGATTAATACATACAAAAACGCGAGATAATCTTGAAATTTCAGAAATTGAGGCTTTTCCTTGGAAAATAGAAAGTATCATTTACTAGATTGTCACGGATGAATTTGAAAAAGTTAAATTCAAACAGAATCAATCACATTTTAGAAAACAATGAGTGTCGTTAATAGGTCATCACAAATGGTCCACAAAGTTTAAGTTCAAATAGAGTCGGTCATACAATACACGCGAAAAGGCGATAAAAACCTGAGTCCCTATTTCATGATGCATAGATCTCAAAACGACAACATATGTTCCTAGAAAACAATGAATATCATTTACTAGATCATCACCAAAAAAAATTAAGCTCAAACAGAATTAGTCACACATATTCTAAAAAAATTATAGACTAATACACATGAAAAGTTGAGATAATCTAAAATTCCTATTTCATAACCTATACACTTAAATATTTTTTTTTAAAAAAAGCAACATCTATTTGATGCAATAGTACAATGTTAATGACGAAAAACATGCAAACATCCAACCATCAAAATAATACGATATATTATAAAACGATGCTTAGAATAAACAAACACTAACAAACTACTATATAGTTCTCTGACAATTCTTAGAAACCGCGCGAAATGGCTGTTGTACGGAATAACAGAATCAAGATTCCCTTCGCTCCCCCTATGAAGTGTGAACTTTTAAGCTTTTTTTCACATTAAAAAAAATCAGTTTTTTTCATACAATTTTTCAAGATTCATTGAAGGGGCTATAGATAAGTGAAAAATTTGTAATGGGTAATCGAAAAATTGATCATTTCTTGATTCTGTATATTTTTGGAATTGCATTTATGGGTATGTTGTTGAGGTGTTTTGGGAGTGTCGGAGTGAACTGGGGTACAATGGCAACTCACCAACTACCCCCAAATAGTGTTGTGAAGATGCTGACTGAGAATGGGTTTGATAAAGTGAAACTGTTTGAAGCAGATGAATTGATTTTGAATGCTTTGATTGGTACTGAAATTGAAGTAATGCTTGCAATTCCTAATAATATGTTGAAGGATTTGAGTTCTTATCCTTCATTTGCTGATTCTTGGGTTGAAGCTAATGTTTCTGCTTATGCTTATACTCATGGAGTCAAAATCAGGTTCAGTTTTAATCATTTCTTAGTAGTGCTGAGAATCTGTTGGAAATAGCCTTTCTACTTTAACAAGGTAGGTGTAAGGCTGTGTACACACAACCCTCCTTAGACTCCACTTGTGAAATTACACCGGATATATAGTTGTTGTCGTTAATAGTCCTTGTAGATTTTTTTGTTGCTGAGTTGATCTTGACAGTGTGTTTTGTATGATGGAAAATGCTTCTCAAGAACTATATTCTTGTGTTTGGTAAGCATGCAGAAAATGTTGTTCGAAAAGCATTTGTATATAATATAGAGAAACACTATGGGGTTGGGAGATGGAGGAAGGGGTAGTGGGGATGGAAGCTATGAGGGCGAGGTGTGTGAGGATGTGGAAGAGACAACTGAACTTGTTATCCTAGAGAACATTTTCCAGTTTTGTTTACCAAACACACCCTAAACGCAAAAACATATTACTTAGGATTCATCTATCCGACTCCAACTTATTTGAGACTGAGGCGTAATTGTAGGACATAGGAGGATCAGGAAAATGAATGGGAACAAGGACAGTTAGAATTGAATCCATATGTATTGTTATTAGAACATCTGCTGGTTTCTTCACTGTTTAAGTAATTTCATTTGCTATATCAATATATAGCATTTCTAAATAGCATTTCTCAAATGAATGTAGGTATGTGGCAGTGGGAAATGAACCATTTCTCCGAACGTACAACGGGACTTACCTGCAGGACATATTACCAGCTCTAAAAAATGTTCAAGAAGCCATCAACAAAGCTGGATTAGGGGCAAAGGTGAAAGCAACTATCCCTTTCAATGCAGACATATACTACTCCCCTGAGTCAAATCAGGTACCCTCAGCAGGAGACTTCAGGCCAGAAGTGCGCGATTTAACCCTCCAGATTGTCCAATATCTGTATTCGAATGATGCCCCTTTTGTCGTTAACATCTATCCTTACCTCAGTCTCTATGGAAACATCTATTTTCCATTAGACTTTGCCTTCTTTGATGGCACAAACAAGCCTGTCAGAGATGGAGATAATGTTTACATGAACGTGTTGGATGCCAATTTCGATACTCTTGTATGGTCATTGAAGAAAGCTGGTTTCCCTGACATGAGAATCATAGTTGGAGAAGTAGGTTGGCCAACAGATGGAGATAAAAATGCTAATATCAAAAACGCTATGAGATTTAACCAAGGATTAATCAAACATTGTTTGAGTGGACAAGGAACGCCTGCTCGGAAGGGTAAGAAGATTGAGGTTTATTTATTCAGCCTGATTGATGAGGATGCTAAAAGCATTGCTCCAGGTAATTTTGAGAGGCACTGGGGAATGTTTGAATTCGACGGAAAGCCTAAATACGAGCTAGACTTATCCGGGAGGATGCAGAAGGATAAAGGGTTGGTTGCAGTAGAAGGTGTAAACTATATGCACAAAAGGTGGTGTATACTAAAACCAGAAAACGCCATAGCAGATGTAGATAATGCAGAAGACTTACCAAAAAACATTGATTATGCGTGCAGTCAATCCGATTGCACGGCTTTGGGCTATGGCTCATCCTGTAATCATCTTAGTGTGGAGCGGAATGCCTCCTATGCTTTTAACATGTACTATCAGCTCAATAATCAGAACAGTTGGGACTGTGATTTTGGTGGCCTGGCCGTGGTGACTGATGAGGATCCATCGGACGACAAATGCCGATTCCCTCTGATGATTGCTGTTGGTCACTCCCTAGAGATGCTGTTGCCCAAGAAGTTGCTGTATATCATACTCGTTGCTGTTCTTGTCTTGATGGATGATTAGTATCCTTGCTGCTTGTCCTCCCTTTCAAGTCACTTTGAGAAAATACATCAGTTATTCAGTATGTTCAAGTAAGCCTCATTCTACATATTGATAACTAAATGTTGCTCAAACTCTCCAAAAATGTTGCCGCACCCATGTTGCATCCTCCAAAAATTCACGACTTTTGAAGTACTGACACACTTGTCGATATATCTGTGGAAAGAAGCCAGCAACAATACAAATGTAATACTTCATTAACTGCAAGGAGACAACGACATACCTAGTGTAATCTTACAAATGTGAAGCCTGGGGAGGGTAAAGTGTACGCAGACCTTATCATTGTGTCGGAGGTAGAAAGGTTGTTTCTAGTAGACCCTAGCTCAAGGAAAATATAGACGAAAGCAATATAGAGAAAGAAATACGGTAATGGAGAAAGTCCAGGCAAAATACTATAAATAACCAAGCAAATCATCCTAGAAGTAGTCATAATAATAAGACAAAAAATAATAGGTGTTAAAAAAACCAAACTCAAAGCACGATAAACTACAAGAGTAATACCATGATTCATAAAACGGCTAATAACGCTCCAATTACATAGTACCCTTTGTACTTTAGGTGTGTACTTTTAAACAATACCATCAGAAGAAAGATTCTTAACATCATAGTAATGTTGTCTTATGGAGAAGCGATAAGATTAAAAACGACGGGGCAGGAAGTCTTGGATACATTCCACCGGCAACTACAAGAGTTTCTCCTGTTACTTAAGCAGCATCATCTGAGGCGAGAAAGGCAGTAGCTGCAGCCATGCCTTGTGTTGTTCCGAGTCTATTGAGTAATGTCTTAGCCTCAAGTTCTCTCCTCTGAAAAACAATAAGTATCCACTTACTAAGCTATCAACTCGCAATTAGATATTTTAACCAATGAGAGATAAGAGATCTAAAAGTAACACAAACTTACCAAAGTAGCA
>JAOTQR010000007.1:5246764-5256894 GCA_025774065.1 Solanum ossicruentum | reverse complement strand
TATAACAAATGTGAATAATCAATATAAGATAGCCATTTGAGAAATATTTAGATGATAATACATTCTTATGTTTTAACACATTGACAGAATAATATGGCTCAAATATTTGAGCTTAAGTTAATCTAGTGTCACTCTGACCCTAAGTGCTTCGAATGGATCATAAACAATGATCAAGAAGCATTACCTTTGCTCCTAAGGAGATCAGAGCTGAGTTCAGATCCTTCTTGTGCCAAGGAAATCAACTACAATAAAGAGAAACGAATCTAGGTTCTATCTGATAAATTTAGAAGGAATTTATAGAGAAAAAATTGGTTAGTGTCAAATATTACCTGCATTGCAGTGACAAACTCATTGAAACCCAAAAAACCTTGTCGTTTAGAATCTGCAATTGCCCAAACCTTCATTCATAAATAACACAAATTAATCATTTAATACTATGCCATAAGGCATAAGGCATATATGTAGCAAGTCGACAAACAAACAACAAGCAAAAGCTGCGTTCATAGCCCAAATGTTGATTTAAAACAATAAAGAACCTCAACATTCCCTTAAACTAATCACACATTGATGGATGTTTATGCTGGAAAATAGCAATGCACAATCTATTGTCATCAATTAGCATTTTCTTCGAAGATAAAGATAGTTGTACATATGGTTAAACAAAAGATGGCACAGTACATGATACAAAAATTTGAATCAAGCAATCACCACTCTCTACATTAAACTTCATTAACAACTGCAAAAGCCTATAACAACAAACAGTGATTTTAAACAATCAGTAGAAGCCTTAGTTCTAAGATAAGAAAACCATTTGAGATACGCACCACCAAAAGCAACCAAATGCCAAAACAGCTACTGCAGAATTCCTACTTATTACTAATGAACATATAAATAACATATATATGAACGAAACACAACACTAAAGTTCAAAGATGCACATATACATGCATGTCTCTATGTATAATCTACAAAGCAGAAGTATAAATCAAAAAGGCTTGAAACATAAATAAAAAATCAGGAATTCCCTTCCAACACCAAAAATGGGACAAAATCAGAATAACTACACAGAAGAACACTACCTGCTTGACTTCAGGCCTTAAATAGATACTCCTAAGTAAATTCAAATACTCCACACAGATTAATAATCAACGCATAAATAACAAAATACACGAAACAAAACGTAAAGCTGGAACTCAAAAATGAACATACATAAATAGACGTCACTATGTGCACGTGTACATACATGTATATATATGCATATATAATAATCAGATGTATAAACCAGTATTACCTTACGGAGACACATCA
The DNA here is from genome assembly GCA_025774065.1 of Solanum ossicruentum. Classification (NCBI taxonomy): domain Eukaryota; kingdom Viridiplantae; phylum Streptophyta; class Magnoliopsida; order Solanales; family Solanaceae; genus Solanum; species Solanum ossicruentum. The sequence goes on along the minus strand of JAOTQR010000007.1, from coordinate 5,255,586 downwards.
GTGATAGCATATTCAAAATAAACATTTACTTGCGAATTTCATTTTCGCCAAAAAATAAACAAAAATCAGAACAAATGCACAGAGGAACACTAACCTGCTTGAGTTCAGGCCTCGATAGATTTGACAACGAAAACAACTTAATAGCATCATTTCCTGTAATACGACCATCTCCATCTACATACCGAATCCAAAAAACAAAGCGATAAACCAATCAGATTTCATCGAAAAATGAAAAAAAAAACGAAAAGTTGCTCGTAACAAAACGATCGGAAAATGTACCTGAATCGACGAAATTGAACCAGTTTTGATAGATCTTCTGATCCTCTTTTGAACACGAAGAAATTGGAACTGATACAATCTCCATTTTTTTGCTTCAGCAGAGAAGACGAAGAGAAGAATAGTTCAGTAATTTGAAATTTGAAAAGTCCATGAAAAATGCGGCACTTTTTATAACAGAATTGGGGGTGCTATACTACGTCGTTTAAAAAGGGGATAAGATTTAGTTTTTCCTTTTCTCGTTTATAGGATAAACTAAATTTCCTAAGCTTATTCTTATAATATAGGAAAAAATAAAAACTCTTAAAACTTGTGAACGTGTTATAATATTTGTGTGATTGTATGCCTTAACGTCTCGAATACGTACTAATATGTGCATCGTTATAAAATTCCTAATTCTCTATTCTAGTATTACATATAGTTAAAAATATCTCGATAAGTAACGTTATAAAAATGTTTGATTGTATACTCTATTCGTTTCAATTGTTTGATATATTTTGATCTTTAACAGAATTTTTAAAAAGGTCTTTTAAAACTTATGAATATGTCATAACATTTGTCTGATTTATCGTTTTAACATCATTTGTGTTAGCATAAATTTCTTTATTATGTACTCCAATAAATTAAAATGTTTACAGTTAAATTATTTTGAACGGAAGTTACATGAATTTATTTATATTAAATAAAATAGTGAATTTTGGATTGGAATTGACTTAAAAAGTCTTTGAAAAGTGAAATTTCAATTATCAAATAATCTCAAAATTTGAAATTCAAACTTGAAACTAGCCGAAAGAATAGACAGCCAAGAGCGTAATACTTGGAGATTCAAATTATTATAATGAGTTTATAATAATAAAATGTCAACATCCAATTGCTTTTTACTTTTTAATATTATTATTTGATATTCGAAATTTATAAGTCATACTAATCTAAATTGTATCACGTAAAATTCGTTAAACAACAAAATATTTCTTATGAAAATTTTTTTCATTTTCAAAATTTGAATCTGAAACATCTTATTAATAATGGCAAGATCATATCTATCCTACCACAAACATATGATGACCAAACATAGGATTAAATGTAACCAATTGTTCCTCCATAGAAACAAGAAAATATTAATACAAATACTTAGTCAATGCACCTTAGGCAAAACATTGATACATGTTTTTTCTCCTTTTTAAATTTGAGCATGTAGATCTTCAAAAAAGGCAGCAAAACACCTGCAAAACCATAGAAAATATACCAAAATCATTTTGACAAGTAAAGTTAATTTATTTAATTCCCTTTTTTAAAAAATGGAATATGTGGATCACTATATTATTTATTGTCCATAATGTTATTTATGTTGAAGTATGTAACCATCTCATGTCTTCAACCACGTTACTGTGTGCTTTCCATATACATTTGTCTCATGCAATGTTACTCTGCGTCCAATAGTCGAAAAAACTAAATTTCATGAAGCAAATGTATATGGAAAGCATACAGTACTTTTTTCAGCTCGACCTACAACCATTATATATAGCTCAAGCTGAGATAATTTACCGTCTACTTTCCATATACATCCATCTTACAAGTCTTAGGCTAGTGGATGCAGAGTAACACTGCATCCACCACTATATACAACTCGAGCTAAAGACAGTCACTGACTGCACGGTATATATAGCTCGAGCTGAAGATAATTTACCGTTTGCTTTCCATATATATCTGTGTTACTAGTTTTAGGCTAGTGGATACAGAGTAATACTGCATCCACCACTATATACGGCTCGAGCTAAAAACAGTCATTAACTGCATTGTATATAGTTCGAGTTGAAGATAATTAGCATCTACTTTTTCACATACATCCGTCTTACAAGTTGTAGGCTAGTGGATGCAGATTTATACTGTATCCACCACTATATACAGCTCGAGCTAAAAACAGTCATTAACTGTATTGTATATAGTTCGAGCTGAAGATAATTAACATCTACTTTTTCCCATACATTCATCTTACAAGTTGTAGGCTAGTGGATGCAGAGTTATACTGCATCCACCACTATATACAACTCGAGCTAAATACAATCATTGATTGCATTGTATATATAGCTCGAGCTGAAGACAATTAACATCTACTTTTTCACATACATCCGTCTTACAAGTTTTAGGCTAGTGGATGCAGTGTAACACTGCTTCCAGCACTATATACAACTCGAGCTAAAAACAATCATTAACTGCATTGTAAATATAGTTCGAGCTGAAGACAATTAACGTCTGTTTTTTCACATACATCCATCTTACGAGTTCTTTTAGGCTAGTGGATGCAGAGGAACACTACATCCACCACTACATATAGCTCGAGCCGAAGACAGTTACCTCAGCTGAAAAAAGGATACATACCTTTGATTTAGCATTTTTTTTGTGATTGTGTGATGAAGGCATGCTTGATTGTGGCTGCACAGCAGGGAACTTAGCAGCTGCTATATGCTTTTCCTCTTTTACTTTGTTGAAAATTACTGTAAATCCTTCTCCAGATTTTGGATCTTTCTCATCCCATGCCCCAAATTTTGGTACTGATGCTGTTGATGAACAAGACTAACATACATACACACGAAGAAGCGAAAGTTAGAGACATGTTGCTATAGGACTAAATCATGACTCGTTGCACTGCTATTTGGTGTAAACACATGATGCGAGTAAATCATGACTCGTTCATATAACACTTAGTCTCTCAAAAATATGTTCGTACACCATAAGATAGACTCGTTTTAACACACTCAAAGTATGATATACTAGTGATCAATGAAATTGTCTGAGAGAGAACCACGAGGGATAAGTCCCCGGAAATAAGAGATAGAAGCAATAGGTGATTTCTTCTCATTCGTTCATGAGCTGGTGGACAGAGTTACCAAATATTTGCATTGGTGGAGGTAGCAGATGTCCGTGAAATTAGTCAAGATGCACACAAGCTAGACTAGATACCGCGACTCATTTTAACCGTCATATTCAAAGACAAATCTATCACTGTGACTTTATGCAAGAGAGAATAGGAACTTACAAGATCATCAGATGGATTTCTGCTATTTCTTATCAGTCTATTCGGACTAGGAGGAACGAATCCCTTGCCACGATCGTTCTTAATCTTCTTAACATCAGGTGTTTCTCTTCGTCGTCTTGGCTGGTTAACTGAAGAAACAGAACTGCTCTGACTATCCCCAATGAACTCTGAATTTGAATTAGTCAAACTAATACTCTTGTTTCCACATTGACCATAATGGTACTGAGGTTTTTTGACTAAAGGAGTTTTCGTAGGAGAAATATTAATGCTAACATCCTCATATCTGCTACATGCAAATGCGTCTGGATTCTCCTCTGGATCATTGGGATTTATCAGCTTACCGCCATTATTACTTTTGCGTGCCTTCTCAAAATAGGCTGTGTATGGCACATTTTCGCCATCCCAACTCCCAAATTTAGGTACATGTGATCCCTGATGCCACACATTAAAAGTACTTCAGAAGTATAATACAACGATGATGTCTCAATGTTAAAGGAAAGTAAAACAAACAAATTGAAACTGAAAGAATATGAACATGACTAAAACTTAGAGACTACTTTTGGTCTTGAAAAACGTGTGATTGTATACACAACTACCAACCGCTATCCATCAATCTCAAGCAAGCTGGAGATGGTTATATGAATCCTTACTGACCATATTGCATTATTTAAACTCATCCAATCAAAACAAAAAAATTACAAAATAAAATAAAACTAAAAAAAAGTAGTAAGTTCTTTATACGTTCTACCAATCATGTCGCTCTAGAAAAAGTTTTATTTTACCTTCGAATTAAAATAAAACTAGAATTTTCACCAAGAGGATACAATATAAGAAATTAAAGTAGACATACGAACAAGTCGAAACTCTCTTAGAAATGCAAACATTGGTAAATTACAAAGCAATATTCAAGAGAGAATAAGATAATTAAGATGGAAAAAAATCAATATTTGAAGAAAGAAAATTACTTACAGCCATAAATGATACTGGGATTTAATTCTTCTTCAATGGAAATATAACTAACTATTTATTAACAAAACTCAAGATTTAAATTGGGACCAATTATTTTTTAAAATTTATCTGAGATCCCAATGAGCTTTTGGACCTGCTAGGCAATTTAAGAAAAAGGTTTTGATGGTTACATATATTTGTATACATTAACATATAATAAAATTAAACAATCTTGGACTTCAATATTGTTTTTAATTTGTTGGCATAGAGGAAATTAACAAATGATCCTAAACTAAAGAAAAATTATTCAATTGGTTTTTGTTGACTCATCTTTTGGAGCGTTTGTTGATTGGATTTACTATTTATTTTTCTTAGGCGATATACTTAAATCATTCATTTTTGTTTACCTATTATGTGTAGATAAAAGATATACATGATACACAATTAGGTGATTATTTTTGAGTTTAAACATATATGTGTTGATTACTATTTAGATTAATTCTTCTTGAAAATAAATTGTCACCCCTCGACCTGGAGAAAAGAATCGATGGTACGAATGTTTTTCTTTTAATGGACCCATATCCATGTGATGCAAAGGGGCAAAGTATTTTTAGTCCCTTAATTGTGGAATTCAAATTTTAGTTAATATGATATATGATTTATTATATTTAATCTTTAATTAACAAAGGTGTGTGTTTTTTTATCCTTTTTCTAGGAAATATGTTATATTTAAACTATTTTTAAAATTATATTACTTTTAAATATCGAATAACAATATAAATTTAACATTAAACATCGGTAAATCAATATTCTCATGATTGAAAATGAGATAATTTTGTAAAAAGTAACATAAAAAAGGATTAAAAGTGCATCACTTTAATTAATTGAAGGTCTCAAAGTTAAGTATCATAATAATCAAAATTAAAATTAAAAAAATAATTGGAGGACGAAAACTACAATTACCCCTGCACAAAATTGGCGTTGAACTAGTTCATTGACTGAATAATTAATGATGTTTTCCCATATATTTCTCAAGTAAGGAAGAGTAATGAAGTATTTCCATCAATCTTGGATGGAGTCAAATATTCACTATTTTTTGGTTTTGAGGTATGGTGGAATAAAGCAAAATAGCTCTTTAAACTATATGCTCTTCTTTCAATTGTGAAGTAGCAGTTAATTAATGCAACTTTCGACGCTCATCATGGGTCATCCGGAAATAGTCGCGCTATGTTTTTAAACACAGGGGTCAGAATCCGACCCTCCCTACCTCGCAATTGACGGGAGCCTTTGAGGCATTGAGGTAATGTTGTCGTAGGGAAGAGTAATGAAAGTTTTCCTATGTATATATTCCATATAAACAACAAGTAATTCATCTCTACTTCAATTATATAATGTAAAAATAGCTTGATGATTTTTTACTTTCCATTAAAAACATAAGGAAATTAGACTAACTATGGGATAAATTTGTGAAAAGACACTAACAGAAGATTAAAAGTGCATCACTTTAATTAATTAAAAAAATATTTAATCATATACCATAAGAATTGCGAAGGAAACTGGATTGGGTCATCCATGTGGTCAATACATATCTATATCAATATATAAATAATATATATTTGTTATATTTGTTTATTTATTAACAAAAGAAAAGAGACACAACTCTTTGAAAAGTTGTATTCCTTTAGGTTTATAAGAGTTTTCTCTTTTAGAAAACTAATGTAACTTTCATCTTGCAAAAAGAAACAGAAAAGAAAAAATTTTCTTTCTTCTCCAATTACTACAAAGTTTAAGTGAAGACTTTTGCGTAGATTTCTTCTCCAAAAATATTGGAATACTTTTGTAACAAGGTACGATTTTAGTCTGTGGATTCTTCGGTATAGTTTGTGTTTGTTTACATGTGATTGTAGCATTAGACTAGTGAAGTAAATTCAATAATCCTGCAAACTGTGTATTCAATAAAATTCTTCAGATTGAATTTATAATTTTATAATAATTGAGGAACCAAATTAAAACTGTAACTCTCCCTACACTAAAATATAGTCAAAATGGTTTTTGGTTCCTCATAAATTTTTCAAGTAAAGAATAATAACCAAACTACCCAAAAAAAACCAATATACCAAGGAAAGTTTCTCTATAGCTTTCATCAATAATAAACTTCATCACTTTTTCACCTATATAATGTTGAAAAAACATGATGATTTTTCACTCACTATTGAAAACATAGACAAACTAGTCAATAGCAAAAAATGGTCCCTTGCTCAATCTCTCTCACAACATTTTTTACTTTGGTTTTACTAATTGTTTCTTTCAAAAATGGCCACTCTAGATCTTTAGTCTCCATTGAAGATTATGATCCCCCAAGAGCAAGTCATTGTCTTACTAATGGTCAATATTGGGTTTGTCCACCCCATCGCCATCGCCATCGTCATCGTCATCGTCATCCACCATCACCACCACATCTATCTTGGCCTGAAGTAACACCTCATAAAGAAATACAAAATACAAAATTAACTAACAAAAATTCTCTAATCTGACATCATCATCATCATGCACCACCATCACCATATCTACCTTGGCTAGTACCACCAGTATTAACACCACCAAAATAAGAGTGAATCAAATATATGTTCCAAAAATAAATTATGTATTTCCATCTGAAAAATGATGGTTGTGTTGCATAATCGGTAAAATTCTATAATTTCAGTAATAGCATCTTTCTATCTTTCTCTCTTTTCAATTAAGCATCCTTCCTTTTGTTCCTAACAATAAAATTTTAGTTAAATGGTTAATAATTTGATTAGAGTCAGAATCAAAATTTAATTTATAATACAATGATAATGGTGTAATGCTTTAAATTATATTAACAAGCTACACACATGTTATTATGAGTTAATATAACATATTAAACAAAATAAAACTAAATATATTAAACAAGACTTCTCATGAATCAATTCGTATTTATATTTTAGCTAAATGAATTTAACTACGGGTCAAAATAAGCGGAGTTAATAATTTAACAAATTAACAATTCATACATAAACTTGAGCAGATTTGACAAATCGTGTTTTCATAGACTGTTTTGACACTCTTTATCTAAATATAAGTCTAGAATATATTTAAAGTAACAAAAAAATACCACATTAACATTAATATATCTACTGTAATTTCACACTTGCATTCAGTTATCACCAAAATGCACATTTTTTAATTTTAAGAATAGATTTTATCGGATTCAATTAATTAGAAAAATAAGCGATTGATTGACAACTTATTTTCGTCGGGGTTCAACAAGATCAAAATTCATATTTGTTGTTTAATTATAATTTATAGGGTAAACCTTTTTCGAAAGACATGGAAACATGCATTGTCACGTAGTAATATATTAGTTATGAAGATCCCGTGCAATAATTATTCATATTTATTTTTAATGATATAATTAAATGTTATCAAATCATCTTATTAAGTGTAAAATAAATATCATTAAGATGTCTTTAATTAAAATATTTTTTGTCACTGATTCTTAAATTTTTTACTCAAAAATACACAATATTATTGGTACTCAAAGTAACGAAACTATAGTTAAAATATATGAATTTAAAACTAAAGATTATAATTAAAGTGGGTTTCATAATTTTAAAAAAAAATTATACACTAATTATATTAAAATAAAAACAAAAAAATAAATTATTTAAATTCTCATAAAAGAGGGTTTGGGATGAAGCAGACACATCGATGGAGAGGTGTCTGCTTCACCCCAACTCCCTCTTGTATAATAAGTGAATTATTCATGTTAGTAAAAACTAGTTCAAATTAATAAAATATTATTCTTCATGTGTTTATAATATATTGCTTTGGATGTTATAATAAAAAAATAAACTTTATAAGGTATATATGATGCACAATTTACCGATTATTTTTAGGTTTAAGCAGATGGACAAGCTACTATTTAGATTAATTCTTCTGAAACATAAATTGTCATCGCTCGATCCCGATAAAAAAGAAAATTGATGGTAGGAAATATTTTTCTTTTAATGGACTCATGTGATGCTAAGGGGCAATAGCATTTTTAGTCCCTTAATTGTGAAATTCGAATTTTAGTTAGTATGTTATATGACTTATTAAATTTAATCTTCAATAAATAAAGATGTGTGTTTTTTATCCCTTATTTTGGAAATATGTTATATTTAAATTAATTTCAAAATTATATTACTCTCAACTACCGCATAACAATATAAATTTAACATTAAATATCAGTAAATCAATATAATCATAATTGAAAATGTGAGAATTTTGTAAAGAGTCACATACAAAAAGTTTAAAAGTGTGTCGCTTTAATTAATTGAAGGTTTCAAAGTTAAGTATCATAAGGATAAAAATTAAAATTTTAAAAATAATTGGAGGACCAAAACTACAATTATCCCTACATGGACTGAATAATTAATGATGGAGTCAAAAATTCACTATTTTTTGGCTTTAGGGTATGATAGAATAAAGCAAAATGGCTCTTTAAAATGTCTGCGCTTCTTTCAATTGTGAAGTAGCAGTTAGTCAATGCAACTTT
>JAOTQR010000007.1:5204452-5224014 GCA_025774065.1 Solanum ossicruentum | reverse complement strand
ATATAAAATATCTTAGATAATTTTAATTTTTCTTTTTCCTTCTCATTTTTAGGTGAAGTTTTAAATTATTTTCATTTATTGCGCTTACTTATAGCCTCATTTCCTATCCTAATAATTGATGTGAGAGATTTTGGCTAGAAATACATTAAATTGTAACGTCAAATTCATAGTCAATTTGTGGTTAGACATTAATCTCCATGCATGGGTCAAATACGCATAAATTTATGAAGATTTTAATTTATTTCATCCTATAATTTTCAGCTTGCATTATATTATACCGTCCAAATCAGTCTCCAGTCTCACCATTGCTCAACCTTCTTTTAATAGTTTACATTGCATAATCGATATGTGCGTTTTGTGGAATTTAAAATATACTTAAATTAAAATTAAGTATTTATTTTTAAAAATCTGATTTCATGTGAAAATATTTAATTGGATAAATTTGAGTTTATGTTTATATTGTTTCTATTTAACTTTATTTATTCATATTTAATACGTCACACTTCTTAAAGAAATCAATATTATGAAAATGCATTGAGAAATAACTAATACTTCTTTCGTTTATATTGACTTAACATAAAATTTAATAAAATATTTTTTTTTATTATTATAAGTTAAAAATACATAATATATAATGAATTAAAATGGTCTTTAATCATATTATTTTAAATATATATGTAACACTTAATTTAAATGAGATTTTTTCAAAATTAATCGTTCTATCTTTATGATATAGTGGTAAGGTAGGTTCAAAACGTTACGTAAAAGTTAAGAAAACGAGATTTCGGCTGTTCTTTATTGGCTATTGAAAACTATATAAATGGAATTAAATACGAAAAAGAATAGGGAATTATTATGAGGCGGTCACATTAACAAGTCTCTCCAGTTTTGAAAAACTTCCGTTCCCCGCCAACGTGGTCCTTTTACACCCTCACAAAAACACAACAAAAATATCACTAATCATCTTTCTCCACCTTGATTTCTTACGTATTAATTCGATCGATAGATTTGAATTTTGTTCCTACATGACTTGATCAGTTCGATCACGCTGGGTAGTAATGGGAGGAGACCGTAGTTCAACGGGAGTTTTAGTACCGACGATAGTATCGGAATTGGAGAACGCCGGTGAAACTGCAGCGCCGGCGACGGTGATGGCAGAGACGGAGAAAGTTCAGGAGGAGGAAGAGGCAGAGGAAGAGGAGGTGGATAAGGATGTATTGTGTCCAATTTGCATGCAAATTATAAAGGATGCGTTTCTTACGGCGTGTGGGCATAGTTTTTGTTATATGTGCATTGTTACTCATCTACAGAATAAAAGTGATTGTCCTTGTTGCTCTCATTACTTGACAACGAATCATCTTTATCCTAATTTCCTTCTCAATAAGGTAATTTTGGATGTTTGATTTTTGAATTTTATTATACTGCTAAATCGGTGTAGTAAGCTTAAATCTCCTTAACGAGAGCTAGATATTTGCGACTCAGCTGAATATTTGTTTATTCATTTTCCTATTCAACTGTAATTTGTGGTATTTTCACTGGGGTGTACTTGGCTGTGAATCACATTTGTCCTAATTTCCTTCTCAATAAGGTAAAATTTTGCAGCTAGTTTCATGAATCTGGATGTCCCAGTTTTGAATTTCAGAGCTAGATATCCGGACTATAGCTGAATATTTATTTATTCACCTGTAATTTCTGATAATTTCAGCGAACAATAATCACATTTGTCCTAATTCCTTTCTCAATAAGGTTGCAGCTTTTTTTCATGAATTTGGATGTTTGATTTTGGATTTCACTTATAAGTAATCGCACTTGTTTGAAATGTATATGAATGAAGATACAAAAGCTGTTGTCTATGACTTGCAGAGATTGGTGAGCTGTGTAGTTTATTTAGAGCAGCATTGGTAGTAATGTTTTTTTAAATTGGGGAAAATTTTAAAGCAGATGAGATGAATTTAAATTCTGGTGCCTCTTTTTTTGAGTTGAAATGTTTAATTTTAGTAGAATTAGCAGTACTGTTCTTCTTTTAGCAATGTAGAATTATATGCCTTGGAGGAATCTAGTTTTGTCCTACATATTACTCAGAAATGCTCTGATTTGATGGATTTTAGGATTTCTATGAGTGATTGGAAAACTACATATTCAACCAACAAAATCGGTCGTTATGAGTTGAAAATTTTACATGTTTGAATATAGGTCTTCATGAGTAGGTCCATTGGTAATTATGTTGGCTTCTGAATATTACAACAAAATACCCAGTGTAATTTTACTAGTGAGGTCGGGAGAAGGTAGAGTGTATGCAAACCTGATTCGTACCTTGTGATCATAGAGATAGAGAAGTTGTTTTTGGTATACCCTCAGCTTAAATAAAGGCTTGTGTATATTTGCAGTAATTCTAGGGAGAGCTGAGATACAGGAGTTATTGATGTCTCAAGCCTATTTTATGTATTGCGTCAATGACAATTATTGGTTGGAATATCACTCCATTTCTGTAGTGGGAAGAAAGTTATTTTTAAAAGGAAATCTCATTCAATAGGGATTTTTTTGAATTGAACTGTGTGGTATTTTAGATATCTGATTTAGAATGTACAAGGAGATTTACATGAATTGGAAATCGATCAGTGGATATAAATGTAGCTTGCATTAATCTGGTTTGATCTGTATTCTGCTTTGTGAGTTTTTCCAACTCTGCAACAACAACAATAACATTACCCCAGTGCCTCAAAAGGCTCCCACTAATTACGGGGTGAGGGAGGGTCGGATGTACACTGTTTCCAACTCTGCAATTGACTGAATTTGGAGTTAAAACTTGATTGACAAACCTTTTTTAGTAGTTTCATTTCCTTTGTGTTTTTCATTTCTTTGCTTCTTTTTTTTGTTTTATGGTCTTCATTTTTTACTAGTTTATTGAATATTGATGACATTCTTGGAGGTTATTTTCCGTTCAAACCATGTTGTGTTAAAGCTTTTTCCATTGTGTAGTTATTGATGAAGAGATCCGCCCGCCAAATGGCCAAAAGTGCTACACCTGTGGAACAACTTCGCCAAGCAATACTGCAGGTCAGATATGCAAGAAAAGTGAAACAAGCTCTCTTTGTATTGTTGTAGATAGACTAGTGAATGTTCTTTGTCCAGGTGATGATGCATCTCAGGTTTGCTGATATGACGCTACGTGTTGTAGGTTGATGTTAGTCTCTTTCATTGTCCAACCACTTTTTAGTTTTTACTGTACCAAATGCTTTGACTCGTTGAGAGAAAGATATTATAAAATCGTGACTTGTGAGAAACTAAAAAGCGGAAATCGAATGTCTCAGCATGCCATGTTTTGAAAAGGAATACAATCTCCTGCAACGGCTGGTTCTTTCTATAGCAGACTTGTCAGTGTCCATTCAACTTAGTTTTAGTGGAGAGTGTCCCTTTTTGCATTTCAGCAGCTCTTTTAGTTCTCTAATCTCTGATTAATCTAGTATGATTTTGGCTTTTAACACGCTCTGTCATATTGTCGAGGTTATTTCCATATATCTGTTCAGGATTCTCATCTGATTCTTAGGCAGGGATGCGAGGTGTCCGTGAAAGAGCTGAATAGTCTACTATCACTTCTTATGGACAAGAAAAGAAAAATGGAACAAGAAGAAGCTGAAACAAATCTTCAGATTCTGCTCGAGTTTCTCCAGTTTTTAAAGAAGCAAAAAGTCGAAGAGCTTAATGAGGTTTTCTCTTGAACTTCTACAGACTTTACGAATTGCAACTTTTAGTTTAAATTTATCCTTTGTCACTTGGAAACTTATGGTACTGTATTCTATTTAATTTGCATCCCTACGACAGGTAGAGATTTGCTTTTCTTGGACGATATCTTTGCATTCTAACTAGAGAAAGCGTTTCAGTAAAATATTATAGTGGGAAATGAAACATGATCTCGTTGGTATCATCTAAGAAGATTAGACTCATATCTAAGAATCTTCCTTGTGGACATACTTTAATCTGTGATATATACTATTACAACCTTAATCTCATTTCTCTGTGCACCTTTTCTAGATCCAAAATGATCTCCAGTACATCAAAGAAGACATAAATGCTGTGGAGAAGCGTAGAATAGAGTTATATAGGACAAGAGGTAGATATTCGGCTAAAATGAAAACACTAGTAGATGATTCATGTGCAATGACAGTCAGGCCTCCATTGAGAGATAACGGAGGTGGTGCAATTGTTTCTAGTCCTGTCGATTCACAAGAACAAGGTCGTGCTGGCACTTCACTGACCAGGAACACTGATACAAGAGCTCCTCGGAGTTCTCAAATTGTGCAATGGAAGGATGACAACCATGGTGGATCAGATTCACAGGATCCATATCAACCTGGAAAGGCATTAGCAAGGAAACGACGTGTTCATGCACAGGTTAATTCTGTAACTTATCATTGTGCTTGTTGATGTTCGTGTAGAATTGAAAATTATGGAGTTTGTGTCCTTGCTGGAAGAATAATTCATTGTTCATATGCCCTCTTTTAACATGTTCCAATTTCAACAGTTCAATGAGCTTCAGGACTGTTACCTACAAAAGAGACACTATTGGGCAAGACAATCACAGAAACATGGAGAGCGGGTAGCAAATATCATGAATAGAGAAGGTTATTCTGCAGGACTAGAGGATTTTCAATCTGTTCTGTCTACCTTTACACGATACAGGTCCATCAGTTCATCCTATAATTGTAGTATTGGCTGCAAATTGTCCTACATTCTGGCTTACCATTCTTTTTTCAACTGTGCTTGTTGAAATAGTCGGCTGCGGGTTGTTGCTGAAATCAGGCATTCTGATCTTTTCCACTCGGCCAATATTATTTCAAGGTAAGAAGTTCAGTGCATTAATCCAAGAATAACCTTTTTTCTCTTCTGTTGTCCTCTTTTCGAAACTTGAACTAGAGATGATCGGTTATGAGAAACATGCTACTCTTATTACTTACTAGTAGTTTTTCTCTTGATGTGTTATAGTGAAAACTTTTTTTGTGTGTGTTTTTGCAAACAACTAAATTTCCTCTTCTTGACAGTATTGAATTTGACCGAGATGACGAATTGTTTGCTACTGCTGGGGTATCACGAAGAATTAAGGTCTTCGAGTTTTCATCAGTAAGTTCATGCTTCATTTGAGCTTCTTGATTTCCTCTAATCTTCCGTCATGAAAATTTTCTGCTAGCAGTTTGATGATTGTTCTATTAATTAAATTTGATTTCTATTCCTCTTTATCTTCTCAAATAGGATTTTGAGATGTTTTTGGAGAAATTTAACTGTTTTTAGTTGTATTTTCTTATAATTTGCTAGATGTGAGATTCTTTATAAGGTCTGCTTCTCTATTGTCTGTATTGTATTTGTTTTTTCAGAAAAATACTTCTAATTGTTCTATGTTCTCTTTATCAGGTGGTAAATGAACCAGCTGATATGCAGTGTCCTGTTGTTGAAATGGATACCCGATCCAAACTAAGTTGTTTGAGCTGGAACAACTACACTAAAAACCACCTAGTAAGCAGTGACTATGAGGGCATTGTAACGGTTTGGGATGTTACAACTCGTCAGGTAATATCATCTTCCAGGTGTTTATTTTGTTCTTATATATAGATCAACAAAAACACCTTCATATGGATCTGCATTTATATCTGATGGGATAACAGCACTTCCTTTTTCAGAGTGTGATGGAGTACGAGGAGCATGAAAAACGAGCATGGAGTGTCGACTTTTGTCGTACTGAACCTTCTATGCTTGTATCTGGTAGTGATGATTGCAAGGTAAATAGAAATTCGGAATATGTGTTCTCTCAAATTTAGGTGTTTCTAATTTGGTCTTCGGAAAACAATCATAGTGTTACTGAAAGTAGACAAATTTGACAAATGTTGTAAGACGAAATTGGGATTTATTTTTTATTGAAGTTTCGTTTGCCCGGAGATCTGAAGCCAGTATGCTAAACTGAAAGGACAGAACTTTTTTCGGCACTGAGCTTTACTCGTAAACATATGGAATGCGCTAATTAATTTCTCAACAGGTCAAAGTTTGGTGCACAAAGCAGGAAGCTAGCGTTCTAACCATTGACATGAAAGCTAACATTTGCTCAGTGAAGTATAATCCTGGATCCAGTGCTCACGTAGCTGTAAGTTTTCGTTGAAGGTTAATTATAGTATTTTATGTTAAAGGTTGAGCTTTTGAACTAAGGGATGGACCAATTTCTTGCAGGTGGGTTCTGCAGATCATCACGTTCACTATTACGACTTGAGAAATATTAACCAGCCACTATACATCTTCAGTGGACACCGTAAAGCTGTTTCATATGTAAAATTTTTATCTAACTATGAGTTAGCTTCTGCATCAACCGATAGTACATTGCGTCTGTGGGATGTCAAGGAGAACGTTCCAGTAAGTAATCATAATCTTGTCGTTTTCTCAATCTGAATCCTTAAAGAAATTAGTCACATATTTGAAAACTGATTCAACACTGAGAGCCAATCAATATGTGAAAAACCGATTCAATATTGACCAGCATTTTCCTTGTTCTGTTTTTAATCTCAGCTGCGTACATTTAGAGGACATACAAACGAGAAGAACTTTGTAGGCCTTACAGTAAACAGCGAATACCTTGCATGTGGCAGTGAGACAAATGAAGTGTTTGTCTATCACAAGGTATATTTCTGAAACTAGTTGACAGCAAGGCTCATTATCCAGATACAATAAGTGATTTCACATCGTTTTCCAGTGCTTAATCTGTTATTGTATCATATGTGCAGGCAATTTCTAAACCAGCAGCTCGGCACAGATTTGTTGCTGATGATCAAAATGATCCAGATGGGGACATGGGATCATTTTTCATCAGTGCTGTTTGTTGGAAACGTGACAGCCCAACGATTGTAACAGCAAACAGTCGAGGGACAATAAAAGCACTTGTTCTTGCTGCTTGATCATAACATTTGATTGATCATACAATCAAACACACACAAATGATCGATAACGTTTGAATGATGAAGAAGCTTCTTGAAAAGGAAAAGAGGTACGAGTTCTCCATTGTACATGAATGACCAGATTATTAGGCTAACGGTGGTTTTTCAATTTTTTGGTGGTTCCTTATAACCATATCTGTTTGATGGAAAGGCGGATATACGTAGCTTTTGACATGTTATTACATAGTAGTAGTACAACAACTACTATGCCTCAGTCCCAAACTAATATAGTAAGAGTAGTAGTTGTCGCATATTCTTTATAGTTGGTGTGTATTCTCTCTTTTCTGGAGCTGTGTTTATAGTAGATGGAAATCAGGATAGAAAGAAAGAAAATTGTAGTGAAAAGAGACTTATTTGTGTAAAAAAACTATTTTGCCAATCTGATTTAAGATCACAACTGTTAGTAGCTCTACTATATGTAAAAACATTATTTTCACACTTTCTATTCTTGTCAATAGTCAAAGGCGCGTTTAAGCCATGAAGCGAGGCTCAAAACATGTTGAGTGCTTCGCCTCGTTCTATATGCGCTTCATTGTCATCGTCAAGGTTCCAAGGAAACCTTTCCCTTGCCAATGAGCCTCTTCTTACGAAGCGGCACTAAACAATTGTTAGTTCATTTTATCATATTTTCTTTCAATTTCTTTGGTCATATATTTATCATTCATGTTTATAATTTATTAGTTTGAATTATATATATATATATATATATATATTTATATATATTTGTTTGTTTCTCCCTTTGTGCCATTTTTTCATCAAAACCCACATTTTATTTGCGCTCTGCGCTTAAGGCCCCAATAGATCTTAGAGTTTTTTTGCTCTTTTTACCTTTGATAACATTGCTCCACTTACATGTTTAGAACATTGAACTTGCCAGTAAATTATCCAAGTCTTTATTAGAACATGCCCGAGTTTTTGTCGCTTATTGAAATTAGTGTGTAGAACTTAAGGTTGTGATATATTTGAAATTAATATAGTAAATGATTAATTTATACTTTTTAAAAATTTGAATCGAAAATGTCTAATGAAAATAATATTATGAGTTCATGTGCTTGGTTGAGACAAGTCATAATTTGAGTGTCAATCATGGCGCTAGATTGATTGGCGTAGCCCCTTGATGTAGAAAGGATAATGTTAGGTACTTATCATTCATTATCTGATAAGGAGACAAAGTGTAATCAAAGTTGCATTTTTTCATTATAAGCCGGTAGATTTTGAAATTTTGTTATAAACTGGTAAAATTTAAAATTTTGAAGTTACTTTATTTTTACAGTTACAATTTTACTTAATGGCTCGAAAATAAATCTGAAAATGAATTTAATACTTATCATGGCTAGTAAGTCATTTTGCATTTATAAGTATATATTTAGAGTGTTTCAAGATATTTTTATCTTAAGCTGTTTGATACTTACAGAGGTATAATTTAACTTGATAGCTCAAATATAAAACTAAAATTTGACCTAACTTAATAGTTTGAATATAAAATCGAAATTTGACCTAATACCTAACATGGATAAGGAGTCATCATGATTCAACTTATTACCCAAAATATGCTATGATTAATATTTCAAGAATACCTATCAATGAATGCCAATACATTCCAAATTGGTAACAAATCACAATACGTAATAAATTTGGTCGAGTGCTCTATTTTGGATGATAGTATTTTTTTATTTTTGAAATTTTTGTTTCATTGCCATCTTAAAGTAGTCCACTACTCTTTTTTTTTTTCAAAAAAATTCATTTAATTTCTAACCACAAATACAATAAACTTTAACCGTCCAAAAAGGACTTTGTAAATATGAACATCTTATTGGATACCTGATTCCCACTTGGCTTCAATTACTTCATCACCTTCCAACCAAAAATTAATGTTTACTTGATGGTTTTCCCGAGTTTTATATTTCAGCTATCTATAATTATTTACTTGTAAAGTATATCGTTGGCAGTTTTTTGTAAGTGCGACGCATACGTTTTTATTTGTTTTGGAGTTGTTTGTTTGGACAGAACATACTAAATTCATTACGTATCACATCATCGGGTGGTCCACCTGAATGTCGAGTCACTCGAACCTCGTTAGACTCAGCTGAAGTGTAAGGTGTAAGTAAAAAAAATAGAAGAGATGAAGTTCGTCCCTTAGTTTAGTCTATATCCACAGTTGATGCAACTTCGTATCGACGCCCCACCAATTTCATGAGTGCGAATATGCTTTGAACAAGAAAAAGTATACGATATGAGTGAGATTTTTCGCAAACTTTATACTTAATTATTACTACTTTCTTTTATATTAAAATGACTTTTATCAAACGGTGTAAAAATGATAGTTGAAGTATGAAACTTATAAAAAAAGCAATTTAGATAGGTAAATAAAGCAATAATAGTTTATTTATTTATGTTTTTTACCATTAATTATTTATAGCATTATCATATTCGAAAAGACAATTCGTGCTACATTTCTGGCAAACAAAGAACGTATTAACATTTGATCTTACCTTGCTCAACCTCTATTATTTATTATTTTAAAATATTATTCTGCATTATATTATCGAATAATAATAATAATATACTCAGTCGAATCTAACAAGTAAGGTTTGGATATTATTGAGTAATACATGTTGTTAATGTTATACTATGGATCCATACATCTTACCTAATTCAACATGCAATAAAATATTTTTGTTATTCCATCCATCTAAACCTACAGCCCCGTAAACAGGCAGCGCAATTTAGCAGTCAGCCCTAACCTCTATAAAATGCCGAAAATCCGAAAAGATTCCATAGAATCAAAATTCCTAATCAAATACGTAACTCCCTTTTAACTTGGCGCCAATAGCAGCAATGCGATTGGAGAACGGCGATCGATCCACGTGTCGCCCGATCGTAAGTTCCGGCGATGACGACGACGACGACGAAGGCGGGACGATGCCGGTGAGTTATTCTCCGGCATTTGATGGTGAAGGACTTCTCGTTCCGCCTCTCAATTTCGCTATGGTTGATTACGGTGTTTTCCGGTCTGGTTTCCCTGATATTGCTAACTTCGCCTTTCTACAAACCCTAGGCCTTCGCTCTATCATGTGAGTTAGTGAGTGTGTTTGATCGATCGATCGGTTTGTTCATTACTTGAAGCTTCGTTTTGATTGATTTTGTTTGTTTGTTTGTTTGCATATTTTGTGTGTAGATATTTGTGTCCAGAACCATATCCTGAAGCTAATGTGGAGTTCCTAAATGCAAATGGGATTCGGCTTTTTCAGTTTGCTATTGAAGGATCTAAGGTTGAGGTTATTTTCCGTGATATATATCTCAATATCAGTATGATATAGAATGTTACAATCATGTGATTGAGTTGTAAAAAAAAGCATTGTTATGAGCTATGTGATCGTGTTCTGATTTTTCAGTGGACGGAGCCGTTGTAAACCATTACTTTTTTTAGATAAGTTAAATAATTTCCAGAATATCAGGCTTAGTTGGTATTGCAAAAGTGGATAACATAGTGTATAGTGCCAAACTATCCCAATTGATCTTGACAAGATGTAAAGCATTACCAGAAAGGCTTGTTTGAAGTTTGGACTATATCAATTGGGGTAGTTTGGCAAAGGATTGAGAATTAGCTAACTATACACTATGTTATCCATTTTTGTAATGCTAACTAGGTGTGATATTCTGGAAATTATTTGGTTTATCCAAAAAAAAGAGAAGAAAAGAAGTAATGCTTTTATTCGCTCCAGTTCCTTATGTTATTTCGGCTGATGGTGAAATCACAATGTTTTTGCTCTCTAATTAGTTAATTGACTTGTTTTCTAGCTATAAACGAATGTATAAATGGGAGTTTGTTGACTGGTTATCAAGAAGAAGTCTATTGTTGGCATTGGCTATTTTACTCTATATGGTGGTTCTCATCCGTTATTATTCCAATCATTAGTATCTTACTAAAATGGCATTAGGAGGCATCTTTCTTCAAGGACCAAAGTCAAGGATTTTGTGGTATTAGTTTGTAGGAGATGAGGTTATTTTGTGGTCTAGTATATTTTTAGTCATTTAGCTTTGGAATAGGCACAGATCCTTGATTTCTTCCTTAGTTGTTGTGCCAATGAACTATGTATCTGGCCATCGTGTCTTTGACTGACAGAACTAGTATAAGTCATGTCAGAGTTTTAAACTTGTACTTTTGGTTGCATGGCCCAAAATATGTTCTTGTTTCAAAACCATCTGCAAGTTTTTCATGTGTTTATATTCATCAAGTAGTAGTTGAGATAGGCTTTTATCTGATAGGACTAAAGAACAGAAAAGCATGTGATCTGTTTGGGTTTCATATAGCAGCAGACCTATAATAGGTTAAAGTCTTTCACCATGGGGCTTGCCACATGCAGCCTGATGCTGTATTTTTTTCTATGGTTCTCTCGAGGATCTAGTACTTAAAGTTCCTCTCCTCTCAAATTGCACTTTGCTTTTACAAGAGAATGTGAGTATAGCTTCAGCTTCCTACAATTGCTTCCTTTCAGCAACCGCTCAACATTACTTGTCGCTATTCATACTTCATAAGGGCCTACTGCAACTGGTGCTACTTGATCATTCTTAGCACTTATTTTGGCCTTCTCCTATATGTTTCAAGCTTTTGTTTTACTCTGTTCTCGATGAATGAACCAACTGGTTTTGGTGATGGTGCAATACAGGTTGCTGCAATGAAAATAATGCATAGCTCAAGGGAGGAGGGTAGGCAGTTTCTTGTGGTTCCCCAAAGTCTGAAGAAAGATAGTCCAACTTCCACATTTAAGTGAGAATAGTTGCATTTTCTAGTAGTTGATCCTGTTGGAGCTTTGCACTTTCTTGGAGAAAAACCTCCAACTGGTGTGTAGGAAGAGAAATTGATCCACTAGCAAAATGTAATTGCATTCTTTTGAAATTCACCAGAAGCAGGTCATATTAGCTGTCCGACTCTCCAAAGATTTGCATATTTCAACTACTTGGATTGCTAACCAGGAAGATCACTACATGATTGACTGAAAGAATTTGATGAATCTGCAGATTTATCAAGTTTAGTGCTGTTTGTCATATACATCATGTTATTTTATATGTAGCCCCTCATCAAGTCCATATGACTTTATCTTTTCTTACCTTCTGATGTTGAACAGCCTTAGAGGAAGTCAAATTGTCGCCTATCAAACTTGGAACCGTTGTATTTGTCATTCCCTCTTCTATGCTTTTGGTTTATCATGTGCTAGCTATGATTTCTCTTAGCTGTCTGAATGCTGGTCAAAGCTACTCTCATCTTTTTGGTATATCTCTGTCTCCTCCACTGAGGCTTGATTGGTGAATAAAAAAACGTCCATGTCCTTTTTTTTTGGTGGAGTTAAGAAACGTCCATGTCTATTCTTGTCTTGTAAAAACTTTACCACATTGTATCGGGATATATGAGGCTGTTGGTCAAGTGAAAAGACATCTTTCTATTATGGAGATGGTTTAAGATTTAAACATAAGTACTAATATGGTTGCAATCTATACAGGAAGGTATACATACTACAAACATTAGTAGCAAGATATATGAACATTGTGCCATGTATAGTTTGCAGACATTTTAGAAATTTCATATGATTGTGCAAACAGTGTATGTGAATGTTCTTATTGTTGTTTCTTTGCAATCTATCTACAGGTGAATAGGGAGCATTTCTTTATGGTTGTTGATATGAAGCAAAAAAGTTCAGTGTTGATTAGTACTTGACTATTTCTCAATGCAGGAACCACCATTGGTCAGCATCCCAGAGGAAACAATAAGGGAAGCTTTGAAGGTTGTCGTTGGTAAGTATGAATGGTTGAATTTTATTTCTCTTGCTTTAAGTTGGTGTCCACTAGTTTCCCTAAGTACTTTCTGTATTACAATTTCACTCCATTCTTTATGTAGATGAAAAGAACCGCCCTCTATTAATCCACTGCAAAAGAGGAAAGGTAGTCTTCATTTGTCCTTGTTTAAAGTTCTAGCTTTCTTATTAAGTGAAGCTTCACACAACATTCCTGACCATCGTTTATGTCTTGCATGGCACATTATGCAGCACCGAACTGGTAGCCTTGTGGGATGCCTCAGAAAATTACAGAAATGGTGCCTCACCTCAATTTTTGATGAGTACCAAAGGTATGCTGCTGAGAAAGCTAGAGTATCAGATCTGAGGTTCATGGAGTTGTTTGACATTTCTGGCTTCAAGCAGCCACCAACATTCTGTTCACATTCCCATAACTAAATGGACAAGATGTACAGGACGAGAGGCAATTTGGGCTTCGCATTTTTAACTGGATCAAAATTTTTGAGTCCACTCCGGAAAGTGTTGGATTCCTTATATGAACTCTGTTTATGATCTTCGCTAGCATCCAATTCTTCTTTTCATTTGGGCATAGTCTATCTTTGTAGAAAGTACATGGCATCTGTCAGATGTTTCTACGGCCTATGATAAACGGTCTCATTCTTTCCTATTTTTGTGTTCATTGGAGATGGAATGGGGAGTTGTAAAGTTGTGCGTTTCTCTCTGGCTAGTTAGTAAGAAGCCCAAAGTATGATGGTTTAGTAGTAATCATACAAGGAGGAAGTAAAATGTTTGATTAAATGGAAGAACATTTTGCAATATATTCAGTTTTAATCCCACAAGTATGGAGTGCGGAAATTTGAAAAGGACAGAGTATACACAAATTTTATTTCTACTCCATGGAGACTGGAGTGTGGAAATTTGAAAATGACAGAGTATACACAAATTTTATTTCTACTCCATGGAGACAGAAGAAATATGTATGATGACTTCTCTCACTGGTGACCAAAGATCATTTATGTTGAAGTAGTTTGTTAAAAACAGACAAATCATTTGATAGCAACTAAGATATATCTGTCTTTACATTTTTAGTTATCAAAACTTTTCCCCACCACATGAAAACGTATGTCATCCTGGTGTTGCAGAATTATCAACTCTTATCTATGTGTCTCTTTTTTCTGGTTTTTGATTTTCCAATTTGGAATTCAATATGCATATTTTAAAAAAGCCTTAATTAATTTAGATTTGCGTCATATAAGAGTAATTAAGAGAGGAATATGCTCTCTAATGCTTGTCAATATACAATACTTAATGCTTTTTCTTCTTTTTGCATTTTTTTTCGAAAATTCATTTATCTTTCCCTTCCTTTTTCCCCCAAAGTTTTCTCTTGTTTTTATTTAGACCCTTTGATTTCAAGTGGTATTTTTACATGGTTTCTTGTGCATCCCTTTGAAAACTCTCAAACTATTTTATTTTACATGTAAAGTTGTATACTTATTATTTTCCCGAGGTGTCCCTAAATTACTGATCCAGCACAGTTAGGAACACGGTGGAGCCCCCACTCCCAGGTTTATTCCTACGCATATTCTTATTTCTAACTTAGTATAATTAAGATATACGTAAATTCTATTTTTATTTTAAAATAAAAAACTTTTAAAAGAGAATTTTATTTAGCTTATCAAAAATATACTTATAATATATAATTTTAAATTTTAAAGCAATCATAAAATTATTTTTATAATATCAAAAAAATCATTAATATTTATATTAGAATAATTATTTATATCACACTTTTTAAAGTGTGAGTCTTCTCGAATGCTTGCATAATGATATTATATTCTCTACGACTTCTCAATATCTCAACCCATGTTTCAAAATTCAAAGGGTTAAAATTGATTTTTTCCTCTACTAGGTGCCAACTATTTTTCAAAAACCATCTTCTTTATACACATTATTCTCCCTACAATTTTTCAATATCTCAACATGTTTGAAAGAGTGTTGCTCAAATAGTTGATAAGATTTGCGTATATTTTATTCTTTTTAATCCTTATTTATAGGATTTCATTGAATATGTTATTATTGTTATAACATATTTTAAAAAATTAATTGATTTTTCGATCTTGTAATTATTTTTATTTAAATATAAATTAAAATCATCTCAACTAAAAAATATTTTAATTCTCTCCACTAGATGCGAACAAATTTTCAAATATCATCCTTTATTACTCTTCTTATTAACTTTTTAATATCTCAACATGTTTCAGAGGAGTAGTCGATTTTTCAGCTTCAAAATTCTTTCCATAGTGTCACAGATCGAAATTCGTGACCGTGTTGGACCACGCAAGAACGTACGTGCTGGCTGTGTCAAACTGCATGGGTAGGGGTGTGAATAGCAATAAGGCGTTCTATCCTAGTTGCATTGGCTTGGCCGAGTTAGACATGCCGATCCGACATAGTTTGAAGAATTTGTCGCTTGTCAAGGACATAACTATGAAGAAAGTCGAAATATACTAGGGACTCAACTAGTTGGGGATTATTACCGCTTTCTGGTAAATCTATGACAAATGAAATTAGTTGATACGCTATTTGATCAAGCTGATCTCGAGCTAGAAGGGATGCCTCGAGACATCGCACGGCGCACTGCTGCGTGCTTGACTCTCGGCCCGTGTCATAGGAACAAATGTCTACGTTTAATTTTAATAATGTGCCACCTGTTTTTCAAATACCAGTTTGTCTTAAAAACGTGTAGCACACATCATATAAATACTCCTCTTCTTCCCCGTCACCACTCTTTATCATTTCTCTCTCACACTTTCTCAGTCGCAATTTGCTTCTTCTTCAAGCTCTTCTAGAACCTTCTCTTTTTCTTCATCTTCGCTATGGCTACTGCTACTACTCTCTCTCCTGCTGATACCGAAAAGCTTTCCAAACTCAAATCTGCCGTTGCTAGTCTTAACCAAATCAGGTAACTTCTCAGTTTTTTTTCGAGAATTTTCCGATTTTTCTAGTGCTGTTTTGCTGTTGATTCATGGTAGAATTAAGTTGATTTGGATCCAGATGCTGATTTTGATTTTTGTTTTTGCGCAGTGAAAATGAGAAATCTGGATTCATTAACCTAGTCGGTCGCTATCTAAGGTACAGTTAACAGTTCTGGAGCTATCTTTCTGATTAGGAAGTACTACTAAGTTAAAAAATCGTAAGTTAGCAGTTTTTTGATGTATTTTAAATGCTGTATGATTTGATATTGTTGTTGATTTGCAGTATTTGGACAATTTACATTATTTGTGAAGTAGATCAAGTTAATTTATAGCTTGAAAAGTGCTAATCGCTTTGCATTTCTTATTTTATGTGTTTTAGTTTTGGTTATTGACGGTTGATCTGTTGTGGCATTGGGGAATTGTAGTGGTGAAGTGTAACACAGTCAGAGTAGTGATGAGAGTTGTATTTTATCGGATTTTTGATGTGATTTAATGCTGAATATTTACTTGATCTGATGTTGTTGTTGATCTGTTGATGAGATATAGTTTGTGTGTGCAAAATATACGTTAATTTCTGAGCTTTTGAAAATTAAGTTAGTTGTATATAGTGCGTGCGCACACAAAATGTACAGAAAGATCCGAACTTTTGCAGATCAAGTTAGTTTGTAAATAGTATGTGTGCGCAAAATGTACATAAATATCCAAGCTTTTGCAGATCAAGTTCGTTTGTATGTAGTGTTTGTGTATGCAAAATATACATAAAGATCCGAGCTTTTGCAGATCAAGTTAGTTTGTATATAGTATGTGTGAAAATGTACATAAATATCCGAGCTTTTGCAGATCAAGTTTGTTTGTTATTTTTTTGTACAAAAAAATCTGAGCTTTTACTGAGTTTGTATAGTGTCTCTGTGCAATGTATATAAATATCTGAGCTTTTACAGATCAAGTTAGTTTGTGTGTGGTGTCTGTGTGCGTGTGCACAGATGTACATAAATATCTGAGCATTTGCAGATCAAAGTTTGTGTATAGTGTGTGTTGCACAAAATATACACAAATATCTGAGCTTTGGCAGGTCAAGTTAGTTTGTATAGTGTGTGAGCGCAAACTGTACTCAAATTTCCGATCTCTTGCAGATCACACTAGTTTGATAAGGTGTGTGCCCGCAAAATATACATAAATTACCGATCTTTTGCGGATCAAGTTAGTTTGTGTATGGTGTGTGTATGCGCAAAATGTATATAAATTTCAGAGCTTTTGCAGATCAAGTTAGTTTGTAGCTCAAAAATCGTGAATCATTTCACTTTTTTTGATTTTTTGTATTGTTTATTTTTGGCTATTGATTGTTGATCCATTGTGGCATTTTGGAATCGCAGTGGAGAGGCGCAACACATTGACTGGAGTAAGATCCAGACGCCAACTGATGAGGTGGTGGTGCCTTATGACCAGTTAGCACCTCTTTCTGAAGGTATTTGTACAGTATTATTTCAAGTTCATAATTTTTGTGGTCTGTCATATCATAATCAATCAGTGTCCGCAGGGATTGTTTAGTACTTTAGATCGGTTTGAATATTTTTCTCAAGAAGTTTGATTATCTTGATCAATGCAGATCCTGCGGAGACTAAGAAGCTTTTGGACAAACTTGTTGTCCTGAAGCTCAATGGTGGTTTGGGAACAACAATGGGATGCACCGGTCCCAAGTATGTATATGCAGCTTTTTTCTAGCCAATTTGAGGCCTAAATATGTATTTGAAAGCAGAGTATATTGCAAATATGACTTCATTAAACCTGCTTTATTGATGTTAACACAATAGTTTGACAACACCCATTGTTTGAAAGTGAATTCTGTTGGTGGATCCTGAGTGTTTTATTCAGCCCTTCTATGTCTTTTTTTCATCTCATGCTTTGTTTAGACTAAACCTGCTTTATTGACGTTAACACAATAGTTTAACAGCACCCATTGTTTGAAAGTGAATACTGTTGGTGGATCCTGAGCGTGTTATTCATCCTTCTATGTCTTTTTTTCATCTCATGCTTTGTTTAGACTCGTCTGCTGAGAGCCTGAAAATTTCTATGAGTCATGTATGTGCTGGTCGATGTTAGCGCATGATACTTTGCTTATGCTATTTCCAGTTTGTTCATGCTAGTGCATTCATCTGGGAGATTATTAAAGTAATATGCTCGGCTGATTTACTTGTATATTGCGTTTCTTAATACATGAAGGCATCAGGAGAGTTATTTAAGTTGTGTATTCTGGATGATGGGGGCATCTTCAACCATTATGTGATCTGATTACCACTAGAATTTGATGGAATTGAAATACTATTACCCAGATACTCCTACTATACAAATCTGATGCTTGTGATGCCTTAGGAACTCTGATAGCAGTAAAATTAAGATGGTTTGTGGTTACAGGTAATAAGATCAGATGCAATCATTCAGCTCACGTGTTGAAGCTAGGATCTGTCTTACTGTGTCATGCTGTAAATAAATATAATTTGACTCTCTGACCAAAAAAAGGAATAATATTACGACTCCAGCAAATGTGTTTCACCTTTTACTATGCATATTTCTTTTTGAAGCATTTGTATGCTTGAAGCTAGAGAGAAATTAGAAGTTGGGAAGACTGGTCTTCCTTCTATTGTCAGAAATATTAGCTTTCAGAAACTTGCAACTGCATAACGAGATGATCCATTTATAAGAGAAGCTGTAGCTTGCATTTTTGTTGATGTTATAAGATGCTGAAATTTTGAAGTTTCTTTTTTGTGCAGATCAGTTATTGAAGTTCGTAATGGTTTGACATTCCTTGACTTGATTGTCAAGCAAATTGAGGTACCTGCATATTAGTGGATTATTTTAATCCGTCATGGCATTCCACTTTTAAGCTTTCATTGATTAACTCTTGTTTTGTAGGCCCTGAATGCCAAGTTCGGATGCAGTGTTCCCCTGCTTTTGATGAATTCGTTCAACACCCATGATGATACACTTAAGGTGAAACAATACAATTTTGATGTCTTCTATTCCACGGTTAAGTTTTCTGTTTGGCTGAGGACAAGTGCTGACTTCTTACCATTGCATTTTCTATGTAGATTGTAGAAAAATATGCGAACTCAAACATTGATATTCATACATTCAACCAGGTTAGTGTGACTGATCATTAGTGATATCAAGTATCTATCAGCTTGTATCTGCACGGAAAAGTTTTTGATTTGTGAAGAGAGATTTAATGTTTTTTGTTAAATATTTACAGAGCCAGTACCCTCGCCTGGTGACGGAAGACTTTGTCCCACTTCCATGCAAGGGAAATTCTGGAAAAGATGGATGGTAATTGACAGTTTAAGATTTGGTCTTCTGATGATGTTTTTTTTTTTCTTTTCAAAATGAATTTTAATTCAAGTTCTGGAACATGTAAGCTGTCGGGATCTCTGTTGAGTTATAATAACAAAGTTCCATCCTCTTTTCTTATAAGCTGAAACATGTTAGTTATGGATCGTTTTATTGAGAAACAGTTGGATCAAAATTTTTGCTGTTTCTTTAGTTAGCAATTGGGTGGGTATCATCGTTCTGTCGAACTTAGTGACGTGAACTGATGATGAAAAATTTATCTTCATTTCGCTTTGCGTCGAATTTCTCGTCTCTATGTTATGTATGCTACTATCTTTTCTGCTTCAAGAATGATAACCAGAATGCAGGTAATTACTGTTAACAACAACAGCAACAACAACATACCCAGTGATACCCCACAAGTGGGGTCTGGGGAGGGTAGATTGTACGCAGGCCTTTCCGCTACCTCATAGAGGTAGAGAGGCTGTTTCCTAAAACCCTCA
>JAOTQR010000007.1:5182481-5197265 GCA_025774065.1 Solanum ossicruentum | reverse complement strand
GAAAATATGTAATACCAAAATCTAAGGATGAAATAGAAGAAAAGTGATAATAACAATACTTATATAGAAACAAGATACAAACAACAACAAACATTACCCCAATGCCTTAAAGGCTTCTGCCCATTGCGAGATAAAGGGGGGTGAATGTGTGCAGTCTGACCTTTATTGTCTAATTAGCCAAATATTAGAAAATGATGATTTATTTGAAAAAAGACATCATCATACCAAACACACCCCTAAAGAAAAAGAATTTTATAAAAAGGACATGTTTCATATTAAAAATTGAAATAATTGTAAAGAAAAATAATTTTCATCCAAAAATAAAATGACTTTTTGATCCTTGTTGTTAGAAAGCATTTTCTCTTATCAAACCTAAAACATAACATATTTTCTTAAAGAAAAATACTTCTTTCTCACTTTTAAATAAAGAAAAAGAACTCAAAAAAGAAGATCATGTATCAAATAAACAAAGATAAAGGAATGGATTTGGACCTTTTATATTTATAAATTAAAATCCAGAAAATTATTAATATGTAAAGAAGGGACATAAAACCGAACCTCCTCTGGAATCATGTCTCGTAGGACATGTCACATTCATTGTAAAATTATATCTCTCAGCCATTCTTTGAAGTGTGACAATCCATCTTTTAGCTCCAAATGCTTGACGACCACACAATAAGTCTCTAAAGATACGATTAACCCGATTCTTTTCATGTACTTGGACATGTTCCACCCAAGTAACCTATGAGAGAAAAATAGAAAGTGCAATGAAAATAATTAGCTTGTTAGAAAATAATTTGGAATGTTTGTTGAAAATAATTTGGATTATTTAAGATTATGTAAAGAGATAACTAGTCATCTTTTGTTATTTAGATTTGAATATCTGAAGTATGAACAATATAATATTAGTCGAGGTTCAACATTTTTAAATTAAGAGCAATAGTAATAGATCTGACGAATTAATAATAGTTTGAAAAGATAGTTATTGAATCTAATTTAATCTCAAATACAACTTATAAGATTGTTTGTGGGATGTTCAAGTGTAAATATGGAGAAAAAAAAAGATCATTTTCTAAACAGCAGAACATGAGAATATAAAATTGGATAAAGTGAGGATAAAGATAGATTCGACTCTTATACTATATTAAAAGGAACAAACATAAAATGCTGACATATATATGACACATTCAAGTTATGTAAATAACATCTTATAGAATGTCGGGATTTGTGTTGCGTAAGGTCCCATTTAGACGAAAGTACTCCCTATAAAAAAAAGTTTATTCCCAAGACTCAAACTTAATACATCTGATCAAGGGTGAAACAGTCTCACACACTGTGCCCCATCCTCTGGTAGTAAATATTGTCATATTATATAAATAATGATATGGAGAAAGAAAATTGCTCTTACCTTACTTTTGCCATTGCCTATATCTTGAATTGCACAACCGGAAGGAAATTTCCAAGAATGAGAAGGTGAACCACTTTGCATCTCATTGACTAAGTCATATGAGACATCCACCATAATCCATGTTTTTTCATCAAGTTGTTTACAACAACGTATGAAGAGAAAATCTCTTGCTTCCACGAGTGGAGATAAAATATGCAATTTTTGATACATCTATTTTTAAGAACAAAAAAAAAAGTTATATCAATTTTTTTAAAACAGTTGTAATAATTATTTAATTATTAAGAAAAAGACATAAAAAGATAGATTAATAACTTACTAATTGTATATAGCCTGCCAAAGGTCCAGAATCAAGAACTTCAATAGTCCTAGCTGTTGTGACTATAGTACAAAATAAATTCATCCATTTGACCTGCATATATATACAAATCATATCATTTATAAGAATATGATAAACGATTAAACAAGAACAATAATAATTATGCCTCAAAATAACTACTCATTATCAATGTATGTCACTCCGTTGGATATCTCACTTGCTCAAGTTTAATATCCTTCTGAACTGAATAGTTATAATAACAACAACAACAACATACCCAGTAAAATCCCATAAGTGGGGTCTGGAAAGGGTAGAATGTACGCAGACCGTATCACTACCTCATAGAAGTAGAGAAGCTGTTTCCAGGGACCCTCATCTCAAAACCCATAGAAGTGAATAGTTATAACGTGAAAGCATTAAGAAAAACTTACTGGATCAATAAAATTGTTGATCAACTCAACTGCAGTCATTGGGACGATTCCAGAATCCCTTGATGATTCAATTCGAGTAGTTGATGATTTGTAAGGACGATTCTGCTGTGGAAATATTCCTTCATAACTCTCATGATGAATAAAACACCTCCCATCACTTGTTGAATCTACCCAAATTGGAGAATTCATGTGCAAAAGTTCAATCATTTCGTTCACAGAAGCAGCAATAAGCTCAAGCATAATTGTTTTCTGCCTATTGTCATGATGGGATTCAGAATGCTCTTGTGACGATGGAGACATTATTGGGATATTATTGATGTTTATTGAATATAATCGAGCATTATTGTTATTGTTATTGTGATTATTTTCTTGACGAACAGGAGGAAGATATCCAATGAGAGAACTACATATGTTTGGGTTTAACAAACTTTCATCAGATGAATTTAGTGGTGCCAAATTTGAACCCATCACAATAGGTCTTCCAAGAGAATTCGAGACAATATTTGATACTCTTGCATGCTGTAAAAAAATAAAAAATAAAATAACAATTATTAAATTAAGTTACTTACTAAAATAGGTAATAGTTTATAATAAAATATGAGTTGAGACTCTAGAAGGATAGAGTAAATAATTTTTTGCCAGTATATAAAACTTAAATTCTTTTCATTTGATTAATTGACTACTAGATCAAGGTGATATCTCTTGACAAGGGAAGGTGCAACTCAAGTATCAGACACAGACAAATTTAAAATTTAAACTAGATAAATTCAGCCTTTTAAAGTTCTTACTTGGATTATTTTAGTATCAGAGCTTGGACCTTAGACCTCTTGCTAAGAATCGAATAATCTTATTCATCTTATATAACTCCCTTTTAATTAAGTATTTAACGCTTAATTTAGTGTACTTATTTGCTTTGTGTCAAAAAATATGGGATTCAGATAAATTCAATGCTTATGAGCCTCAAATTTATCTTACCACAATATTTTTGAGTCACAATATAGACATATATAAGGTAATATATTTCAAAGTGCAAGTTATGTGCCAAATATCTTAAGATAAATTAATTAATCCATCAGACTTGAATCATGAATTAATAAAGTAATTATTTTCAAGATGAATTAATAAATTAAAAAGCAGAAAAAAAAGAAAAAGTAAAAAATTTACCTGCTCTCTCAACATTTGATTTTCCTTTCTCAAATTTTCTACATTACGTGCCCTTTCTTCTGCTCGAATAGGTGGACCATCACAACTTGGGCACCAAATATTTTGCAATGCCTCTTTCATTGCCATATTCTCACATAGAAATCTTTCATTGTCTGTTCGAAGAGTATTGTTGTCTGATCTCTCATGATGATTCTGATTAAATATTATATGACAAAAATTAATTAAATATGAAATAACAATACAAATTTAACATAACAAATAGGTAAGTAAGTAATAGCATGATTAAAACCATTTTAAATTTGTGAACATTCACGAACAAAGGAATCACAAGTACACATTTTAACTAATTGAAGATTTATGCACTTAGCTAGACATAACTAGCATCAAAATTAGAATTTTATAATAAGTGAAGGCCAAATTTGTCATAAAGCCTTTTTGAAAAAATGCTAAAAATTATTTTCTCCTTCCATCTTTGCTTAAATGTTTAGTTCAAATTGATTCATAAAAGAAGTTATTAAAATAGTATATTTTACATATGTTTTAGACATTAAAAAATAGTACAAAGATAAAATAATAGAAGTGTAAAAAATAATAGATAATAATTGATCTAAAAGGATAAAAAAACTACAAGAATAATATCCTGACTAATAATACAATTAAAAGCGTAGACAAATAAGCAAGACAATATTCAACAGTCCAACTAACCTCCTACTCTAATCTAGCTTGGACATTCTTGCCTTATTCATCTTAAAGATAACACCCTCAACCTTCTAACTTTAACACACCAACAACACCAAATTGCAGTGCCTCTCTAAGTGCTCAATTCCCTCAACGTACTGTTTTTGTGAGTTTATGAAAATAAGATTGTCATTTGTGTCTCTTCCACCAACACCTTGTTGTCCTCGTCCTTGATACACTTCAATTGATTTAGTTCACAGGTTCTCTTTTCTCTCGCTTTGACAAGCTCATACAACTTCTTATCCCCACTTTTATCCTCATGAACATACAAGCATTCAAATGCTATTGCCTTTATTGTCGTAATTGCTAACTTCAATTCCTTCTTTGTCACCTTATACTTTTTCTCAATTTGTTTATTTCTCCTCTTCATCCTTTCCACCAACTTAGCATATGCTACTTAGTATCCATCTTTCCTTGGATTTCTTCATTCGACCATCAATCCTCTTAATACTCTCCAATCTACCTCTTAAGACCGTCAACACCTCTTTAAATGCTTCACTAATGCAACTAAAAGTCCTAAACCACATATTATTGACATCACTACCACTGCCCTAAACCCCTCATATCTAACAACTTCTCCCCCATCTCCAAAGCAGAGGCCATATTGAAGCTGCCCCATTTGAGATAACTTTATAAAAACCTTTATCATCCTTCTGAAGAAGCAACTAGTTTGTTCAAGTTTTAGCCACCTTGCTATGAGAGGTTACCAAGTGATCCTCCTTTGGAAAACTTGAATTAGTTACACATCGATCCAAAATATCTTGCAAAAATCTTAAGTGAAACTTCTCCCATATTTCTGGCCTCGAAATCAAAACCTCTATACACATCATTATACCTTGTCGAAGTTAATCCAATGTGACTATTGAAATCTCTTCCAATAAATAACTTCTTAGGCTTGAAATTCCTCCCATTACCTCGTCACTCAAACCCACTTGAGAAACGTAAGCACTGATAAAGTTCAAAGTGGACCCTCCAATGACGGTGTCAAACTATAATCACTCTATTATTGACTCTCTCAACCTCACTACTTACCTCTAAACTTACTATCTACTAAGATACAACAACTTATACCCATCTTCATATCCTACCTTAGATCTTATCCATTTAGTCACCTGAATTTTTTCATCAAAAACCCTACATTTTAAGAGCCTACTTTCAACCTACACATAATAAATATAATCGAAAAGAACTTAATGTTTGGTAATTGAATAAATAACAAACCAAGAAAATAATATAAATATTAATTAGAGTTATGAAATTGGATAGTGGTCTATGTTTAAGCCCAACCCAACAATATAATATATTAACCCACTTATTTCTTTATTCAAATCATTTT
Source organism: Solanum ossicruentum (assembly GCA_025774065.1). Classification (NCBI taxonomy): domain Eukaryota; kingdom Viridiplantae; phylum Streptophyta; class Magnoliopsida; order Solanales; family Solanaceae; genus Solanum; species Solanum ossicruentum. Next base: position 5,191,872 of record JAOTQR010000007.1, on the reverse strand, counting down.
GACTGGCATTAACTTAGTTCAATCCTCTAGTTAATGTTCCTAAGATTAGATCAAATAATCCAAAAAAGGAAAAGAATAATTATAAAAGAAGATTTTTTTTGACTTTAAATTCTCAAGATCTAATAGAAATACAAATTTTTGTCCATTTAGTAATTCCTTGCTAAGTAATGGAACTTATTAGGGAGTTTATATACTTTGAATAATTTTGTCATTGGTTTAATTGAGCAACAACAAATAATTATAAAGAAAAGATTGTTTTTTTAATAAAAGTCATATATTAATGAGGAAAAGAATATATTTTCAAATTATTGATCAATTCAACAAGGACAAAAAAAAAATTTAGAAAACTATATTGAATTTGAAAAGTGAAATCATCAATAATGAAAATTGTTTATACCCAAAAAAATAAAACAATTTATTAGTAAGCCAATCAACTAACTCTAATTGAATTTATAAAAAAAATCTAATTAATTAAAATTACCTTTGTTTGGGTCCTCTTGTTTTGAAACCAAAACTTGATTTGCTTTGGGCTAAGCCCTACTTCCACGCCCAATTGATTGCGCTGATTCTCATCTGGATGCGGACATTGCTTGAAAAATCTTCAATCAAAATTCACAACAAAATAGAAATCATTACTGATCAACTTTTAAAATAAAAACTTAAAAATGAAAAACAAAAAAAGACTTTTTCATAAAAAAAATTATGGTGGATCGTTAAAGATTTCTTCATCATTAATCTGGGTCTCAAGTTCAAGTGTTGGAACTAAACCTATTTTTGTTAAGGAAGTTTTACCTCCAAAACAAAATTCAATTTCCAATTTGAATTTAGATTAGTTGGACCGTAGATCAAGTATCGAATACACCAAAGGTTGAGGGGCAAAATGTACCGATTTATCCTCAACAAGGCCTCGTGTCCAGTCCAAGGGCTAGAGTCGTTAGCTTCAATAGGGAGTGGTTTATCCTCCAAACTAAGACTTTCTAATGCGAATCTCAATTAATCGAGTCCTAAATGAGACTTTTGACTGAAATTTAGATCAGTCGGGTCTCAACTAAAAATTTTTTATGCAAATCGAATAAGTTGGATCCTAAAATGAGATTTTTTTACACAAATCTAAATTAATCGATCCAAAAAAAACATCAAACATCCTGAAAAAGAAATTATTTGGTTTTTTATTTTTTTTAGGGTGAGTGGGGGGAATGATAAAGACATTATAAATAAAGAAACTCATCCCCTTAAGCTAAAGTTATTAATGGATAATAAAAAGCAAACCAATTCATTTTATGAAGATGTATGTACATGGTAGATCAATCATCCAAATAATTTTTTTAAAAGTCATTTTAGCAATTCAATCAAAAGAATTGAATAGAGAAATCAAACATGAATCTTTTATTAAATATCAATGGACATATAAAGAAAAAAAACAACACCACATAAAATCAATAAGAATTAAACATAAACTAATGCATAAAAAATACATATAGCAAATAAATTATCATATTGCTAATCAATTTTAGTTTGATCATTCATACATTCTGAAAAAATAATATCACATCTTTAAACAAAAAAAAAAATTAAACATCCATGAAGATTCAAATTCCTTCTCTAAAAAATAAAAATTGATCTTACGATTCAAGTCTTTGAATTTGTTCTACAGAGTGTCTGTGGCACGATCGCTGCCTTTTTGATCCTCTCTGAGAATCCGATGATTCTCCAACACGTTCTTCTTCAGAATCTGACATTTTGCTTTGCTAATTTTCTGTTTGATAAAACAAACAACAAAAGAAACACACAGAATCAAATGTTAATCTATTTGATTTATCTGAGAAACAATTGAAATAGAATAAAGAAAATAGAAATATATAAGAGAATGTTTTACTCACCTTTTAATAGATGAATACAGTTAGAGAGACTGAAATAGAACTGGTATATTTATATAGCAGAAAAATTGATTATACATGTGACAGATAATATCAAATATCACAAAAAATTGGTGGGGGGGGGGGATTCTAAAGATGCAAAATGTGTTTTGTTTTTTTCTCTTACAAAATATTTGGTTTAAGATCAATATATATGATTTGGTATTTATATATTTTCTGTTTGAAATGCATCAAAAGTCAAATTTCATAAATGGACATATAATTATGACTTTTTCCATTAAAATCACATAATTATATTTTCTAATAGTAAATATTTGTTATTTATATATTTTCTATTTAAAATGCATCAAAAGTTAAATTTCATAAATGGACATATAATTATGACTTTTTCCATCAAAATCACATAATTATATTTTCTAATAGTAAATATTACTCTTCTCAAAAATGGGATTGATGGGGTTGGCCATCTTTAAATTGAACCTATATATAAAAAATTAAAATAATAAAAGGTTAAATGTAGAAATAAAAATTATTTTTCATCAAATGTTTGGTTTTATAATAATTGTGGTTTGCCAATTAATTATATATCAATTAATAATCTATAAATGAACTATAGAACAATATTAATTTTATGACAATCTGATTTTTGAATATATTCTATACATTTTCCCTCAATATATATTTTTTAATGATTTTATACAGTCAAATTAAGTACATAGATGTATCATATGTAGTGCTTATTATAAATTTCTTCCTTTTTTTTCCTAAAATATTTATTTTTTAACAACTGAAAATACAACTAGGATTAAAGTGAATTTCAATGAAATTCATAACAAAAAAATATTTGATTTTTTTATTTATAGTAATATAATTATATTTTATAGTGATTTAGGTAGAACTTTTGGTAAATTCATTAAGAAGTTCCTTTATAGGAAAAATTCAATAGTATACCTTAAAATTTTATTAGCTAATTTGATTTAATTCTTATCTTTCTTATTTGGTGCACAATACGTAGTATCAGCAGATTTGGTTAGCTCCTAAATATTTCATATTTGAATATTGGAAATAGGATAATTTTATCTTTTGATTATTCAAAAACTTTAAAAAAAATCCTACTTTTCTTAAAACTTTTCATCAAATATTATTATATTTATTAAAATATTATATATTTTTTTCTCTTGGAGCCAACCTTAGGATATTGTAAACCATAGTCAAGTTAAGATTATAATATTTTTCATTTTATAAAATTAAACAGATAGAAATATTTATTCCATGTTGAGGTTAGTATTGATGGCGAAAGTAAATAGAAGATGCTTTATACAAGTATATAAATGGACCAAAAAAGACATGCAGGATAGTTTAACAAATTAAAACGAAGATATAATGCATAAATACAGATACAAATTTAACCTTAGCTGACAAGTAAACACTTCAACTTTGAGAATGCATATTTAGACACCTCAATTCAATTTTAATTGGTTATTAAAACTCAAACTCATCCTTAAGGTATCGCATGGACACCTAACACTAATGTAAACAATAACATACCTGATAGAATCGTACAAGTAGGATATCTGAAGGATAAAATGTAGACAGACCTTAGAGAGACTGTTTTCGAAAGATCCTCTTTTAAAGACTTTAATCTTACACTTGACACTAATATGACGCATAAAATTCTAAAATATCTATATGATCATTTTATAAACTAGAATATTCAATTGATACTACACAGATGAATCAATGTATTTAAATGTATATACTCAAAATTAATGTATTTATTTATCAATATAGAAAAATGTTGTTGTCAAAAATAAATATCACATGCAAAAGGTTGTTGTGAGACAAATAATTGAAAATTTCATGGTACAATTCTAGTATTCTACCTAATATACTTTAAGTACTTTTGTTTTTTCTCCATTTTCTTACAATTTAATCTTCTCCAGCCGGCGAGATTTTCTTTATCAAACATCATTACTCTTTAAATTACCAGAATTGCCAGTTCTTGATCTCAATTTTTCACTAAAAATGGCTTTCCAAAAGATCAAAGTGGCTAACCCCATAGTCGAAATGGATGGTCAGATCCTTATCTCTATGTCTCTTTTGCGTTTAATTATGTGATCTTTGTGTTAAACTTTCTTGTTTGGTGATTCCATTTCAGTAGGCTGTATGCTAATTGTGTACTGATTTTTGTTCAAGAGTTGATTTTTTATGCTGGTTTTTGATTCTAGGTGAAATTGGTGTGTGTAAATAGCTGCTTCAGTTTGAAATAGGCTGTTGTATCCAAATTTATGTAGTGATTTTAGTTCAAGAATTCATTTTTATGCTCCCGGAAATAGCCTCTCTACCCTTATGAGGTAGTGGTAAGGTCCACGTACATTTTATACTCCCCAGGACCCTGCTTGTGGGATTCCACTGGGTATGTTGTTGTTATTAATTGATTTTTATGCTGGTTCTTGATTCTAGCTGAAATTGGTGTGTATAAATGGCTGCCTCAGTTTGAAATAGGCTGTTGTATCCAAATTTATGTAGTGATTTTAGTTCAAGAATTGATTTTTATGCTCCCGGAAATAGCCTACCCCTATGAGGTAGTGGTGAGGTCTGCGTATATTTTACCCTCCCCGGATCCCGCTTGTGGGATTCCATGGGGTATGATATTGTTAATTGATTCTTATGCTGGTTCTTGATTCTTATGCTGCTTCAGTTTGAAATAGGCTGTTGTATCCAAATTTATGTAGTGATTTTAGTTCAAGAATTCATTTTTATGCTGCTTCAGTTTAATGTTGCCTCTAGGCAACATTAAACAATAATCGTAAATTTTTTTATCATATTCTTTGTCCATGTGTTTGTCATTCATGCTTTATAACTATTAGTCTTGGACTAAACATATATGTATATATATATTTGTATATTTTCTCCATTCGTGGCTTATTTCACTAAAGCACAAGCTTTATTCGTGTTTGGTGCGTAAAGCCCCAATGAACCTTAGAGTTTTTTTATGCTCTTGATAACACTGGATTTACATCAAGCAGAGGCACCTCGGATACCACACTTTTCTTTAGGGTCAGATACCGAGGCACCTCTCATACCATATGAACAGCCTAGTTTACTCAAAATTTGTAGTTATTACCGTGATAAAGCAGCAGGGTGAAATGATAATCAACCTTAAAAGTATGATAAAAGTTCACATTATGTCATTTATATATATGATAAATTAGTTTGGTCCACTGCATTACTCGTTGGTTCTTGTTTAACTGTTAAGAAATGTATATTTTCATTTTCTTATGTTTCTTTACATGAAATGCAGGAGATGAAATGACCCGTGTCATTTGGAAATTAATTAAGGATAAGGTAACAAGTTGTTTTACCTTATGTATATATCAGTAGAATATTTTGTCTCCTTCCTCTCATATTCATTTCAATTTTCACAGTTGCTGACATTTGAATTCTCTTTTAAGCTTTAGCTCATCTTGCCTTTTGTGGAGTTGGATACAAAATACTTCGATCTTGGCCTTCCTCACCGTGATGCCACAGATGATAAGGTCACAATTGAAAGTGCTAAGGCTACTTTGAAGTATGTATCCACTTCTTTCTATCTTTACGTTTCTGCTTTATGAAAAAACAATTGTTTTAGGACCAAGCACATATACTGACTTTCCCTAACCTTCCCATCGGTTATTGAATGTTTGATCTTTATCTATCCAGCCTTATGATGTTTGAACTAATAAATGCAGGTATAATGTAGCTATTAAGTGTGCAACCATCACTCCAGGTGCTTATGTTTTTCCGTTTTGTTTATTTCATTTTATTAACCTGCTGGTCTTGGATTGATGATAGTATTCAGAGTACAAGGATTAAACCATCAAATTCAGTGTGATATCGTACATCTATTGCTTAATCTTTAGAATTAAACTTCGGCATAATACATAAACAGATACTCAAACATTACCTCAACTGGCAACTTAACACTACAACTTTGAGAGTGCACATCTAGATACCTCAACTTGGTCTCAATTGGCAACTAAACACTTCAACTCGTTGTGTTTCGTGGACACCCGAAGCTGACATGACACATAAATTTTGGAGGTTCCGAGATGATCATTTTGGAAGTTGGAGTCCATTGACATAGTGGAGACTAATTGAGGTGTCTTTATGTGCATACTCAAAATTGAAATGTTAACAAGCTAGTTGAGGCTAAGTTTGAATGTCTATTTATGTATTATGCCTGGAACTTCCGTGTTTAAAACCTACATCAAGGAGCTATACACTACAATTTGAAAACATTGAAGAAAGTTTGAGAAATCGTAAGTTTTTTGAAGTATAAAATCTGACTGAGAGATAACACGAGATGTTGAACATGGATTGAAGTTGTATGTTAATGCATTGCAGATGAGGCCCGTATGAAGGAGTTTAACTTGAAGCATATGTGGAAGAGCCCAAATGGGACAATTAGGAACATTCTTAATGGTGAGTCTCCATCTCTATGCGCCAATTTTGGCGGGTGATTTCTTTGTAATAAATTGAACATGTCCAATATTAGTCGATATTTCATTGCAGGTACGGTGTTTAGGGAACCAATCATCTGCAAAAACATCCCCCGACTTGTCCCAGGTCTATACTACTTGCTGAACTTGTATATTTGTTAATTGTTCACTTGATTCTCTCGTTGACTTACATAGATGTAACTGACATCAGGTTGGTCAAAACCGATATGCATTGGCAGACATGCTTTTGGTGATCAATACCGAGCTACTGATACAGTAATTCAAGGAGTTGGAAAACTCAAATTAGTATTTGGTAAAGTTTTGCCCATCTGTGTAGTTGCATGAACCTGTATGATTCCGAAACTCTGCTAATATATGTTGTTTGGCTATGAGTATATTGGTTCTGGTTCATTTACGACGTTTTCAGTGATTATGTTTCGAAAATGTTGCTGAGATATTGTATTGAACATGATTGCAGTACCGGAAGGGACAGATGAGAAGACCGAGTTTGAGGTTTACAACTTCACTGGTGCTGGTGGAGTAGCTCTATCCATGTACAACACGGATGAGGTTTGCATGTACCTAAAACCTATTTTGCTCTGTCTCTCTCCAAAAATGTTGTCTCACCGATACGATCCTCCAAAAATACGCTACTTTTGGAGGATCCCGCATGCAGAGTCTGAGCAACATAGCTTGAAATAGAAAATTAGATTGCCTAGAGTTATGCATCTTGGCCGTTTTTTTTTCTTTCTTTGCAGTCTATCCATTCTTTTGCTGAAGCTTCTATGAACATGGCATATCAAAAGAAATGGCCACTCTATCTTAGCACAAAAAATACCATCCTCAAGAAATATGATGGAAGGTACGGCCAGGCGTTGATCTGATTCTGTATTAGCTGCACACTCACATTTAAAAGTCGGATGGTTTCTTTACCTTTTTACCTCTATTTGCCTGTCTTCCCGACCCCTTCTGCTTTTGGGTTTCTCTTCTTACTTTTATGATCTTTTCTGAAGATTCAAGGACATATTCCAGGATGTTTATGAATCAAAATGGAAGTTAAAGTTTGAGGAAGCTGGAATCTGGTAAGCACCCGACTTTTCATTTCCAATGACTCGTTCTTGTTAATGGTTGTAATGATGGAGATTATTAAATGCTTGAATTTATCAAAAATAGGTACGAACATCGCCTCATTGATGATATGGTTGCTTATGCTTTAAAAAGTGATTGGTGGTTACGTATGGGCGTGTAAAAACTATGATGGAGATGTACAGAGTGATTTCTTAGCACAAGGTATGCTTGGTCGGCTTGCTAACGATTTGTAGATCTATCTAGAATACATTTTGTATTTTCAATATGAACTTGTGCAATTTTCACTTTTCCTACCTACTTCAATGTTCGTTTGAGTAATTGTTCTTATATCGTTTATTGCTTGAATAGGATTTGGATCGCTTGGATTGATGACATCGATCCTGGTATTTTCTTCCATTTTCCCCTGCTCCTCCCAGTTCCTTTAATTTCGAGTCCTTTATCTCGTGATTTCATATGATTATTTGAGATATCCATGCTTAGATGCAGAAAGTCTCAAGTTTTCTAGAAAATGAGAATCTTTCGTAGATCATTTTACCTTCGTTGCTGATTTACGACTTTATTTTGGATGCTAATGGTGTTGAAATATTTGGTTTAGATATGTCCAGATGGAAAGACCGTAGAAGCAGAAGCAGCCCATGGAACCGTGACTCGCCACTACAGGGTTCATCAGAAAGGAGGTGAAACCAGCACAAACAGCATTGCCTCAATTTTTGCTTGGACTCGTGGACTTGCACATAGGTAGGACATTTTAGTACTTAATTTGCTGCACTTAGCACTCCCGGGGAGTCTGGTGGTAAGAGTGTAACACGTGATATCAGCGGCGGAACGAGCATTTTCATCAAGGGTATTCATATTTTTAGAACATGAATTGATATACATATCAAAATATCTATATTTGAAAAAGTTCTCGGATGAAGGGTGTTCATCTGACCACCTTTGAGTGAATGTAGCTCCCCCTAGCGTGATAGTGGATTAGGCACACGTCCTAGATTTAGACCCTTGCCACAGGCAGGTCCATTTTCCATCGGGTTTCAGCTTGTGCACCACTTACGCTCGAGGATGCACTTAGATGTTTAATGATAACTGTACCAAACAAATAATCATGTATTTTTGACAGGGCAAAATTGGACAATAATGCTGCGCTCTTGGATTTCACCGAGAAACTAGAAGCAGCTTGCCGCGGTGCAGTGGAAAACGGGAAAATGACCAAAGATCTTGCACTTATTATCCACGGATCCAAGTGAGCTCCTTATGCATCGTATTTCATCGTTCTGAAGTTAACCCTTTGTGCTGTTGTCGATATAATTTGCGCGCTATTGAAACCTTACAGGGTCGCTAGACATCAATATGTGAACACTGAAGAGTTCATTGATGCCGTGGCCGATGAGCTGAAAGCTAGACTCCTGAAAGCAAAGATTTAAATGTACGTTTTCCTATAATTTATTAAAATATGCTAAAAAAGTGTAATATTTGATATATAATATGTTATTTATGTAAATATTCCTTATTTTTTTTTATTTCTATTCTTTCCAGATAGGGTTCCACTTAAAAGGAGAGACATTTTGCAGCCAGAAGAAAATATAGAGAACTTCTAATACTTTTTATATACAACAATATTGGACGGAAATACGTTTGAATACATTGCGATGAATAGTGTGTATTTATATAGTCAATGTCAACTTGTTTGAGACTAAGGTGTCATCGTTCTTGTTCCCCTCATCGATCCATGTGGAAAATAAACGTTTAATTTTCAGTTGATTTAATAATCTCATAAAGATGGATGGATGAATCTTTTTTTAACATGTCTGAATCATTTCTGTCACGACCCGAAAATGGACGTGATGGCACTTGTCTCAATCCCACTAAAACAAGTCAGCCTACAACTCAACTATGACATTAAAAGTGCGGAATTATAATAAAAATGAAAGTTCAACTTAGTAAAAA
>JAOTQR010000007.1:5171363-5182381 GCA_025774065.1 Solanum ossicruentum | reverse complement strand
TCATAGTTGAGTTGTAGGCTGACTTGTCTTAGTGGGATTGAGACAAGTGCCATCACGCCCATTTTCGGGTCGTGACAATTTCAGTCCCGTTTTTCTCATTTTTTTTGATGTATATGAGAGTCACTCTCACCTCGTCATGAATACGTAATTAGTAAACGGAAATACAATTAGATATTATTTGGTACTAGTAAAGGCAAAAAGAAAAGAAAACTTAAGGGTACGCTCTTATTTTCTTTCCTTCAAAAGATTCTCAAGTAGACGTGTCCAATGGTTTAATTCGTTTGTTTGTCTCCAAAAATACAAAAAAAAGGGCCGGTGACATGGACGCACATGAATGCTAGATATTTTGCATTAGGTATCCGGAACTTTTTAGTCTGACTAATCTGAATTTATATTGCATAAATTTGTTAAGGGAGTAAAATCGCTTCTAACTAAAGCATATTTTTCAGAAAGAGAGTTGTGATATTTTGAATATTATAATAAAATGAGCTAAAATAAAGACATCCTATTAAGAATGAAAAAAAAAGTCATCACCACTCTTTGATGGTACAGTAAATGATGAACTCAACTTGAATACAATTGTGATTGGCAGGATTATTTTGCTCTTAATCAGAAATTTGCAATTTGTCAATTTATTTATTTGTCTCGAAAATTACAAAAATGGATGAGGTAACTTGGATCACACTATGAATGCTAGATTTTTTTCGTTAGGAAAATTACAAAAATGGCCGAGGTAACATGGACCACACATGAATGCTAGATTTTTTATTATTATTATTATTATTATTATTATTATTATTATTATTATTATTATTATTATTATTGTATTAGGCATTTGAGATTTTCTTATCTAACTAATATGAATTCACTTAGTAAACTCATTAAAGAGATAAAAATACTTTTACTAAGGGTTATTTAATTCTTAAAATCAAAATTAAAGACCTCTAGCTAGGAATAACGAAGTTCTAATCATCACATTCCTCGTAAGTGTTTGAAGAACTCAACTTGAACAACACAATCATTAATAGGATTATTTCATTCTTAGTCAATCATCTATGATTAAAAAAAAGAATTGAAAGATGTTCTCTTGTTTTCTTTCCTTGAGAAGATTCTATTAGGAACAAATCGTGTGTGCCAATTCACTTGTTTGTCTCAACAATTACAAAATTGGTAGGATTAGCATGAACGACACGTGAATGCTAGATTTTTTTTATATCTTTTTTGTGTGTGTTAATATTCAAAATTTTCTAATCTGAATTCACGTCATATAAGCTCATTTTTGAGAGATACAAATACTTTTATTAAGGGTTACTTTATTATAAAAATGAAATTAAAAACCTCTAGTTAAGAATAACAGATTCTACCAACTGATTTTCTCCTTTAATAGCCCACACGAATAAGAATTAGTAGGATAAAATTATATATAAATTCTATAAATTAAGAACGAAATCACATTTAAGAATTTATTTATTTTTGTTTTTTTTATATAAATTAAATGTCCAAACAAAAAAGGAAAGCACCAGTTGTCATCAATAACCATCAATTTCTCATCATGTATGGCCTACTCCATTATTAACACTTTTTCTTTTCTTCCTTTCACATTTCTAAATGACTCAAAAGAAAAAAGTTAAAATATTTATTGTTGTAATTGAAGCTATAGGACTTTCCAAATGGAACAAATTAAGATCACAAATATAGTTAAATTAACGGTTTCAAATACTTTTTAAAAAGATGAAATTTACTACAACTTTACCTTATTATATAAATATTTTGTTAATACTTTTTTAAAAGATGAAATTTACTACAACTTTACCTTATTATATAAATATTTTGTTAATATCCTCAGACCGTAAATATTCATAATGCACATTTTTAGGATATTTTAGACTTGAAACTTTCATATTGAAGGTCTCAAATCTAAAATCTGTTATCATAAAAAAATTAGTAATAACGCGCTAAAATATTCAAAGTCTTTATCAAATGGGGAAGCTTCTTTTTCAAAAATATCTTTACATATTGAAGTTGGCTTGTGGAAATTTCTAATCTTGTAACGATGTTCACTTATTCAAAGTTGACTTTTAATAGAAAATTCTATCACTTTTATAATTTTCTGATTTTCAGTAATTATTTGTGTGATTAATTTAAATTAACTTTATGTAAAATTCGTTAAATTTAGTTAAGGAAAATACTTTTTTTTTTTAAAAAAAAAAGTCATTTTCATACTTGAATTTAACACTTTTGATAGGGTGATCTTATTCATTCAACTATAATTTCAAATATTATTCGATTACTTTAAATTTAACTCACATAAAATTTCCTAGAGGGAATTTCGCTTCCTCGCAAATAATTTTTTTTATTCTCATACTCAAATTTTAAACACTTTTACTTAAGCGTTAAGGTGATCTTATTCATCGAATATATTTGTTAACTAGTAGTAATTACTTCTCTAGTATCAACCACCTTTTGTATTTGTTTTTATAATTAATCAGCTATTATCCAAAAATACTTAATCAACTAATTTATGTTCGTGTCATATAAATTTATTAAAGGAAATATTTTTAATAATGTTCTTCTAAAATTCTCTTGTTTAAACTCAAAATATTTAATTAAATATATGAAAGTGACCTCTTGTATACCAATTATACACAAATTTATTAGTCAACCACGCGTTATGCTACATTCCTACTATGTTTTTATATTAGTACCTTTTTTATGTCATTTTTTTTTTTTAAAAAAAAAAGAGAAGTTCATAAATATTTTTAACCAATTATATGTGAACAACGTTTTTCTTTTTTCTTTTTTAAAAAAAAGTGACATACGTGTATAGGTGTAATGATCACAAAAAGACACAAAAAAAAATACAAATTAATACATTTCAAAGTCGAATATTCCTTTACTTGACATTTATTTGTAAAAAAAAATCCTCAAGAGTCAATATTTTACCAAAATATAACTTAAAATAGAAGTTTGCTACTTCCTCCCCCTCTATTTTACTCTTGTTTCGACGCGAAATTTGTATAATATATCATATCGATCCTTTTTCTTTTTAATTTATCTTTTATTATGAACATCATAATAATAATATTTAATTAAATTAATTAAAAAATACTTTTTTTATTAATTTATTAAGTAATATATACAATTTTATTTTTATTAAACTTTAGATAAATAACAAAATATTATTAATTAGCATTTTTTTAATTCGATCGATTAAAAATTTAAATTCTAAATCTTACCATAATTTTTCACCACTTTCTCATCAAGCTCTTGGAAGTCACACCTTAGTGTGCAATTATTACATATTTTTATCCATTTGAAACTTACCACTTGTCTCCTTCAATCAAGGCATCAATAGAGCCAAGTGGTGTCTTGTATAAAGTGAATTATTTAATTAATTAAATAAATGATAATGATATGTTAGGCTTGAAATTTGGATCATGTTCTATGAATAGTCCTCCACAATTGACCAATGTAGATATTAGAAATCAATTTTGAACTAATTAAGCATGTATATAGTTATAATATTATTCACCTTCAGATATTTCAGATTTGAGTTCTAAATATATATAAAACATAATTATTAAGAATATCTCTGATCGCTAGTAATTGCCAATTAGCCATACTACGTTGAATTTGTTCTCGAGCTTTGTACGTATCGTTTGTCAGACTATGGGAGTTGACGATCTCTATGCATTTCACCATTTCACGCAATTCGTAGAATTAAAAGCCCTTGCATAGTATTATAAGAAAAAAAGATTTAAAAAAAATGAAATCTATTTTTATTGAATTTAATGCTGGTTTAGTTGAGGCTTTAATTGAGAACTCAAAAAAATTATATAGTTTTATTATCTTTTAGGTCCATCTACTTTTCTTATAGCATGGGCAAGGAATGCTACTTTTTTTTTATTTTTGTTAAAACAATAGTTGTCTTTTTGTATTATTGCATTTTGAAGATAAATTGTTTTAGTTAATTTGTAAAAAAAAAAAGGAAAAGCATGTAAAAATATCATTGGTAGTTGAGATATTATAATAATGAAAATGATAAGTTAGGTGGTGGAAGCAAATTAATAATTAATGGTCCTTGTGTGATGGTTTCTCAAAATAAATTATTTTCATGTAGTATATTTCTGTATTTTATTTAGTATCCACTTGTCTTTTTATTAAATTACTAAAATGTAAGATTTTTTTAGAATAAAATCAAAAAGTATATCTTAGATTCTTTTGTAACATGTGGGCAGGTGTTATCACATCGCCGACGTTTTACATATTTCAATAAGTAAAAATTCATTGAATTTAATTATTTTATTTATTTATTTACAACAACAACATACCCAGTAATATCCTACAAATGGGGTCTGGGGAGGGCAGATTGTACGCAGACCTTACCGCTACCTCATAGAAGTAGAGAGGTTGTATTTATTTATTTGAAATGAAATATATTATGAAGATTTTTTTAAACCTTTATGTGTTTTTTTTCCCTTTAATATATTACAAGTTGAAGCATGTACCTATGTAAATTTGTGTAAATCAATATTTATGTCGAATCTCGATTAAATTAAAATTTATATATTTCAGGATTCATTTTTAACAATCACATTTCACATTTATGCTATTAATAGTAGCAGGGCCACATAAATATTAAGGAGTTCATTCGAGTCTTTTATGATGAAAAATTATACCATTTATATATGATATAAATATTTTTTATGTACATTAATAGATGTCGAACCCTTTTAATTAGTTTGTATATCTACTTCTTAAAAATTTAAACTTCCTTACAAAAAATTCTGACTTCGCCAATAACTATTAATATTATAAAGTATCCCGTTAATTAGCTAAAGTACAAAGTTTAATAGCATATGGAATATTCATGATATATAAATTAAATGGGGCCTTTAAAAACTCAAAATATTAATAAACTTGTACTTTAGCACCATAATTATTACATTTACAACTAATAAAGTTAAAAGAATGGACTGTTATTCTTAGCTTTAATGGAATTAAAATCTCATAACAATTATATTAAGTGTCTCCTTTATTATATTCTCTCTTTTTAATTTTATAACTTATCGAGCTAATTACTTTCTTAAATTAGATATATGGAATGACTAATAAAAGTCAAAATCAACTAAAAAATGTTTACAAGTTTGTTTTATGATTTTAAAATAAATAAATTATCTGTTATAATCGATAAAAAAACAGTCGACGATATTTATAAACTTATACTCCAAGTTTCAATAATGACACGCTAGTCCATCCACATATTCCAAATTTCATTATTTTATAAATAGTGATTCTTCTTATACATTTCTTCTTCAAGAAAAAAAAAATTATTTCTTTTTCTCCATTTTCTCTTTTTAATCTTCTCCGTCGTACTGCCACCACAACGCCACCATGGTTCTCTCCAAGATAGCGTCGGAAAGTGACATGTCACTTCACTCAACTTTCGCTTCTCGATACGTTCGAACTTCTCTTCCAAGGTATTATTAATCTGTCGTTAAATAACTTGTAGCTGATCTGGATTGTTTGTTGATGATCCATCGTAAAATGAAAGTAATAATAATTTTTTATTGTTTAGCAACAGAAGCTATCCAGATTTACTCGTCATCGAATGTGTTTGGTATGATGAAAAATATTTTCATAATTTTTTTCGTAGCAATATATTGGTATACATTTTTTTTTTTGTAATTATTTCAATTTTTAACTTCATATCACTATGTGATTACTGCTTACATAGTTAGACATTGATATCAATCTTTACTAGTTCTTTTTCATTTGTTGTTTGATATTTGTTCTTGATTTTCGTTTAATTCATATATATTCACACTACATAAATTCCAAAATCTCTCAAATTTCATCAAAAAATTATCTGATTTGTTTAATAGTCTCAATACTATCATAGATCTTTCATAAATATTGTGTTTCCTCGAAAAAAAATTTAATGTGTACATTTTATCCTCATGTGGAATTTGACTGAATATGTTATTATTTAAATCAAACACTGAATTTTATTTTTCTAAATAAGTTATTATTAGGATGGTTGGACTTCTTATAAGGATTAGATAATCCTCATCCCTTTGAACTAGCTCTAAGACCTTCTTTAACAATTATGATATTCTGTCGTACCAACACAAATCTTTTTTCTTCATTTGTTAAAATTATAGTTGTTTTTTTTTTCTCTTTTTTAGGTTTAAGATGCCTGAAAATTCAATACCAAAGGAAGCAGCGTATCAAATTATAAATGATGAACTTATGTTAGATGGAAATCCAAGGTTAAATTTGGCTTCTTTTGTGACAACATGGATGGAACCTGAATGTGACAAATTGATCATGGATTCTATTAACAAAAATTATGTCGACATGGATGAATATCCTGTCACCACTGAGCTTCAGGTATTTATTTATTTTTTATTTTTCCGTTTAAATTTTATGCATTAACAGTGCGACGAAATATATTTGTACAAATCAAATCTTTAGAAAGTTGTACAAATTAAATCTTTAGAAAGTTGTGTAGGAGAGAGTAAGTTATAAATATATTTATACAATCAAATCATTATAAAGTTAATTAACGGGACTCAGAATTTAAAATTTATGAATATAAATTTGACTAATTTCTTTTTAACTATAAATATATTTCTCTTTTTTTAAAAGTCATATTTCCTAGTGGAAACTTTTGACAAATTCAACTATATAAAGTTTTGAATAGTATAATGGTTCAAAAAGTATCACCATACCCCTTTTCAACTTTTAATTAATGCCAAGTAAGAAAATAGGCACCATCTAAAAAGATTGTGATAGAATAGAAATATAAAATTCCTTAATTTTTAAGTTTAAAAAAATCACATTTCGAGTTCAACATTTTCGCAATAAAATTATTTTTTAAAAAAAAGATTTTTCTTTTAATCTTAAATAAGCATCATTGAAAATTATGACAGGATGAATATATAAGATCCTCTATTTTTAATTGAAAATTTATATCTTAACATAATGAGAATACACCAAATTATTTAGATGAATCAAAACTCAAAAATATATATTGAGTGACAACAAAATAAGTTACGACGAATTAAAAAAAAAGTGTGGGGGTAGATAAAGTGGTCCTTCAATGCATTATTGTTCAAATACATGCAAAAACATGAATATATTCTTCGTTAAAAAATTAAATTATATATATAAAATTAAAATTTTATTTTTTATATATTTATATATATAATAGGTGATAAACTTCTTTAATAAAATCATGTATTGTGAAATTGTAGTGTTTTTATTTCCTTTTTTATAACAAAAAGATATTTACTTTCTACATTATGTCGACCTACATAATTTTTTTTTTAAATGCTTGTTGTAGTTTTTTTTTTCCTAAAAGAAAAAAGTGGCATAGAATAAATAATAATAATAATAAATACTAAATCTTCTCAATTATTTTTCATTGGATCGCCACTCTCTTATGTCTCTTTGGAGTTTTGTGTCCCTACAATTTACAAGTGGTCATCTAGAAAAGTCAATTAATCAATCAAGAAAATAAATGCCCCATAAAATTGGATTTCGAGAAATTTTTAAATATAAAAGTAAAATATAAAAATAAACACAAAAAAAAGTTTGAAAAAAATAATAATTAAGAAATGTGAACAGTAAGGCCTAAATGAAATATAAGAAATAACTTTTTAATGAGATATCTTGAATTTAAGTTATATATATATATATATTAAAAGTATTGTCCTCAGAAATGAGTTTTATATACCTTACAATCTTGTTTTTTTTGTTATAATTGTCGTTGTACCTTGTGTGTGGTCTTATCACAAAGGTCACATGGACTTCAATCATGCAAATATCATATTTTTTTTATTCCTCTTTTCTTTACTATCTAAGATTTTGATTTAGAGATTAGGTAAAGGAGTAAAATTTTATTATACATGTCTCTTTCAATACTACAGAAAACATTATTATTAATCAATAAACTAAAACTAAAACTACTTCAGATTATAAACAAGATTATTCAAAAATAGTGGCGCAAATACATTTCATGCTACTAATAGGTCATGTAGTACGAGACTTCAAATTTAGTTGTGTTTCAATATAAGTACCAGATATTAAATTTTTTTAAAAAAACCTCCCATCTTGTATTATTTATGAGTAAAGTTGTAATAGAAAGTCAAAATGCTTGACCAAATATCACAATGACTAAAATTGAAGTTTTGAATTAGTTTTTTTTAAGTGATTTAAAAATTAAAAGACCAAAAGTAGATACTTATCTACTTTGACTTTTCTTTGAAATATTTTTTAAATATAAAATAAAGTGCTTAGATATATCTTATATCTTTAACAAACATCAAAAAACAAATTTATCCAAACATCCTCTAATTATTATTATTATTTTATTATGATTATATGAAGTTTAAGGTCGCTTTAGAAATGTATATCATAACCAATGAATTGGACTTTTCAACAACCTAGATGAACTAGTCTAAACAAGTATCCATAATAATAAATTATGGAAAAAATTCTAGAAAACATCATTTTAATAATATTATTAAAGAAAAGTCAAATGAGTAATTTATTGGTCCACTATAAAATTGAAAATTTTTCAACATTAAATGAATAAATTATTGAAACAAAATTGTATCAACAACTAATAATACTATAATAGAATTAATTCGATCATTTGAAAAATTACAAAAAAATTTACTTTCTCAAATTCTTGGATAGATTATTTCACGCCATTTATCGATCGGACACATTACTTTATGTGATGCATCAATCGAATATATCATTTCACATGATGCATCTGGACATTAAGGGATGTAACTAAAATTGAGACGTGATGCATCAGAATGTTTCAAGATACCTCCAGATTCCACCAAATTTAAGGAGTGTTTGTAAATTGAAAAATAGTAGGAATAGAATGTAATCAACTCTTTATACTATGAATTTCCAAAAAATTTTACTATTAAATCATGAACTATTTTTATTATTTTACAGAATCGATGTGTGAACATGATAGCGCATTTATTTAATGCACCACTTGAAGATGGAGAAACTGCAATTGGAGTTGGAACAGTTGGGTCTTCAGAAGCCATTATGCTTGCTGGATTGGCCTTCAAGAGAAAATGGCAAAACAAAATGAAAGCCCAAGGAAAGCCCTATGACAAGCCCAACATTGTTACTGGTGCCAATGTCCAGGTATAGCCACTATCATAAAGTTTCAAATCTTACGCACGTGACACCACACACATTGTCATGGAGTTTAACCTCGATAAAACATAATTATAGAGTTTCACTAATGGAATTTCAAACTTCAGTAGTGAGCTTCTAAAGATTGAGCCAAAAAAGTGGTCAATAGGCGCTTTTCCACATGTTTTCCTCATATTGACCCATAAAACACCTGTGATACAATCAAATCTCTCTGTAATGACGTTTTTCGACTGTTATGGTGAAATACTATTATCGGGGGCTAATTAGTAATTTCAACAGGTGTGTTGGGAAAAATTTGCAAGGTATTTTGAAGTGGAGCTAAAGGAAGTGAAATTGAGTGATGGATACTATGTGATGGACCCTGAGAAAGCTGTGGAAATGGTGGATGAAAACACAATATGTGTAGCTGCTATTTTGGGTTCAACTCTTAATGGAGAATTTGAAGATGTGAAGAAATTGAATGACCTATTGATTGAGAAGAACAAACAAACAGGGTAAGTCTCAATAGTACTTCAATTATAAAGGTTAAATTTTTTGGTTGTTAAGTTATAGCACGATTGATGACTGAATATAATACTTAATAGTTTTGGCGTCCTTTTCATTTGCATTATAAGTTCGCTTGTCTAGTTTTCTAGAAGTCTAGAAGTAAGTTATTCACTCCATCTGAACTTTCATAGGCATCTGGTTTTCAGATGTTGTAGGTCATCTTCTAACTTTAGCAACATGAAAATATGGAATGACTCAGGTGTGAGGATATTTATTCTTAAATTTTCTAAGTTATACTAACGATAGACGCCTGACCTTCGGGATCTTGTAGGTCATCTTCTAACTTAAGCAATGTGAAAACATGAAATGATGCACATTGAGACTCAAGTGTGGGGATATTTATTGTCATAAACTTTCTAAGTTATTCAAACGATAGGCATTAGACCTTCGTAGGTCGTCTTCTAACATTAGCGATATGAAAAAATGATATATGTATATTGAGAATCAGGCATCGACACATATATCATCTTAAATGTTCCAAGTTATACCAATGGCATGCATCAAACTATTATCAGATGTTGTAGGTCGTCTTCTAACATTAACAACATGAAGTGTCTTTTGCACATCTGAATACGCGTCTTATTAACTAATAATTTGTAAATTGAAAATAGGTGGGACACTCCAATTCATGTGGATGCAGCTAGTGGTGGATTTATTGCACCATTCCTTTACCCAGAGCTTGAATGGGACTTTAGATTGCCATTGGTGAAAAGTATTAATGTGAGTGGTCACAAATATGGTCTTGTTTATGCTGGTATTGGTTGGGTCATTTGGAGGAACAAGGAAGACTTGCCTGATGAACTTATTTTCCACATTAATTATCTTGGTGCTGATCAACCTACTTTCACTCTCAATTTCTCTAAAGGTAATTAATTAATTAAGTAATTCCCTTCTTGATAATTCTATAATTATGTTGTTAATCTATTTGAATACCTTGTATGAATGTATTGTTGACAAACAAAAACCCTAAAAAATCTCAAAACTACTTCCTCATTGCTCTAGTCCATACTAGAAATAACAGCCCGTTAGTGATATTGTCCGCTTTGGGCCTATGTACTCATGGCTTTAAAATACGGCACTAATAGGTAAGACTTGTTTACTTATATACCGAATATCTGTCTCATGTTTTCTCGATGTGAGACTTCTCATTTTAAGATGAGTTGTTTCATACACCCCCCCCCCCCCCCCCCGGACTCAGCCTCTTCGATGAGGTTTGTCCCACCACATAGATTCGTCTAGATTCAGTAGTGAGGTTTGCCCCGCCTGAGATTTGCCTAAAC
>JAOTQR010000007.1:5146346-5166298 GCA_025774065.1 Solanum ossicruentum | reverse complement strand
GAGGGCGGGCGGATTTTGCTGTATTTTGGGTGTATTGCTAAGTTTGCTCAATGGATACTTGAGGGGGTGAGCTTTTTTTGGGATGTAGTTTACATTTTGTAGGCTTTTGATATTTGGGGAAGACTCAAGATTTCGTTTTGGGTAGTATTGGAATTATTGGCTTTGGGGGAAATGTTGCTGGGATTTGCTGTATTTTGGATGTATGGCAGACTTTTCTCAATTATATTAGATTATTAGTTGGGTCACCTTTGTTTCTGCGAATTGGGAGCTTCTTCTGGATGTAGCTTACATGTTTCCCATGTTGAATATTTGAGCAAAAGTCAAGATTTTGTTTTAGGCTGTGTTGGATTGAAAAGGGGAAAGGTTGTTGAGAATTTGCCGAATTTTAGGTGTAGCATTTATCTGATTCAATTATATTTGCTTGTCACCTTCTGATAATTGCGAAATTTTCTTTTACTTTTTGGTAGTTTACATTTTTATGAACTGAATATCTGAAAAAAAGTAATTTTTGCAATGGATTTTGGGGAAGACTTATATGATACTTTGCTAAGCTTAGACGGTAATTTTCAGTGCATGTTAGTGAGTCTACTTGGTAATATAGAGTGTTATGAATCTTTTCATCTGAGAGTTTATCTGTACATCTACAATAAAGGAGAAAGAAATTGTCACAGGTCTTGGTTCCTCTACATGCTAAATCAAATTTATCTCAGTCCATTTTGTAAGAGCACTGTCAAAAGATAACGGAAGAAAGGGCATGTCTTTTATGCTTTGGTTTTGGATATGGGAAGAGTTCAGTGGGTATGAGCTTTTTGGGGGATGTAGTTTACATTTTGTAGGCTTTTGATATTTGGGGAAAATTCAAGATTTCGTTTTGGGTAGTATTGGAATGATTGATTTTGGGGGAAATGTTGCTGGGATTTGCTGTATTTTGGATGTATTGCTGAAGTTTCTCAATGTATATTGGATTATTAGTTGGGTCACTTTTTTACTGTTCTCCACGAACATCTCATGTGTTTACTGTCGATTGCAGTGAAACATATCGCTACTTTGATCTTCCTTTTTGTTCTCCAGGTCAACTTCATTTCTCTGCCCTCTCTTGCTCTAATATCTTCGGCCTTTTTTAGCTTTTATTGTTGACTGCATTTTAACAACCATTGGAACATGTATCTATTCTCTTGCTTTAGGTCGTGTAAAAGATAAGACTGAAGCTCTTGGTGAGGTTTTGAATGGAGATCGTTTAGTCACTG
This sequence comes from Solanum ossicruentum, assembly GCA_025774065.1. Lineage (NCBI taxonomy): Eukaryota > Viridiplantae > Streptophyta > Magnoliopsida > Solanales > Solanaceae > Solanum > Solanum ossicruentum. Next base: position 5,165,051 of record JAOTQR010000007.1, on the reverse strand, counting down.
CACCATACAAACTTGACTTCGCAAATGATCGGGAAACCGAAATAGTTTGCAAGAAGACATTGTCAAAGGAAGAAGTTGCAAGGTTCCGTGATGCTGTTGCCAAGGACTACTACTTCCAGATGTTCTATGATGATCTTCCCATTTGGGGATTCATCGGTAAGGTAGATAAGGAGGGGAAAGCTGACCCTAGTGAGTACAAATATTACCTTTTTAAACATCTTCATTTTGACATCCATCGCAACAATGATCGCGTGATTGAAGTCAATGCACGAACTGACCCCAATGCCCTAGTGGACATAACTGAAGATAAGGAAGTTGATGTAGACTTCATGTATTCTGTAAAATGGAAGGAAACAGATATTCCTTTTGAGAAAAGGATGGAAAAATACTCGCAGACTTCAGCTTTACCACATCATTTGGAGATCCACTGGTTCTCGATCATTAATTCTTGTGTCACAGTTCTTCTCTTAACTGGTTTCCTTGCTACAATACTGATGCGTGTCCTTAAAAATGACTTTGTCAAGTAAGTAACAAAAACTTTGTTGGTAGCATACTTACCAAATAAGGAGCTTGTTCTTATCCTATGGTATTTACTGTTTTGGTTAAAGATATGCCCATGATGAGGAAGCGGCTGATGACCAAGAAGAAACTGGGTGGAAGTACATTCATGGTGATGTGTTTAGGTACCCGAAGCAGAAGTCACTTTTTGCTGCAGCCCTGGGTTCTGGCACTCAGTTGTTTACCCTGTGAGTATACATGCCTATAAATAGGTTTATATAGTTCTAGATTTGCAAAAGCCATTTAGGTCATGATAAATTTCGTTGACAAATGTTAAATATCACCACCTCTTTTCCCAGGGCAATTTTCATATTCATACTTGCGCTTGTTGGTGTGTTTTACCCCTACAACCGAGGAGCTCTTTTCACAGCGTTGGTGGTTATTTATGCTCTTACATCAGGAATTGCAGGCTATACTGCAGCATCATTCTATTGCCAACTTGAAGGGAAGAACTGGGTAAGAAATTATGGAGAACATTATTTTATTGTTGTATAGTTGCCAAAATTTCCTACAAATGCGTCTCTTATTGTGTTTGCTCAGTTCCCTTATTACGTCATTCTCTTCAAGTTAGTTAAGTTCTCTTGATTTTGACAGGACTAGTCATGATAGGATGTTTAAGAGTAAGGTGTAAAATTCCTCTGCATATTTTGTTTAACAGAGCATATTTCTGCGGTACAAGTCTTGTTTTGTTGGAGGGGAAATGGTGGAGCAATATCGCATTAAGATCCTCCCGACATAGGAGGTCTTGGAGAATGCATCCAATAATAGCTTAACTAGCTTTAATAATAGCTTAACTAGCTTTTTTGCCTCAATAGCAATAATTTTGTTAGCTATACAAATAAGAAACTTTTTGGCAACACACCTAGCATATTTGAAAATGATGCTATTAATATCATTAACCCCTTAACTGAAAGCAACTTATCCTTCTATCTGGTTCTGTTGGATGGAGGACTTCCATGAATTTTACTTTTTAGGTGGATTATGGAAGGTGGGTGGACAGGAGGAGGATGATATGTGTCTTGGCTGGAGGGTGCTAGAGGGAAGAAAAGAAGGGAAGGACTTGAATAAAGGAGAAAAGGGAAAAAAACAAAAGAAAGCGGAGTGGTTTACTGCTTAGTGAGCAAGAGATTTGAGGAGGAAATGGAAGTAAGAGAGATGGATAGAGGTAAAATTTGAAGGAGGGGGTGGGGGAGAGGTGGTTAGTAGGATTTCGTTCGAATTTAAAATTTAGATAGAAATGTAGTGAGATTGAGTATAGGGGTAAGCTGCTACACTTTTAGGAGTTACCCAGGTTTGGCTGCAGTAGAATTAGGGCAAGTTTGAGAGCACAAGATTGACTTTTGTGTTGTCAGACTAGATGAGGAGCTTCTCTCCTTGTCAAAAAGATAAATTAGAAGCTTCTCTTCCTTTCACTGCGTCATCTTTGGCCTTCCCTCGCAACAACAATTGCTACACCTTAATCCAAACTTATCAAGGGTAAGTTATATAAATTTTCATTATCCTTTATGCTTCAGCTGGACCTGTTGCATCCAGTTACAGAAACTTGTGTTTAAGACAAATTACTGTTGCTAAAAACTAGAGGTTATTTACATTTTACACTGACATACAAATCTGTAAAAAAAATTATTATTAAAAAGCACTCTTAATTTAAGTGTACGAACATGGGAAGATCATAATTCCAATATGGAATTTTGCTTCCAATTTTATTATGTTCTTTCCTAAGTATGGATGAATTTGTAAGATACATTAAAGAGGAAATGTGTACTGATCTCAACTTCAATTTCTTTTTACAGGTAAGGAACTTGTTGTTGACAGGAGGCCTGTTCTGTGGGCCACTGTTTCTAACTTTCTGTTTCCTTAATACTGTTGCAATTGCTTATCATGCCACTGCAGCACTTCCTTTCGGTACCATCGTGGTCATTTTCCTCATATGGGCCCTTGTGACATCACCATTGCTTGTGTTGGGAGGAATTGCAGGAAAGAATAGCAAAGCAGAATTTCAAGCTCCAACTCGAACAACAAAGTATCCGAGAGAGATACCACAGTTACCCTGGTACCGTGGAGCTCTTCCTCAGATGGCAATGGCTGGGTTCTTGCCTTTCAGCGCTATCTACATTGAACTCTACTACATATTCGCCAGCGTGTGGGGCCATAGGATTTACACTATTTACAGCATCTTATTCATTGTTTTCATCATTCTAATCATTGTTACTGCATTTATTACGGTGGCTTTGACATACTTCCAACTTGCTGCAGAAGACCATGAATGGTGGTGGAGGTAAGTAAACAGTACTTAATTGACAAAATTCTTTTCAAACGGTTCAAGGATACAAAAAATGAGTACGAGCCACTCTGTACTTTTGATGAATCCATCAAGTGATTATACTTTCTCAGGCGACCGACTGTACATAGAACTCCAAATGTTCCCTATGTATTGCATGTTAATTAGACAATAATAATATGCTGCACTATCATGCCAAGTATTCGTTAGTGAGTATTTAAGTAGGTCAGCATTATTGTAACTTAATCCATCTCTATTTATGTCTTTCCCTTGACTAATGCATAGCGGAAGTTTTAGTGCACAGGGCTTGCCCTTTTTTTGCCCCCCTTTTTTTGTAGAAATTTGTGTTATACTTTTAGTGTCTCTGCTGTTGGTAAAACAAATACCAAATCTATGTCTGCTGCTTGCAGCTCTTTTCTTGAAAGCTGACAACATTTTGGAAATACTTTTACAAACATTTTGTTTCTAAAAAATACGCATTCTTTGTCAAGTCTCTCACATATATGTTGATCTTCTAGGTCATTCCTTTGTGGTGGATCGACCGGCTTGTTCATCTATGGCTACTGCCTGTATTACTATTATGCCCGATCCGACATGTCAGGTTTCATGCAAACCTCATTCTTCTTCGGTTACATGGCTTGCATTTGCTATGCCTTCTTTCTCATGCTTGGAACTGTTGGTTTCCGAGCTGCTTTGTTTTTCGTCCGCCACATTTACCGCTCAATCAAGTGCGAATAAGCTGCAGAATTCCACATCGGCCTGGTTCAAACCGGTAAGCTCCTCATTTCACTTTCAACTTTATTTACCACGTCATGTCTACACATCTATGTTACTCAGATCCTCCAAAACCAAAAAATAGCACATTTATTGGAGGATCTGAGCAACATAACTTGTAGACTGTAGAATATATCGAATTTTCATTTGGCTAAACTGAAAACGACGTTCATGGAAGAATGCATCAGGGGCTTGTGTTTTTGGTGTAAAAATCATCGACTTTCTTGGAATAGTGCAGCACATTTGGCGTAGGTCCATTTAGAATTGGTTTGGAGCAGCAAAGCAGAAGAAACAAGTTGAAAGAAGTTCAAATCAGTGCTTTTTATCTGTGTTTAGAACAGAGTCTGATTAGTTTTAGCTTCAGCTTATTTTTCCTAGTTTTAACCTTCTTAATATATAGAATATGGTTCTGTTCATTGCATCCTATGCTGTTTATGTTCTAACTGTTGTTAGTCATACTGTTATAGTAAAGTGGTTTTCAACGTATCAAATCGTTCATTATAGTAAACTGGTTTTCGACGTATCAAACCATACTGTGCAAATAAATCAAAAATAGCAGAAACTACAAATATTGTACCTTAACATGTGAGTTTGTACTAATGTTTTGTTCATAGTTGCTGTCAAATGAACTATTTTCGACCGTCCATGATTGAGACAAGTGGAGTCTGGAGTGGAGAGGGTAGAGTATATGCTTATCTCGACAGGTAAAGAAGTTTTTCAGACGACGTTTGAAAGATTATTTCTGAAAGACCAACATAATGTTTACTAGCTTCTGTCAAATCTAACAGCATAAACTGTTAAATGTTTGGTAGATACTAAAACTGCTTGGTGAATATGAGACTATTTTTATTATTTTCTCAACAAAAAGTAGCGCTATGCCATTTTTCTTGTTTTATAATCTTTGTTCATTCAACAACACAAAGCAGTGAGCGAAATGGTAGCCGCGTAAAATGGGTTGTGGGAGAGCAATGCAAGTGTCATGCTGTTAGGCGAAGCAGTCTGAATGTTGCACCCTAGATGGCGAAAGTCTTAGAGCCGAAAGCATCACTTGCTTACACTCTGACTCGAGTAGCATAGGACATGTGGAATTTGAAGTGAATGAGCAAGGACCATTTGCAAAGCTAAATACTTCTAGGTGATCGATAGCAGAGTAGTACCGTGAGAGAAGTGTGAGAGAAGGGTGAAACGAACTCCATCGGAGAGTGAAATAGAACATGAAATCGTAAGCTCTCAAGCAGCGAAATGAGTGCATTAAAGATAAAGAGATTTTTTAGTGAATCAAATGGTTAAATTTGATTGCCATTTTGTGGCATGCATATGACAATTTATCTAGTGTGATTTCACAAGTGAAATCAAAGAAAAATAATATGTATGCAACGCTACTTTCACCATAAAATAGACTGAGTCTGTTTTTGACAGACTCAAGATTGAGAGTTTGTTCCGATAGACTCTAGGCTCAACATTTTATAGCAACATATCTCGTAATATTCTTGAAGAAAAGTAATTAAAGCATGAACAAAAGGAGAGTTTCATCACACTTCTAGATGAAATCTATATTCATTCAACATGTATGAATATAACACATTGAGACGATTAAATTTCTTTTCATGTATTTTTATTAAACATTAAATTAATTAAACATGAATTAATAGAAAAAATACAAGAAAAATAATTCAAACTCCACCAGTGACACTACCATTAAATATCTCAATAGTGTCACCTTGACAAACATGATGCCATCTAAATGAACGATCATCATCCATCACATTTTGTCTATAAATAAAAAAATACCCTTCTTGTGGAAGCTCTAATTCCAATTTTTGCAATTCTTTTTTCAATTGTCCCACATTGTCGGATGGATTAACTTCTATCGGAATTTTCTTAGTGCCACATTTCGTTAAAACCATAATTCTTAATTTTTTTGGTCCGTTTCCGTTATTATTCACGGAAGATCCTGAAGAAGTTGTTGCTATTGCTGTTGTTGTTGTTGGTGGTGCAGGTGCGATGACTGTATTAGGCTTGATAATAACATCAATTTCTGAATTATCTGAAAGTCCATAATACTGAAGTGTATGATGATCAATCAATTCGATTCCATTTGCATGCAGGACTAATTTACTCATATGTACGCCTTCCATATCGTGAATTCTCTCTTTTACCCTCCAAACGCTATCCGTAACGTCCGCCTCTAATGTGACTCCCAATTTGGACGTTGGCATTTTGAGGAGGAGTTGGATTTTCCTCGGTAGAGACGATGATGATGGTTGTTCCGCCTTGACCACGTTATTTTTGTCCAGTTCGAATTCTACGACGAGCTGAATATGAGAACGATCGAGAATATCAGAGTAATGAACGTTTAGATGATCGTCTAGGACGTTACCTTTGAATAGTAAGGTTTGTTTTGAAATAGGAATACCTTGATCTCTTTGGATCTTGTCTTTGATCTCTAAAATAGTGTCAAAATAGCCAACTTCAATTGCAAATGACCTTCCTTTTGTTGGTTGAATGAATACATCCATTTACTCAAATCTACTTGTGAGAATATACTGAATATATTATTGTTATAGTGTAAAATCTTTACTATAAATTTAATCAAAAAAAATAAAACTTTTGCACTATTTAAATTAATAGATAATAAGGTACCTAAAATATAGGTGAAAGAAGATTGAACAAATTTTATTTTGCTACTAAATATATGGATAGTTACAACAATATCCGATATTACATGAGAGTCGTTTGTTTGTTTTTTTTTTTCACTTTTTTTTTCTTCAAAATATAAAATCAGTTTTGTAATATATATATTTTTTTTTAAAAATCGACAACATAATTGTGATTCAAATGGACAAGTTGCTAAGTTTTGCCTATAGCCACTCAAAAATACCTTAATTATGCTCTATAACTATAGTTTGGATAATTACATTTCGTAACTATAATTATAACAACGTTTGTATATGTTTGTATAATTCGCTATACAATTCGTAATTTCTTTATAGCATTTGTATATTTCGATATATAATTCATGCACATTATTTGTATAGTTCGCTATACAATTTGCAGTGTTTGTATATTTTGCTATATAATTTGATTCGTGCCTAGCATTTGTATAAATTGCGTGACTTATACAAAACTCAAACTGTATTCACACACATCGTTTGTATAAATCACGCGAATTATACAACACCCAAACCATAATTACAACAAGATTTTTGCCGCGAGTTGTAACTAATTCAAACTATAGTTATGTTAACTAATTAACTAGTATATATTTACTTATCCGCGCAATTTTTCCAATTAATTATACATGAATAAAAACTTTTAAATTAATGATACATGTTTTTGTATACTTTGCTGTTATAATGAGCGTGCGTGACTTATTTGAACATGAAATGGCTGACTTCGACAGTTTTTCATGGGTGTTAGCACACGATTTGTGGTGCTACCCTGGGATCTGGGACAATTTTCCCGAAAAATTATACCGACCCATCCGTAACAAGCTCGGCAAGAGTCCCGATGTCACAAGACGCCTGGTAGGATTTTATGGATCATGCAATAGGAAACACACGATTTTGATAATTTTTCATTGGTGTTAGCCCACGGTTTGTGGCGCTGCCCAGAAATCCCAGATTACTTTTTTGAAATATTACACCGACTCTTCCATAACGAGCCCGACAAGAATCCTAAGTGTCCTGGTGGCGCCACAGGGCACCTGATAGGATTTTATGGGCCATGCAACAGGAAATAGATGATTTTTTTCACTTTTTTGTGGGTGTTAGCACATGGTTTGTGGTGTTGCCCTGGGTCCGAGAATACTTTCCTGAAAAATTATACCAACCCATTTGTAACGAGTCCGGCAAGAGCTCCAGGTGGTCATATGGCGCCACACGACACCTGGTATAACTGATTTTAACAGTGTTTTGTGGGTGTTAGCCTATGGTTTGTGGCGCTGCCTGGGGATCTAGGACAAATTTTCTCAAAAAATTAGACCGACCTGTTCATAACTAGCTCGGCAAGAGCCCAAGGTGGCTCGGCGGTGCTGCATGATGACTAGTAGGATTTAATGGGCCATACAACAGGAAATAGGTGATTTCGATAGTTTTTTGGGGGTGTTAGCTCACGGTTTGTGGTGTTGCCCGGGTTTCGGGACAATTTTCCCAAAAAATTACACTGACTTATCCGTGACGAGACCAAAAAGACCCCTAGATGGCCCGACAGTGCTGTAGGATGCCAAGTAGGATGTTATGGTCCATGCAACAGGAAACAAGTGATTTCAGCAATTTTTCGTTGGTGTTAGCCCATGGTTTGTAGCGCTGCCCAGGGATTCGGGATAACTTTTTCGAAATATTACACCAACTTATCCGTAACGAGCCGGGCAAGAGTCCCAAGTGACCCGGCGGCGCCGCAGGATGCTTGGTAGGATTTTATGGGTCATGCAACAGGAAACATATAATTTGGGCAATTTTTGAAGGGTGTTAGCTCATGATTTGTGGTGCTTCCTAATGATCTGGGACAACTTTCCCAAAATATTACATCGATCCATTCGTAACGAGTCTGTCAAGAGCCCTAGGTAGTCCAGCGAAGCCACAAATCGCGTCCTAACACCCATAAAAAACTGTCGAAATCGCTTGTTTCATGTATAATTAATGATTGTAAATTCCATGACTTATTTGAACATATTAAATTATATTTATTCGAATTATAATATAATAACCCCATATTATCTCCCTCTGTGTTAATTTTTCCTCCATAATATTTAAAATAATTTTTTATTTAGTCTTTTAACCTTAATTAAAATAATATTATATTATTTTAAATTCAAAGTGAAAAATAGTAATTCAAAATTCTTATCCCTGGTTACATTGAAATTCAATTAACCGAATGGATATAGGAAACTTTTAATTCGAATTTAAATTGACGTTGTTTGGCATAAAAGAGTTTGATCGTTTTTTTTAAAAAAAAAATTCTATTTCAAAATAATTTCAAACTTGAAATGAAGTTTTCTAATCATGTTTTTTTAATTATTGTATTTTATAGTATTTTTACATAATTTTTAGATATATATAAATTTTAGTTCAAAAAATTTAAAATTCTATCTTAAAGTTCACCTGAAAATATAACATTTGACCCTCATAGGTCTAAATGTCGACACATAAATTGAAACAAAAAGAGAAGTTAGGTAATATACTTTGTCATCTCAACTCATCACTTAATTAATCATTGTAAATTATGATTTTATTTTCAATTGGATGAGAAAGAAAAATTATGTACTGTTTAACAATAAATGTTTTGGATGTTTGAATAAAACTACTTAAACTTTTATATATATTAGGAAAAATATATTAAATTGCTTATAAGAATATTAAAGATAATATATTGTAAACACATGGCCAAATAAGAAAACTAATCTCCACCAATGACACCTTACATGGTATCTATCACTTCTTTTTTTTCATAAATTAAAAAAAAAAATCCTTGGAAGCTCTAATTCCACTTTTTTGCAATTTTTTCCTCAAATATTCCACATTGTTTAATGGATTAATTTGAAAGGAAATTTTCTTAGTACCATATTTCAACAAAATGATAATAATTAATTTTTTTTAGTAGGTTTTAGTTATTCACGGACGAGTCTGAAGAAGTTGTTGCTATTGGTGTGGATGCAACAATAGTATTAGGCCCAATACTAACATCAATTTCCATCTTATCTGAAAATTCATAATTTTGAAAGCTGGAATGATCGATCAATTCAACTCCATTCACACGGAAGATTAATTGATGTGCATGTACGCCTCCCATTTAGTGAATTGTCTTTTTCACCCGCTATCGATAATGTTCACCTCCAGTATGAAGATTGATTTGGTGGATACCGGCATTTTGAGGATGATTTTGATTTTCTTTGTCGAAGACGATGGATATTCCACCTTAACCACTTTATTTTTAGTCTATTCGACATCTGTAACGAGTTTGATGTGAGAACAGTGAATGATATCAGAATAATGAACGTTTAGATTATCATCTAAAACGTACATGGTTAATTCTCTATATTTGCTTCATTTTATTATTTGGTATTTGATACGTGCATTGGAGCATAATTAATACAAATTCAAAAAAAAAATAGGGATCATTAAGGAGTAGTGGTTTCCTATCAAAAATGTCTCGACTCTATTTTATTTTAATACTTAGTATTTTTCCTTTTGAGATAAGTAAAATTAGGAATTTCTAGACTAGACATTTTTTAGGATAATAATAAAAGGTTTCGAATTTATGAGGATTTCAATGTAGATACTTAACTGTAGATCTCAAGTCTGAACCAAAAAAAAAAAATTGAGACAATAATGTGTATATATATTGTCCCTTAATTAGCGATAAGTTATAATCTTGATCATCATGTGTTTCATGATTAAGCATATTTAATTTTCAATTAATTATATTATAGATTATTTTTCATCTCATTATTTAATTAACAACTCAAAAAAATGAATAAAAAATTAGCACATATATTTCAATCCATCTTGTGGGGATCCATGTGAAGCATATATACTTACTAGTTTTGATCCCTAATATAACATCTTTTGACCTAAATTAGAGTTAATTAATCAAGAGATAAGTCATCAAGTTTTTATTTTATTTTTAAAAATATCTTTTCATTATAATCTTTTTCCATCTAGAGTTGATAAATATCTGTTCTAAAATTCAATTAATTTACATTTGAGTCAAAAAAGTCTCGATTCAGAGGTAAGTTACTTTATATCGCATGTAATTTTATCTTCACATTTCAAATTTAAGATTTTTAATTAAAATAAAACAATATTTATCACTTAATTATATCACACGTAATTTTATCTTCACAATTCAAATTTAAGATTTTTAATAAAATAAAACAGTACTTATCACTTCATCATAAATTTCGTTGGTCCATATATATATATATATATATATATATATATATAGTTGATTAACCTAAAGTATGATAAATAAAAGCAAAGCATGTGAGTATACAAAAAGCAAGCACTACCAAAACTTAGTGGAAGAATGTATACCTAATTATTATTTAATCAAATATATTAATTAGCTTTACCTTACAATAACTTATCTTCATCAAAGCAAAACCTATATTAACTTAGTATTATAGGTTTTGGATTAGTACCATCTATTTAAAAAATTTATAGAACAAAGAAAATACACTAATTAAGTTTAGTGGATGTGCTTTTCTAGGTGGTGGGCAACAAATGAGTTGAGTACAAAAATTAATAAATTTTAATTTATTTTTTTTGTAGCTTTTGATTTTAAGATATTTTTTAAAAATTTGTTTATTTAATTTCACGAGAAGCAAGCACAGCAATAAGATATTTTTATTTTTAATTTACCTCGAGCCGCGTGCCAAGTGGAGGGGGACAACGTGAAGATGTTGGTAATTTTTGGTATTAAGGCTAAACTATTGTTGTTAATCTGTGATTAGTGGTGTTGGGTGTTATGGTGTCACGTGTAAGTCTTGTGATGGATTTGGGAGACAAATACATTTTTTTAAAAAATAAAATTTAAAAGTATTTTTTAGGTTAAAATGTTGGAAAATTAACCTAGGATGTGGGGATTAAGGATAGGTTAAATATTAAAAGTGTTAAATCATGGATATTGGTGAAAAAATACCAGTGGATCAGATCATGGGTATGCTAAACAATCAGAAAAAAATGAATTTTTTTAAAGGAATTTTCATAAATAGCCTAAGTTTAAAATTTAATATGGTCGACCTAACTTCGGCTATGTGACCTACAAGGGAGGAGAGAGGTGAGCGAAATCGAGAAAAGGAGGAGAGAGTCGAATTGTGTATATATATTTGCCAAATTATATGTATTTATCAATCGAATAATTGTATATGTGTAACTAATATATATTTAGCAAGCGAGATTCAGAGAGGAAGGAGAGAGGCAAGAAAATTCGAGATCAAATATTAATACGAGAAAATTCGATAGAATAAGAACAAAATTTGACATAATTCTTCATTCGAGAAATGCAGTAATTTATTGATGAATCAACTTTTTATATATTTATTTGTGATTGTAGTTGTTTAATAATAATATTCATATTTACACTTTATTATGAACAATTATGAGCTTTTAACACTTTCATCCAATTAATAATTGTTCATTTATAAAAATAATTCTAATGTTTAAGAGTATTTTTCAATATTTGATGCTTATCAACTAAGAAATGTTCTCATGTAGTATACTTTTACTATCCTATTTTATATTATACTCTTTTTTACTATAGTCAATTTCAAAATTTTCAATTTTTAATTTTAATTATAATATTTTTCATTTTATTCATAATAATGCTTCTATAATCTGCCCAAATACATTAAATTAAAGATAACTATTCTCTCCGTCTATCTTTATTTATTTCCTATTGATTTAGTCAGTGGCGGAACTCCATTAGAATTAAGAGGTTCATCTGAATCCCTTTTGACGAAAAATTATACTATTTATGTATGGTAAAAATAATTTTTTATGTATATATAATAAACGTCGAACCTTCTTCGCTTAGTTTTTTGTGTCTGCCTTTTAAAATTTTGAACCCTCTTGACAAAATTCTGGCTCCGTCACTGGACTTAGCACAACGATTAAGAAATAGTAAATTATAAGAATGTTTTTACCAAATCACCTTTTGAATATAGTAAATTCTGTGTCTTGAAAAATGTATTAGCGAAATAACCATCATTAATGATAAGAATAAATCAGGAATTAAGTGTAAAATTATTTTTTGATTTCATAAATTAAAACAAGTATTATTAAACATTCTAAAATAATATAATGAACAAATAAAAATGAATGGAGAAAGCATACATAATTGTATCAAGGATGAGAATGAATTTACATATATGTGTGTGTGTTATGGTAATTAGAGACATAGGGGACATGTAATTGTTACATCTCTTTTTGTGAAACATTTAAAAGTGGGCACAGATTGAGAGAGTAAAGTGGAAGACATATTTTTCTTTTCTTTTTACAGATTGAGAATCTTTTGTGGGACTAACAACATGAAATGACTTGTACCATAATAACTCTCATAAATTGTTTTGCTTCTTTCAAACATATAATAATCTCCATATTTTATTTGTATTCGTAGATAATTTAAAAGAAATTTTACTCTATCAGATCAGATCAAGTCGAATAATTATGAGGCAACGAGGTATGAAAAATTGGTACGCTCCGGTTGTGTTTATGTTCGTCTCCTCAATCTTCTTATGTGTTATAATCATTTGCATGTGTTGGTTAAGATTATTGCTCGAAAATTCATTAATAATCTCTTCTTCATGTTCTAGAAATCGATTTATCCAACCCTCCAATCATCTATAAACAATGTACATATAAAGTAGAATTAACAACGTAAACAATAACATATTATTTTCTTATACTATCCTTGGAAACAACCTCTGACAGAATTGCAAGATAAGACTGCGTACTATAGATCCTTGTGATCAAACTCTTTCCCAGACCTTATGCATAGCGAAAACTTTAGTGCACCGAACTTTAATCCTTTCTTGAAACATATCCAAAATGCTAACAAAAATGCAATCACAGTTATGTCATGTTTCATATACTATAACCATATGCATGTTGTGTACTTTTCTTTAATATTATTCTTTATATTAAACTCCAACACCCACTATAACCATCTTTTTCTCTGACTCTCTAATGTCCCACCACTCTTTTTGGCTTTCCCATAATTTAAATTAATCTAAACATTTAAAAAAAAAAGATACCTACAACTCCACTCTTCAATTCCCCAAAGTTCCTTTTTTTTCATGTATACTTTGAAATGTCCCATTAGAAATTTGTCCTTGATGAAGTCTTATCACTTTGCCTTAATTTACTACACCAACAAGTCAACAACTACAAGAGAAGCTGGTTAGTTTGATTAATTTCTTGTGTTGTTAATCTAGCTAGTTTTTGTCTATCCTGCTCGGATTTTTTAAAAATGTCTGATGGATGCATGCCGGATTCGTCAAAAGTAGTGCATTTTTTGAAAGATCCGACACAGATGCAACTAAAGTTTTGTGGTTTAGATTTCAATATACTATTGCTTTTTGTTAATTACTTTATGTCAATCTTGAATTAAATGGTTTCCTCTTGTATGAAGGTCAATTAAGTTCATAAAAAAATCATCATTCTAGAAGAATTGAGTGTGTATTATTTGTTTGAAGTTATAGAACAAAGATCCAATATTAACAAGAGTTGTGTTTTGTTATAAATCTTTCCTCAATTAACTTTATCATAGTTTTGTTACTTGTCTTGAATTTGTATTTTAAGTGATCATATTGGAAAAAAATGAGTACTTTAAGTGGAGCGACGTGGACAGTGATGATTCATATAACTGACTCCGACTTACCTAGAATTTAGGTATAGTAGTAGTTGTTGTATAAAATTAATAACTCATATAGAGTTAAGTTTTTGGATGGTTAAAAAAACTAGCATTCACTAAGCTAGTTGTTGAATATTTATTGGATCCACGATTTGAAGTTATAGGTTCTGAATTTAATATTTGTACAATATTTAGCAGATTTCTTGATATCAAATACGTAGTTTGGAGTTTGGACTAAAACTATTTTGTTCAGCCGAACTTGTACCTGAACTTCTAGCTCTGCCTCTGATCTTCGACTCTTAATGAGTAGATTAGCTAGCTAATTTATGGTCTCGTTAGTCCTTTGAAAAAGTGAACCCCAAATGGTAGATCTTCGTGCCAAGTCTCACTTATAGTGTGGTGATTAACTTCTAAATGTACATGAAACATGATAAAATTTGTTTATATTGATAAAAGAAGGGCAGCCCGTTGCACGAAAGCTTCCTATGTTCATGCAGGGTTCGGGGAAAGGCTACACCACTATGGGTGTTAAGTAGGTGGCCTACCCTGACGCATGCATTAGTGAAAGATTCCACCTATAGGTCTTAGAGACCGTTGTTGATATTGGACTAAAGAAAATTAACAGAAATCGGGAAGTTTAAACTGTACTCGGAGGAAAATAAGAAGAAATTTGATTCTTGAATTTGTTTCATCAGCATGTTTAAGAGTATTATGTTTACTTAACCAACCGTTTTTGTTGTTCTATGCAGGACAATGTTAGTATTTTGTTTCATTTGATCACTAGATAGTGTTTTTAAGTTGTTAATATTTAACCAAAGATGCAAACACCAAGATTCAATCTTGAAGTTGAGGCCTTGTTTGAAGATGATTCCGATATTACTAGCCAAGTGGCGTCCAACATCTGCATGGATGAAACGTTTGCGGATCCTTCAAAGAACAGAGTTATAGATTTCACTCAGCTGAGTTCAGAACCTGTTTCACTTGACTTGTCTCTAAGCCAGGATTCGATAGGCGGTTTTTCATTATCCAGCACAAGTGAAAGCAGCAACGAGCTTGCAACTACACAAACTTCAGTATCAGGACCGGGATTTCAACGAGTATTTAGTTGCAATTTCTGCCAGAGGAAATTCTACAGTTCACAGGCACTTGGTGGACACCAGAATGCACATAAAAGAGAACGAACACTCGCAAAACGTGCTATGAGAATGGGTGTTTTCTCTGAAAGGTATGCTAATTTGGCATCTTTGCCTTTACACGGATCTACTATAAGGTCTTTAGGGATCAAAACACATGCTTCACTACACCAGATGTCTGCACCAACAATAAGGCCACTTGATTTTAAAACAAGCGCGAGATTTGAGTATGGTAATCGCCAGAGTCCACCTCTGTACATGGGAAATGATGATGCTGATCAGTTAGTACTATGGCCTGGCAGCTTCCGTCAAGTGACGAATCCTGGTACCTCTCATACTAATTTTGCTCTTGCTGGATGTTCAAATGTGACATTGACTCCATACGTCGAAAAAGACGAACCAATTACACCAGATCTCACCTTGAGGCTTTGAGATATCATTTTTAGCTTTCTTGTTAAATCTGTACAGTGAGATATATTTTCCTATGTGTGGGATACTATGCACAATGCCTACTCAGGCCCTATGCTGTTTGGACTCTTCAAATATATAGTCAGGTGCTTGTCAGATCCGATATTAGTGCTGTAACATTTTTCGAGAGTCTGAACTACATAGCTCAGGCCAGTGTGATTCGAACATTAAATGATTGTTTAACGATTTGAACGTATTAGCTATGACTGTAACGGTTATCATACTTTGTATTTTCTTCTTATAAGATTGCATTACTGTTTTGACTATCGACGACTATTACTGTGTGTGTGTGTTGGTGTATAGGCAAGTTCGCGTTAATTGTAGATGGTATACTTTCAAGTATGTGTGGGGTGTCCAATAATATTGTCACACTCGTATCATATCCTCGTCCTCCAAAAAAAGTATTTAAAACGCACCTAAACATGATAGATTATCAAAAGTGTAACTGCAAGGTTAATTCTTGCACAAGTTAGGAAACAAAAAAGTGGTAGGTCCTTTTGGTGTTTGATATTCTAGTACTAGTGATTTTGACAACCTTCACATGGTTTGGGAAGACATACTTAGGAGTTAGGACCACTTTAGAAATAGACTTTTCGATCCAAACGTGAAAAAGTGACTAAATTGGTCCCAAATATTTTTAAAGATACCGTGAAGGAATATCCTAGATCCCACAAAATAATTCAATGAATTGAGCGAGGACTTTTATGAGGTGAAAATATTATTTATTCTCATTATATATGAGTTCGAGGAAGAGTCTGATCAAATGTATCTAAATTCAATGCTTGTTACTCAAAGTTGATGTCATCAATTTGACTTGGAAAAAATTGACCAAGCTACTGATAATTCCAAATTGGACTACTTTTTGGGCTATTTTTTCAACTGTATACTCATTTCCCAAATTGGGTCAATTGCATACTTATAGTGATTCCACTGATTTTCTTGTTGACTAATTATATAAACAGCCATAATTTGCAAACAAAATGATTTAGTTTAATTTTTCGCTTGTTACAAATTTTAGCTAGTATGTAATATATAATTTGTATGCACACTATATACTAATTTATTTTAGCAAAACAATGGTAATAAAGTTGTCAATACAGTTTGACCCATTTTATTTGGACTAGTTCATACAAGCGTTGAAATTCGACGAGTCAGTTTGTGTTGATTCATTTTTTTTTGTGAGCCAGAAAATAATTAGCCCAGCCCATCAGTATGTGTGTTGCGGGTCTTACCGAATCAACACACATTTTTACAAGTATATTTTTTAGAATAAAATTTTAATTAAATTATAATTTAAAAATGTTAAAATAAATAGCAAAAGGACAATATTTAATGATACTAGTGTTACTATTACACGTTATAAAAACATAATTTGTATCTAAAATTTCTATATTAACTTTGAGTTTGGACTCTTATTATTTTTAGTACTCTATTTATTTTTATTTTTAATGATTTTTTAATTCGACCGACAAGTCGGATGCAAAAGTCCCATAAATTAGCAGATTTATTTGGGTTGGGTTAAAAACTTATTTTTTAAATAAGTTCAAAAAATCTTAACAGTCTTGCTAAATCATGAGTTAAACCAAGTCGACTCAACGGGCAACCCCCACCCACTTATCCCAAGTATCTGAGGGAGTGAGTGGAACCGAAAAAAAAAACCAAATTCCACACATATGTAGTCGTCTTCATAATTTAAAAATGCAGAGTGAAATTGTAACCAAAAAAAAAAAATCACAAAGTTTGAATTTTCAATGGTTTTGCATAATACAAGGACTCTTTAGTTTGGCACAATAAAAAAGATGCAACTATCTTATAATATAATGATGTGACATTTAGGCTATCATAAATCGACAGGCCAAATGGTCCAATTTGTAGAAACTAATTTAAGGAATCAAAGAACATGACATATTTGTCCAATTTAAATAAGACATATACGCATGCATAATTAATTATTTAAATCGAACGCAATAGATTACCACAACAATATATCAGTAAAATTTCACAAGTCTAAAGAGATTAAAATGTATGCAGACCTTATCACTACCTCATAGAGATAGAGAGTTTGTTTTTAGAAAACAATTATTACAACAACATATTCAATGTAATTTCACATGTATGATCTAAAGAGGATAAAATATACACATATCTTATATCCATCTCGTCGAATTGAAAGGTTGTTTTCACGAAAGATGAAATATACGATGGACTTAATAAGTTACGTGATTCAAAAATATGATATGTGAAATAACATGTATGATTTGAAGAGAATAAATTATACTCATATCTTATTTCCATCTCGTAGAATTGAAAGGTTATTTTCGCGAAAGATAAAATATATAATGGACTTAATAAGTAACGCGATTCAAATATATGATATGTGAAATATATATATTTGGAAATTACCATTTTTAAAAATTAAAAATTTAAAGAAAGTTTTAAATGAGTTGGCTATGTTAAGACTAAGTAGCCGGCCCCAATTAAAAAAAATACCTTCCAAAAACAGTTCCTCCCCCAATTGGTACAATTTTTCTTTGTTGTTTTCTTTCCAATTGTTTTTTTTTTTAAAAAGTATTTAATAGATTGAACACGAAACCTACACATTAAATATTTTGTTATCGAGGGTAACAGTGGAATAGATGAAAATCCTCTATTATTATCCAAATATTTTAGATTCCAGTACTAAGAATAAAAGAAAATTGAATAAATAACACTTCTTTTTAAATGAGTTACACGTGACACGAATTTGAATCAATCTTGCCTCCGACCACCTGGGCCGCTTGCCGGGCGAGGCGCCGACCCACCCGTATAGTTTTTTGCGAATCTTTGCCCAGAACCCCAGGCAGCGCCAGAATCCGTGGGCTAACACCCACGGAAAATGGCCGAAATCGTCTATTTCGCCTTGCTTGGGCCATAAAATCCTACCAGGGCCAAGCCAACGCCCCCCGACCACCTGGGCCGCTTCCCGGGCGAGTCGCCGACCCACCCGTATGGTTTTTGGGAATCTTTTCACGGAACCCCAGGCAGCGCCTGAATCCGTGGTCTAACACCCACGAAAAATGGTCGAAATCGCCTGTTTCGCCTTCCTTGGGCCATAAAATCCTACCAGGGCCAAACCAACGCCTGCCGACCACCTGGGCC
>JAOTQR010000007.1:5130198-5144363 GCA_025774065.1 Solanum ossicruentum | reverse complement strand
GCCAAAATCTGTGGGCTAACACCCACGGAAAATAGTTGAAGTCGCCTGTTTCTCCTTCCTTGGACCATAAAATCCTACCAGGGCCAAGCCTATGCCCGCCAACCACCTGGGCCGCTTGTCGGGCGAGTTGTGGACCCACCCGTATAGTTTTTCGGGAATCTTTGCCCGAAACCCCAGGCACCACCAGAATCTGTGGGCTAACACCTACGAAAAATGGCCGAAATCGCCTGTTTCGCCTTCCTTGGGCCGTATAATCCTACCAGGGCCAAGCCAACGCCCCCCGACCACCTGGGCCGCTTGCCGGGCGAGTCGCCGACCCACCTTATGGTTTTTCGGGAATCTTTGCCCGGAACCCCAGGCAGCACCAGAATCCGTGGGCAAACACCCACGAAAAATTTTCTATATCAAATAATCGTATCATCGAAGACATGATTTTAGATAGAAAAGAGTGGAGGTCGTGTATTAAAGTAGAGGATTATACGGCTAATAGGTATAGGATGATGTTTGTCCTTGTAGGTTAGGTTAGTAGAGGTAGTTAGTTCTTTATCTATTGTATTGTTATTATCCGTCATTCATTTTATTACTTTTGTTGTCTTTATGATTTATCCTTTGCTTTTCATTCTAGTTGTTTTGTTATACATATAGTATTTTATGCTTTTGGGGATGATATTTTTGAGATGAGGATCTTTCGAAAATAGTCTCCTTAATTATTTGTATGAGATAATGATAAGGTCTGCATATATTTTATCGAGGAAAGAACTCATTTTTATATTTTGTATATGAGAAATATGACATGGCATTTCAAATAATTTAGTTGTAGTAACTAGGGGAGGCTATATTTGGAAGAATTTAGTTGTCAAAAATTTAATATTGGAAGGTAAACTCAATTATTTAATTTTCTTTTCTAATTTTAGCAACTTGTCATAATCATATTTATAAAAAAAAATTATAAAATATGGAATATCATAATTGAGATGGCTAGGAATTAAAATTATCAAGGAAATAATATATATATTACAAGAAAATAGTCATGCTCACATTTGTTGGCAATAAATGATGTACATTTATTTATGGCACGTCTACCTTAGCAAATTAAATAAATAGTGCAAGTAGTAAAATGATAATCTATGCTTATTTTAAATTTTTCAAAGTATTTTATCGATTACTATATTTATCTTCATTTATGAAATAAGTAAATGAATCACAACTCTATTGTATAATAACTATGGCATTGGATATTAGGGTTGCATATCGGCCAGTTCACTTTAATTTTGTAGTTTATGAATTTGACTTATTGATTATCGATTTGTAGATATGCTAAGTTATTATAGAATCATTAAAATATTAGTTTATCAGTTATTGATCGTTATCGGTTCGATTATTGGTTAACCATTAAGATTTGACTAAAAAAATTACTTAGAAATAAGGTAAGAAATTGAATGAACCATACACATAATTAAGTTGACAAACTGCAT
Source organism: Solanum ossicruentum (assembly GCA_025774065.1). Classification (NCBI taxonomy): domain Eukaryota; kingdom Viridiplantae; phylum Streptophyta; class Magnoliopsida; order Solanales; family Solanaceae; genus Solanum; species Solanum ossicruentum. The sequence continues at coordinate 5,142,888 of JAOTQR010000007.1, read as the reverse complement.
TTTGCTCGAAAGCAAACACTATCACATTAATTGTAGAATAACTGAGAGTTTGAAATAATAAAAACTAAAAATGTGAAACTATTAAGGACTTTATATATCAAAATATTACAAATATAATTATTTAATTTGTTATCGGATTATCGATTGACCCTTAAGAAAAAATCTAAAACTGTTAAGAACCGATAACCCAATAATAAAAAAAATTAAAATTATTATTAAAATAGCTAAACCAATAACTCGTTATCAACAAATCAATAACTTTTTTTCGATTTGAATAATTGATTTTAGTTCGAATTTGAATAATCCTATTAGATATGTATATTTCTCTTCAATTTGCAAAGTTTCTTCTAAATAAAATAAACATTTTAGTTGAGAAAGATATTCTTATAATTTTAAAATTTCTTATACTAATTATAAATATATAAAACTTAAATAAAATGAACCAAAAAATCTCCTACATGATTTTGTTGGTTGTCATTTTTTGTTTAAGTCAACTAAATTATAACTTCTTATTTTATTATTTATTTTTAGAAATAAATTATAACTTATATTCAATGAATTGGATGTACTAATTGATGTCACCATCGTGCCATGTGATGCCTATGTTCTTCCCTAATTTTCTGGTAAAAAGCAAATCTGTTTTATGTTTTTTATTTGAATATAAAACAAAAATTATTAGAATTTCTTATCAATATAAATTGGCCTTTTTAATTCCATGATTGGCAGTTTTTCCTTTCCTTTTAACATCAATTCTTATTTGTAAAAAATGTCAAAAGCATCCATAGAATATTATAGGAAGCCTCCAAATAGCCAGCGGAGTGTACATTATATATATATTATAAATATTTTTTTTTCTAAAAAAGAGTTTGATGAAATGAATGGTTGTCCATTTCATCAATGGTCCCTTAAGTTTGGGATAAGCCTATATTGTCCCTATTATCTTAGATAGAAATGAGCGAAAGTCGCGTATTAGGTAGAAGATTAATAGGTTACTAGGGGTAGGATGATGTCAAACCTTGTGTTATAATAGGTTAGTAGAATTAATCACGTCTTTATATTTTATATTATTGTTCATCTTATATTTGTTACTTTGATTGTATTTATATATTATCATTTGTTTTCCACTTTAGTCATTTTTTTCATATCTAATATCTTTTACTTTTTCTGATATTTTTGAAACAAAAGTTTTCTCGAGAACAATCTATCTATCTTTATGAGGCAGTGATAAGATCTGCATATATTTTTTTCTTTCAGACCTCACTTATATGAACTTTTTGATTTTTTTCGTAATTAGTACTGAAACTCTATTTGGATAAATGTTTAATCTAGTAACTTGAAATTTTTAGTTTCAAATTCCCTTAACCCGTCTAGAAGTTTCGCCAAATGGACTAAATGTGCTTAAATTTGCAAACTTAAAGCACCATACATGCCCAACATAAAACAATAGAGACTAAAATAGACCTACCCTCAAAGTTCAAGGACCATTCTTGTTAAAAACTCTTCTCACATCCATAGTATTTAACAAATGTAGAAAGAAAATATCCAATCTTCTAGCTCATTTCCAACAGATAATTAAAACATTGACCAAACATTAATGTTATCATAGTTTTTTCTTCATCTCCATTTATGTCACACGGTTGAAATTTCGAGAGTTCATCAGTTTTTTTAATCAAAATATACTTTTCAAATATTTTATTGTAATCTATAATAATTTTTACGATCAAAATTTAGAAATTTCAATTTTCTGTGCCACATAAATTAGGATAGAAGTATACATCTTGTTGACTATTTCAGCTATATATATAAAAACTAACCTTTTATCTTCAAACATCTTATTGTCTTTCCATTCTTTGTATCAACTTCTAAGACATGACTACTAGGTATGTCTTGTGGTGGCGATTGATAGTAGTGATTATCGGTTCTGTATTGATGCAAAATCGAGTTTTTTCTGAGCCACAAACAAACTTGTTAGGCAAAGGATGCAGTCAATACAATGCAACAAACTTAGTTGATTTCTTCAGAAGGCTCAATGCTAGTTTTGTTGAACTAAGGAACCAATTATCTAATCAAGACAAGCGATTCGCCACGACACAACAGGCTGTTTATGCTATGGTTGAATGCAGAAAGTATTTGTCAACAGCTGATTGTGTTTCCTGTTATGATGCTGCTGTTTCTCTCATCAGAACTTGCTCTGGCGCGAATGGTGCTCGTGTTACATATGATGGTTGCTTCCTCAGGTTAGTTTAGTTCGCGTGAAAAACAAGTCGGAGTTGGCTATATAAGTTTCTGTTGAATTGGTATTAGTTAGTACTTGAGTCTCAATTATGTTGCTTGGACTTTCCAAAATGATGTCATGCTCTTGTCGGATCCTCCTAGAATGCAGGATAGTTGATATTTTTGAAGAGTCTGAATTACTGTTGTTGTTCTTTGCTTTGAAATATTCATTTTGTGTTTTTTCTGGAGATTTATGTTTTTGTTGTACTCGAATTTCGTTTGACCTTGTCAATCCTCAGGGGAATTACTTCTTCCATTTACCAATATAGCGGGGGAATAAGTTCCTTAAGGACAGTGAGTACACGATTAAAGCTTTTATTTTTTGGTTCCCCAAAATTTTGGTCCAACAATTTATTCAGAAATCTTTATCCACTTGTTCTTAGTATTTTCACATCAGAGCTGTTAAGTCTAGCCTAATAGTCTCATTTCTTCGAAATATCATAAATCGTAATTCCAGCAAAATCATCTTGTTTGATGTAAGATCATGTTTATCTGGTTGTGGTGATCTTTGATTTTCAAAGAAAATCGTTAAACTCAACACTGTGAAAGGTGGAACGGTTTCTATACATGTTAGCTTGTTATATGCAAACCTATGTTGCTCGGATACTTAGAAATTTATCGTCTACTGTTTGTTGGATCCTTCAAAATTTACGTTTTTAGAAGGATCCGAGCAACGTAGATGTAGACCACCTTCTAAACAGTCTCTTTTCAGTAAAAGAGAAGATTCATTATAGCTGATTATGTTAGATGTAAAGATAAAAATGAGCACAATATCCTTCTAAGAACTTACACGAACTCGTTGCTCTGTTGATGCTCCTTTTGAAAGGTACGAGAGCAACAACTTCTACCAAGACACTACACTACCTGGAAATGCTGAGATTTGTGGGAACCGAACAGCTTCTCAACCAAATTCCTTAAGCCCCGTGGCACTACAGCTCTTGAATGATCTTAGCACAGCAACTCCAAGAATTAGCGGTTTCTTTGCAGCCACAAAGAGGGAAGCATCCGGTGTTACTGTCTACGGAGTAGCACAATGTGCTGAAACTATAACGGAAAGTGGCTGCCAAGATTGCTTGACAGTGGCATACAAGAACATAGAAGGCTGTTTTCCTAAATATGCAGAAGGAAGGGCTGTCGATGCAGGGTGTTTTATGAGGTACTCGGATAGAGCTTTTTTTGCTGATAACACGACAACTGATATCACACCATTTCTTGGTGGAGGAGGTAGGAAATGAACCTTTTTTTTCCTCAACTTTTACTAGTATTAGCTCGTTTCAAGACGAGTTTATAATTGGTGGTGGTACTTTATGCAGGAAGTTCAAACAAGAAGAAAGCCGCCATTATTGGTGGTGTAGTTGGAGGTGTAGGACTTCTTTTGATTGTATTGGCTGCTTTCCTATGGTATCGACGATCAAGAAAGCCAAAAGCAACTGAAAGAGGTCAAGTTCGGATGATCCTTTCTATATCTTCTTTAACCTTAGAATGTGAGGGGGTGAAGTGGGGGAGATTGTTCTTTCTCGTCCTTCCGTTTAATTATGTTGTCTGATATAGTAGTTCATGTTCAGGTAATATACTGGGAGCAACTGAGCTGAGAGGCCCCGTGAGCTACAGCTTCAAGGACCTAAAAATTGCTACCAAAGATTTCAATGAAAGTAATAAACTTGGTGAAGGCGGTTTTGGTGACGTATACAAGGTATGTAACACTAAAACAGTTGAAGATCCTTATTTTGGTCATATCGACTACCTGGGATTTTCGATGTACTTTTTCTGAGACTCTAATGTTATTGAGCAGGGAACTTTGAAAAACGGAAATGTAGTTGCTGTTAAAAAACTAGCAATAATGTCAAGCAGAGCAAAGGCGGATTTTGAAACTGAAGTTCGACTTATCAGTAATGTCCATCATCGCAATCTCATCCGTCTCTTGGGATGTTCTAACAAAGGAACAGATCTACTACTTGTTTACGAGTACATGGCAAATGGAAGCCTCGATAGATACTTATATGGTCGGTCTTTTTGTCTATCCAGCTTACTATTTTCTCCAAGTCAAATGAAGAAAAAGCTAAACTCATCCTACCTCTCGTGGTTCTGCAGGTGACAAACGAGGGACGCTCAACTGGAAGCAACGATTCAATATTATCTTTGGCACAGCTCGTGGCCTTGCATACCTGCACGAACAGTTCCACGTCTGCATCATCCATCGAGATATAAAATCCAGCAACATTCTGTTAGACGATGAATTTCAACCAAAAATTGCTGATTTTGGACTTGTAAGACTTTTACCTGAGGATCAAAGTCATGTTAGCACTAAGTTTGCTGGTACCTTGTAAGTTGAACTTCTCGAATTTCCTGATATTCTGTAAAATGAAAACAATTGTGAACAACTCAATGTGATATAATTGACACAGGGGATATACTGCACCAGAATATGCAATTCATGGACATCTAACGGAGAAAGTTGACGTCTATAGCTTTGGTGTTGTCGTTCTTGAAATAATTAGTGGACGGAGGAGCAACGATATGCAAATCGAGCCTGTCACTGAATATCTCCTTGAAATGGTCTGTTCTCATTTTTTTATGTACCATCTCTCTTTGAGTAAATGATTAAAAAGCACATCTAAACTAACACATTTTCGTGAGTTTCATACATCAACTATCCATATCTAAACTTTCATTTTTTTTGCGAGTTTCACACCTTAACTAACACTACCTTTGTATTAAAACATACCTCGATGCTAAGTTGGTCTACATGAGCCTGTTGTCGAATGGGAACAAATATTTGGTCAACTCAGCATCGTGGTGCGTTTTTAATACAAAGAGAGTGATAGTTTAGGTAGCTAAAGAGAACAACGGACAGTTTAGGTGCGTTTTTGACCATCAACTCTTTTTCTTTTCACATTTTTACTAAGCACTTTCTCAAATAGGCGTGGAAGCTTCATGAAACTGGCACGCATGTAAAACTAGTGGACGAGACATTAGATGCCAATGAATACAACGAACAAGAAGTGAAGAAAGTCATAGAGATCGCGTTAATGTGCACACAGTCACCAGCAAATCTCAGGCCAAGCATGTCTGAAGTTGTTGTCATGCTATTAAGCGATCGTAGCACAGAATCAAGAACACCAAGCAGGCCTACTATCATTAGCATGGATCAGAGTAAACCACTGGACTCATCAGTGACTACAGGATCATCAGCTTCTGCTGCAACCAACACTTTTAGTGATTTCACCGGCCGCTAGTATGCTGTAACAAACAAGAATTACGCTTCTGTCTCGAACAAGTTGAGGTCTAAAGAGATTATGTTGACACCATAATGGTTCTTATATACTCATGTTTACATAAATAGTGAAAAGATGGAAGTACTAAAAAGAGTGGAACATTTATATAATTTTTTCAAAATTGATCTTTTTGGCACTACTTGCAAAGTATCATTCCCTTCGTTTCAATTTGTTGGTCTTATTTTTCTTTTTTGTCAGTTTCAAAACAATAAACTGAAACGTCATAAGCCATAATCTCCACTACAGCTAGTATCCTATAATTCATCTCGTACGATGTTCTCTCCGTTTTAGTCTATTCCGAAAAGAATGAAACCTATCTATTTTGGGAATCTTTTAACTTTAAACTTTTCATTGTACCCTTAATGGTATTGATTAGTACAAAAAGGTCTATTTTCTTAATCTCCCCATTTAGTCAAACATGTCATATAACCCCATATATGATGTATGTGTCTACTTGTTTAATTTTATACAAGTTTAAGTGGCTATTTGTGCAAGTCCAAACTTGAAAAACATAAATGCTTGAAGTCAAGTTAAAGGGTACATTAACGTATTATGTTTGAAAAAGAACTGAAATATATATCGCTTTTTTATTTGTATTGCTTGAAACAAATCAAAATTGACAAATATCATTTCCCATATTATTGCTATGAGTTTGTGTTATATGGGATAGCAAGAGCATGTGTGTTTGTAAAATGTCATCCATGATAGGAAATACGATCTAGAGATCGAAGAAGAAGAAGGAGAAGGAAGAAGGAAGTTCTTTCTAGAGAGAAGACAGAGAAAAATAATGTGTTTAGAGAGAGAGAATTATCTCGTGGTAATGCCCAATGGGTAAACTCCACGGCTATAGGGTTATATATATTAATGATATTCGGATATTTACAATTACACAGAATACATGTATACACGGAGAATAAACAGTAGTACCTAAAATTTGGTTCGGGGCAGACCCCGGCCTTCGAGTGGGGGGCTGCGGCAACCTCACCGCGGAGGTTGAACCGCGCCAATACATAAATATAATATCAGGCTCAACAACCTAACAATCCAACCAATTGGCAAACCATACCACTATGTCTGATAACTCTGTCCACCAAGACTTAGGCAGATAGGAAAGAAGTCACTTAGTGTCAAATCAAACTCGCCAAACGACTCAAAACTCATAAAAAAAGGGGACAAGTCCGGCACACTAAAGCTCCCGCTATGCGTAGGGTCCAAGGAAGGGCCCGACCACAAGGGTCTATTGTAGGCAGCCTTACCTCATGATTTTTTATTCGGGTTTATGTATGATAACTCCCGATATGTCCTTATTTCCCCTCATTCTTGTTTACGAGTAATCTGGTTGTCTATTTTTTGTTTCCAGTGGAAATGTAAAAGTAGTTCTTTCAATCAAGAGGTTAGCGATCAGTCATTACACAAAATTATATGTTCCCGAAATCCTTTCAACTTGTAAAAAGAAAACAGCAAAGGGCATCTTTTCAGCTAGACATTCAATTTTTCATACAAATGACAAGATTGTGTTTTAAAAGAACCAATACTTTTCTGGTTCAGTACATAGCTCAGAAAAAAGACCTTAATCGGAGTACTTACAAAATAACAACTACGAGAATCACCAGTAATCATTGCAAGAGCATTTCCCTTGGTCAAAATGGTGGAAGCGATTTGTATCTCTCACGATAATCCTTCTTCTTTTTATTTCGGACACATACTTCATCCAAGAGTGACAATCTGCACAAATACGAATATTTTTTGTCACTCTTAACGGAATACCAGAACCAGTTTGAATAAGACCAAATACTGTAGCAAGCCGTTCACTGTGCCCACATATCCATTCAGTTTTTGTTTCCTCGTTTACGTCATGAAGCACAACTCTAGTGTCAGGTTTGTACCCCATTTTCTCAATAGCTTCTGATAACTCATCCCAAACCTCCTTGTATTCATCCGAATTACGAAATTCAAAACCACCACCAGCCGTAAAAGTGTGTACTTTATTTCTAACCTGTATCCAGCTGCATCCCGCCTCCTTTTTTATTCCCTTATTCTCCATCATCTCTCTCACTTTTTTAACTCCCTCCCACATCCCTGCATTTGCATAAATGTTTGACAGTATCACGTAATTACCACAATTGTTAGGTTCCATCTCAAATAACTGCTCTGCCACAAGTTCTGCAAGAGAGACATTTCCGTGAAGTCTGCACGAATTAAGCAGTGAGCCCCAAATGCTTCCACTAGGTTTCACAGGCATTTTCTCCACTACTTGCAGTGCCTCTTTAATTTTCCCAGCTCTGCCTAATATATCTACAAGACAAGCATAATGCTCCAAGGAAGGCTGAACTCCAAAATCTCCAGTCATGCTATCAAACAATTCCTCGCCTAAGTCCACAAGCCCTGCATGGCTACAGCCAGACAACAAGGCAATAAATGTCACACCATCCGGCCTAACTCCACCACTGACCATTTCATCAAACAACTTCATTGTTTCTTCCATTAATCCATTGATTGCATACCCATTGATAACGGTATTCCATGATGTTATGTCTCTGTACTTCATTCTCTCAAACACTCTTCTGCAGTACTCCATTGCTCCACATTTCGCATACACATCCAAAAGTGAGTTTAGTAAAACAACATCAGGAGTATTACTTGATTTAACAATTTGTGCATGTATCTCTCTCCCATAATAAAGGTACGTAACCTGAGAACAGATAGCTAAAATCGTCGTAAAAGTTACCCAACTATATCCCACACCCTCATTCTGCATCCTCCTAAAAGTGTCAAATGCCTCGAAAACCTGTCTTTTCTTAACAAACCCCACGATCAACGAATTCCAACTTACAACATTTCTCTCAGGCATTTCCTCAAACACCTTCAACACATCCCGAAAACACCCACACTCAGTATACATTCCCAAAAGAGCATTGTACACAACTTGATCAGGTTCTTTATTAGCTTTAATAATCTGAGCATGAACACCTCTACCGACCCTCAAATCCGATATCCCCGAACAAGCTTTCACAGCCATGGAAAACGCGAAATCCCCCGGTTCAATTGACCGGAACAACATCTGAGAATAAACCAGTAATGCTTCTCTGAAACACCCTTTTCTCGAATACCCAATTGCCATTGCAACCCAAACTGATTTGGGTCGATCTTCATTTCCAATCGCGTGCTCGAAAATACGACGAGCTTCATCTAGCTGATCACAAACAGAGAAAAGGGTAATTAACTTGGATAATATCAAAGGGTCATTGAGAAAACTTCTATTCGAATTCAAAAGGAGGTGAATATACAGCTTGTGGCCATGTTCTACTGATTTCTTCGAGATACAAGCATGGAGAAGAGACAAATAAGACTCAATGTCAGGTTGAGAAGTTTTTTGGGATTCTAATAGATGAAGAGCTTCGTCGAGTTTCCCGGATTTGGTGAGAGATTTGAGAGATGAATTGAAGGGTTTTGTGGGTGTTTTGTTAAGCTTTTTGAAGCTTGAATCGGCTTTAATGGTGGCAGTGACAGTTAAGTTAGTTGGTAGGAAAATGGCGGGAATCGCCATTTTTTTAATGTTGGTGAAACACTAAAAAGAAAAGTGAAGGGAACTTTTTATATGGGATAATTGATTAAACGCCATATAAATTTAATCTCAAATTAATTTAGATATTTTATCTTATTATATGAAGAAAATACAAGATATGCATATCGTGAAGAAATAGTATGTTCTTCTCGTCTTATTTCTTTTTTCAAGTGTAAAAGCTTCTTATCCTTAGTTTTATTCATATTCTTGATTACTTGTTATTTTGATATTTTCCATCATTATTTAATTATTTCTTGTCTTCTTCCTTTTTTTCAAGTGTAAAAGCTTCTTATCCTTATTTTTATTCATATTCTTGATTACTTGTTATTTTGATATTTTCCCTCATTATTTAAATGTCAATAATTATAATTTCTCGAGTATTTGTGTTGACAATTTGAGTTTTGATACAATAAGAATGAATATATATTTTCGTCTAAAAGCGAGGGGAGTCAATTTGTTGTAGATCACTTGTAGTTTACAAGGGAAGTTGCAGATAAAAGATCAATACTCGTGTTTCAACTTTTATGACATGATTGGTTGACAAAATTTGTTGAACAAATAAAATAGAAAACAAAAATAAAAGGTAAATGGATGCACTAAGTTCATGTTAAGTTACATGAATCTATTGTATGCAGTCTTCTTTTGTATTTCTACAAAAGGTTATTTTACGATTCAAACCAATGATATCCTAATCATATAGAAATAATTTTATCAATTACGTCAAAACTCTTCAAAACATATATAGGAGACAAATCAAGGGTGATCAATTCCTACACTAATTAAAGACAATTAGCTCATTCAACTCTAGAAAAAATAATAAAAATAATAATAATCACGCCTCAATTCTAAATTAAAAGGTGTCTATTGCCAAACAAGTATCATATTTGATTATGATTTCGATTCAAATATTTAGACTCGATAAACTTTATTATAGATAGAATATTTACGTTATCCAACACAAATTAAATGTAAATGTACTTTCTTCCATGTGAACTTCATAATATGCAAAAGTTGTGCAAAATTTCACCTAGCAAATATAAATTCAAGACCTCTATGTTTTTTTATTTTTTATTTTAAAGAACCAGAGGTGACAAATTTTCTTAAGCAATTAACCGGTCCTTCTCATGAACTACAATATCCTTGTCTTAGTGCCACATGCCACAATCACCAAACAAATCACAACAATTTGATTCTAATATATGTCATTAATAATTTTCATATTGGTTTCATTACCTAAATCATTAAATAATTTTGAAACATCTAAAAAATAAAATAACAATTTACCCAGTAAAATCTCATAAATGAAAGTTGTTTCTGAAAGACTCTCAACGCAAATATATCATCTCCCAAAAACAAAAAAATACTAGATACAAAAACGACTATAGTGAAAAACAACTGAAAACTCATAAATTCAATACAAGTAACAAAATAAATAATGATCAATAATAACACAATATATGATGACACAACTAATACTACAATCATATTATATCACAAGGCAAGACATCATCCTACTCCTACTAAGTTTACTAGCCTTCTACCCTAATATGTAACCTCCATTCCTTTCTATATAAGGTTATGTCATCAGTGATACGAAGTTGCATTATAGCCTGTCTAATCACCTCCTTCCAATACTTTTTTAGTCTACCTCTACTCCTCTATGTAGCCCCTAACTTCAACCTCATATACCTCTTAACAGGAGCGTCAACAATTCTTCTCTACATATGTTTAATCCATCATAGTCTCGTTTCTCTCATTTTGTATGTCACAAAGGCCACTCCTATCTTTTAATTTAAAAAGGTCGAATTCAAAACATTTTATGTTCCTACTAATTAACTTGTCAATGCAAATTTAATTATATTATAAATTAGATGTTCAATTATTCATGTTAGTACAACAACAACATACCCAGTAAAATTCTACAAGTGGAATCTGAGGAGGATAGAATGTACGCAGACCTTACTACTACGTTATAGAAGTAGAGAGGTTGTTTCCTGTGGATCCTAACGATAATTTTTTAAAAAAAAAAAATAAAAAGTAGCCATAAGATTTTTTTTTCTACTATGACTAGGAGGGAAGCATACTGTGACTTAACAAATTATTATTATTATATTTAAAAAAAAGTAAACATCATTGTTTAGTACCCAACATTAATGATAACCTATAGAGTGCAATCAAATTAACTACCTATACAATAATTTTAAATAAAACGTGTTTTATTTAATATGATATTTAAGAAGAAAAAAAAAAGAAAATTTTTAAGATTTACAAAATGAACAAATGAATGTATCTAATCAATTTTAGAAAAAAAAATAGTTATTTTTTCTTGCTTAAGGTCAATGGATCTAGACATTAATTTACAATAGTAGCAAGTATACTTACTTATTTTGCATAGATTATTTATTAGCACCATTATTTACTTGTTTAATCACCCAATAAGTTCTATTATTAGTTTGGTTAACCAAAAAAAATATTAAAATACTAACAGCTTTCCAAAAGTTTACATTAATTCAATACTGAATTTCGAAAAAATTCATAGAATTATCTCCTCTTTCTATTTCAATCGACTGAATTAATATATTATTAGTACATAAATAATATGTTAACATGACTTTAAAATAATTTTGTAAACTAAGATCAAAGATAAGCATTCTAACTTATTTTATTGAGCATCATTAGTTGTTTACTTTAAATCTTAATGAGGGAAAGAAGTACTCCCAATAATTTCATTATTAGTTTTTTTTATTTCGATATTCGAGTTGAAACTCGACTAATTTAGATATGTACAATAAAGGGTTCCATTTAGGAGGAAACATTTTCTATCAAGAATTTTTTCATATCCAAGACTCAGATTGTCGACGAAGGAGCATGGTCATCCACGGCACCATAAGTTATCATTTTCAAGAGAAAATTTAATTCCAAATGTAAACAAAAACTATTTATTTAATATAATAAGAATCTAGATTACTCAAATTTGGAAAAAAATTAATATGAGATAGATTGGGGTAGAGGTTGAATTTTTAATGGAATAGAGATATTTTAAATAATGATAACTCTAAAATTTTAACGGAGGGTATTTTTTAGCCGAAAACTAATGAATGATATTTTTGGTCCATTTTTAATAGTTAAGATGTATTTTTGACCTTTTTTTTCATTTCTATTAGGAAAATCTAACAGAAGAGTATTTTTGAGGTAAAAATTTAGCAAATGGGTATTTTTGAGTCGAAATCTAATGAAAAAGTGTTTTTGCTTTATTTAGAATAATTCAAGAGTATTTTTCTAATAAATCATAAAAAAAGAATCTTAAGAACTTTCCTAATTCAAATTTAATATGTAATAAACTCACACGCAAATTTTCAAAAATACCGTTTCCTTTAATTTTTTACATACCTAAAGCTCAAATTCGGGAGGAACGTACTCATCCATTGCACCATATTCTTTGAAAAATATCACTAGTTTCGATATAACCCCCCGCCCCCCCACCCCCCCCCCCCCCAACAAAAAAAAAAACTCTAAAACCATTTTCTCCAAATTTATTTAATTTTTTTTATTAAATACCAAAATAAAAAAATTAAA
>JAOTQR010000007.1:5118409-5130098 GCA_025774065.1 Solanum ossicruentum | reverse complement strand
TCGATATACCCCCCGACCCCCAACCCCCCTCCCCAACAAAAAAAAAACCATCTTAACAACTTTTTTACTCAATTTGAATATATTATTATTAGTAATAAACTCACATACAAATTTCCAAAAATACCCCTTACTCTAGATTTTCTCCCCTTTCTTTCTCCTTACTGTCTGAAAATCCCACCTTATTCGGACCCTACTACTGACCCGAATCCGTTTTCCAGTCTTCCTCTGAAGCTTCCCACTGTTCGTTCATGGCGTCCCTTTCAATCGTTAAATTTTGAATATAATACATAGTTAGTAAGCAACCCTTTTGGATTCTTAAGCTTAAAGTAACATTTCTTTCTTGATTAAACCTTTCTAACTTCTCACCAAACACTCTCCCCAACTAACGCTTTTTTCTTCAAAAATCTTCAAACCCCACTATTTTTTTTCCATTGCTTCAGTCTAAAACTTCTAGATCTTGAAACCCTTTTGATTATACTGAGAAATGAAGCAGTTAGCAGCTTTACAGCAAGGTCGCCGGAGCAACAGCTTTAGAGGGTCATCGGCGTTAGATTCGTCGTCAGATGGGTCTGTGAAGTCTCCGGCGACTATTTTCTGGCTTGTCCTTCATGGGGTTTGCTGTTTGATCAGTTTGGTTCTGGGTTTCAGATTTTCGCGTTTGGTGTTCTTCCTTTTGTTTACTAACTCCTCTTCGACTCCGAACAGTTTTTATTCAGCGACCTCGTTGTTTCATGATCCGGGTGCAGATGTAGCTGTTCAGAAGGAAATGACGTCATTTTCCGGTGGGGAAAGACAGCTGAATCGGACATCAGCGGTGTCGAGTAGCCGGGTGGTGGTCGGACGGCATGGGATATTAATACGGCCGTGGCCTCACCCGAATGCGAGTGAGGTGATGCAGGCACATAAGATAATGGAGATAGTTCAAAGGGAGCAGAGATTACAGTATGGTGTTAAGAGTCCAAGGACTGTAATTGCTGTAACACCAACATATGTGAGAACTTTTCAGACTTTGCATCTTACAGGTGTGATGCACGCTTTGATGAATGTGCCTTACAATGTTGTGTGGATTGTGGTGGAAGCTGGGGGAGCAACTAATGAAACTGCTTCGCTGATAGCCAAATCGGGTTTGAAGACTATTCACATTGGATTACGTGAAAAGATGCCTGTTCTGTGGGAAGATCGCCATAAATTGGAGGCAAAAATGAGACTTCGTGCGTTGAGGTATAGAAGTTTGTTTCTAATAACATGTCACCTTATTCAAAAGAAAAACTTTTGTTTCTAATGGCTATTTACTTGAATACCTATACTTTGTTTTATGTATGTGGTAGAAAACAATTTTAGAATTGAAGATGATAGTATTGTTTGTGTTTGTGTGGTGGAACAGATATGTGAGAGAAGAGAAGTTGGATGGGATAGTGATATTTGCTGATGATAGTAATATGCATAGTTTAGAGTTTTTTGATGAGATCCAAAAAGTGAAATGGATTGGTGCTCTGTCAGTGGGCATTCTTGCTCATTCGGGTGGTGCAGAGGAGGAGATATCAACAGTTCAGGAAGAAGAAGATAGGAATTTGCAATTGCCAGTTCAGGGTCCTGCTTGTAATTCTTCAGATCACTTTGTTGGTTGGCACACCTTTGATACGTCTAAGTACGTGGAGAAGAGTGCCAGATACATTGGTGACAGGGCAGTTGTGCTGCCAAGGAAACTTGAGTGGGCTGGCTTTGTGTTGAATTCCAGATTAGTCTGGAAAGATGCTGAAGATAAGCCTGAATGGGTTAAGGATTTGGATGATGTAATGGGAGACAGGGAAGATGTGGAGAACCCTTTATCTTTGCTGAAAGATCTTTCAATGGTGGAACCTCTTGGAAGTTGTGGGCGCAAAGTTATGCTGTGGTGGCTACGTGTTGAAGCACGGGCAGACAGCAAATTCCCTGCCAGGTTAGTTTATAGTGCCATCCTGCCTGTTTGTAGCATTGTGTTTCAAATGTTCTTAGCATAGAATCTATTTTGTTGTTTTTAACTAATATTGCTATATCATTCTTTTATATTTCCTTGATCACCTAAGCAAAATCGTAATTGTGTTGTTTCGTTATTGTCATCTGTCCTTAAAACATGATAGATCCTCTTATAGTGTCATATTGATATCCCTTTTTTGAAGTCCAGAGCCATGAAACAACGATAGAAATGAGAATGATATCATAATAATAGATATGTTCTCAATAAAGCTAGGAACTAATAGTGAAAGGAAGGTTTTTATATGAAAAAGGTACACGTAAGATTTTTGATTTTGCTATGTCTGTTTACCTTTACCTATTCTTTTGACAAGTAAGGATCAAGAGTTCAAATGTGTAATTTTTTGGCAACAATGTAGTACCAGATTTCTGTTATCAATATAAAATACTTTACTGGTTTAACAAAAAAAGAAGGGAGGGATCAAGAGTCTTTGTAATAATGATGGTGCACAAAGACTGTTCGCTGAAGTCAAAAGGACCACAATCAGTCTACAAAAGTCAATTCATCTATGAGTACCCAACTGGCAGAGTTGTCACTGCAAATAGTCATAAAGTCCTGGGCCTGGGAAAAGAAAGCACTATACATTGAGTCACTTCCCACAATTTTGATTTTTTATGCCCATCCAGGCATCCTCCCAGTCGCCTTTGCTGTAGTTTTGCCAACTTTCCTACAATTGCCTTTGCAACAGAGTCGCCAAGTTAGCTAACAATCCGTAAAGGAACTAGAATAATCCATCATGTGTCTTTAAGAGACCTACAGTGACCTGCAGTCGCTGTAGGTTGAAGTAAATGGTTATTGTTTGTTTGTCCTACCTTCATAAGATGGAAATGGTTATTGTTTGTTTGTCCTACCTTCATAAGATGCAAAAGTTCTCCAGAATTTCCTTTCTTCTACTTGGAGTTATTTTATGTGAGAGGGGTCTCATGTGAAGATTCCATCAGCTATTGGATGCACTTTCTATAATATGGTCAAGAAGCATAGGCTGGTTGACTTGTGCCGTTTCTATATGTTGGTTTACTAGAAGTCTTGGAGAACATTTATAAAAAAAGTAAAGAACTTTTTTTTAATCTATGAAATGGGTTGATTGTAAATGGAAAAACATGAGCAGTAAAGATTCATATGGTCTAACTCATCTTGTTTGGGATTGAGGTGTAGTTGTTGTTATACTTATGAAATTCAACTTTAGGTCATATAAGATGTTTAAAAACACTGTGCTATTCTATGAGATATACTTATAGAACAAAACATTATTATACTTATTATTTATGCATTGCCTTATCTCAATACTCATATATGTATTCTAATCTTGGGGGAGGGAGAGGATAAAGATGGTTAGGAGGCTTTATTCAAGGTCCTCAAATGATCTTTCTTCCCAAAATCTGCTTCTGCTTCCATCCATCTCCCGAGACTGACAGCAGTTGGAAAGTGAATTCTATCCTAGTTGAATCAGTTTTCAAGAAGAACAGCCATATGATTCATTCTCACATGAATTACCAACGTCAGGCTTACATCTAGAAAGACACTTTCAGAGTGAGGTTTTATTGAATATTGGGATAGATATTGGCTCAGACACCACCATCTTATATATACATATATATATATTGAAAGGATAGATCTGATTCACCAAATGTTTCCATAGCAATAGGATTATTCAGTTCGTCACATGTTTTGATATGCTCTTGGTAGTTCTTATTATGACTCTATCTGCCTTCCACTTGGTAATGATTTAGGATGGTGAATGAATTTTTGTTCTTTTTCAATTCGTTGTAATGACATGTCTCTTATTGAAATCTGTATGACATATCTTGTAGAGACTCTTGTTTATATTTATTCATAAGTTGGTTGTGAACTATTCTGCCTGTGACAGTTAAGTGGTAGTTGAGGAAATTGGACTTGGTTTGACTACGGTGAAACTTGGCTTGATTCGATATTAGCGATGTGGAAGTGGGGTTATTTAGGCATAAACGTAGTTATGCCTATTGTTGGGGTAGAGGCCTATGTTATTCTGACATTCTCAGGACTATTTATGGTTTTCGGCACTAAGTTGTTATGTTGCTCATATTTCCATCTCCAAAATATCATTCATTCAGCTTGAGTTGAACTACTGAGTTGAATTTGGCTTTAGAAAGTTTTTGGAGAATGATGAAAGATGTATGGAAATAGCCTCTTGCAGAAATGTAGGGTAAAGCCGCATATGATGGACCTTTGTGATCCTACCCTTTCCCGGACACCACACATAGCGGGAGCTTAGTGCACTAGGCTGTCCTTTTTGAGTATTCAGCACCAACCTTGCTCTGCATGTGCTTCAGTTTTATAGATCAAAAATTGGTTACTTCCACTGGAATGTAACATAACTAATATCTGAATTGCAGATGGATCATTGACCCTCCACTAGATGTGACTGTCCCAGCAAAACGCACACCATGGCCAGATGCTCCTCCAGAGCTCCCTTCTGGTGAAAAGCTGGTCATTATGCAAGAGCAGACCGAGAAGCGTCCACCCAAAACACGATCAAGAAAGCGTAGTTCTCGGGGAAAGAGGAAGCATGCAGCAAAGAACATGCAGGACCATCATTCAACCAGGCAATCAGCGGAGAACTAGTAATAATCATCTGTGAATTCAGCAAGTTTAAAGAGCGCGCTACTATCCTTTGTCCTGTAAATAGGAGAAGGCATTTCTTACAATAGCAATTAAAATACACACTACCTCTCCTTTATTCAATTATATCTTTGTATTCTTTTCCACTTCTCCAAATCTTCATCAGTTCCTTTTCTGCCCTATTTTTGGTCTTTAGTCTTTTGTGTAATTGAAAATTGTTGCAAAGTTAGAAGGGTGGTGTTGTTGTCAAAGCTTTGTATTCATGGCTTGGAGTTTATATATGTAAAATGACAACATCTAGAGATGAGAAAGTTTATGCTCAAATCTTGTTCTTTTTCAAAATACTATGTTTGATGCCTTAAAAAGGATGCATATATGGTATTCACCTATTCATCGATATCGTAAAGAATTTTTACGCTAGCAGTATGCTTATTTTTGAACTGAAACAAGCTTTACTCTATCAAGATAAAAGTATGGTCTTTTAGCTTATTCAAAACTTGGCAGTGTATCATGATAATGCATGTACTTTGGGAGTGTATAAACATGGATTTAAGTTCTATACATTGATAATGTCAAGACTTTCAATGCTATCAACAAATTTTGACCTGTGATAGCAGATTAGTAAAAGACGTTGGTCAAGACTACAACAACAATAATAACAACATACAAGTGGAATCTCACAAGTGGGGTATGAGGAAGGTAAAATGTACATAGACCTTACCGCTATCTCATAGAGATAGAAAGCCTGTTTTTAGAAGACTCTTGTCAGAATGATGGTCAAGACTAATAAGTCAAGAGAACAGAACTAAGTCATTTGATGATTTACAAGCTCAAGAAATCATCTTGATCAAGGCAAAGATCCATAGAAAAACTCTCCTCCAGTGCACATGGTATATAATAAGCTGTTTTTCGATACCTTTTTTTTTCTCTTAAACATTTACAGCTAAAGAATCGTAAATGAGCATAAGTGTTTACATATGAACTGGCTGGAAACCGGTGTCTATAGATTTGTTCACAGCATCGAGCACGAGCTGAGTGATTCTGCTAGTATGAGGCCATTTGCTCTCAGGTTTGCTTCTAGCAACTTTAATGGCCTTAACCAGGCTAGCAAATTCTTGAATCATACAAACCTCTTGTGGTAACTGAGAATTTACGTTGACTACCTGAGGTTTCACATTCCATCCGATATGAAGATCCACAAACTTAGCACCAGATGTGAAATTGAACGAAGCAGAGTCCTCTTCAAACGGGATAATGAAGTCATAGAGATAACATGTCCCATTAGAACCATAAACTCGTAAGTCCATTGTCTCGTGTGAAACGAAAGAGCAGTAAAATGTAGCAACAGTTTCCTCCTTTTCCCAATACAAGGAGGCACCACATGTCAAAATAACTCCAGCTGAGTTTCTTGCAACATTAGGCAGTGCAGTCACAGTTGTTGGAAGAGTTTGGTTCATAGCCCACAATATCGCGCCAATGCAGTACCAGCCCGCATCTCCCAGTGCCCCGAGGGCATCCAAGTCTGGTTTTACTCTGATGTTATTTTCGAGAAATTCCTTGCCCGGTGAATATGATGATGAGCTGTGGATCTTACCCAAAAAAAAGAGCAGTTGTATAGGTTAGTTAGACAATCATCAGTAACATTTTTGGAGCAAAATTGAAACATATCAAAATACATAAATCAAAATATTCAGACTTGTCACTGACCCTTTAATCGTCAAACTACATAAAGAAACTTGGTGGGATTTCAGTTCCCCGGAGGACAGAATAGCACTTGTTAGTGTCTAGGAGTGGTGAATCGGTTGCATATTGTTTTTCTTTGATCGGCCTATCTTCATTCCGTCCAGTCCTAACAGGAACTGGTCTCCACAAATTACTAATAGAGGCTATTGTATTCCACAATTTGGTCATGTCCTATTGTTCCGGCATGGTTAAATGTTTGTCTACAATGTAAGCACAATTAGGCATTTAATCTCTAGCAATTGCAAGTTAATAAGGAACTTAAGCCACCGTGGTATACTAATACAAACATGGAGCATAACGTCGCTTCAAATTTATGAAATTTAATTACCATAAACTTCTCCAGATAGATGTAAACATCTAAAGACTTTAAGCACAAAGGGGATCTTCAAATACTCTTTTTCTTGATAACTAATGTTAAACCAGTCTAAATTATCTTCCCTTTTACGATGCTCAACATCAGTCCTTCAGAACATCAAAATATCAAAAACAATGGAATCAACAAATGGAAGTGGTCTATAATGCTTTACGAAATTTAGTCAATTTACCCTTCATTACATGTCAAGTCCAAGTAATTCACACGCTAAAGTTCAAATACGAGACAAATATTTTTGATAACAGGGAAACCCCTGAGGTCCAATGGGTGTGTACAGTTCGAAACAGGATGGATAATATGCCCGCCCCTCTACCATTCTCTACTTAAATACTAGGCTTTTGTCTGTAGCAAGGTTTGAACTTGTGACAAATTCCTGACTCACACATTACAGGCTGTGCTCTTAGATCAAAGCTCGGGAGCCACACACCCCACCCAAATACAAGACAATTATTACCCCAAAAACGAGACGATTTGCTAACAATACAAGCTGAGCTCTTACCGCTAGACCAAAGCTTTAAGGGGCCAAATACCCAAATACGAGACAATTAGCTAACTGTACAAGCTAAGCTCTTACCACTACACCAAAGATCAGGGTCCAAGTACAAGACAATTTGCTATCGATACGAGCTGAGCTCTTACCACTAGAACAAAGCTCGAGGCCAATGCCAAATACCCCAAATACACGACAAATTGCTAACTGTATGGATATGACTTATACTGAAGTTTAACACAGTTATGACAAAGATATAGCAAAATTGTAAAACCTTGAACATTTTACTATAATAAAACTAGGTATTATACATAATCAGACATTCAAACTTAACCTCAACTAGCAACTAAACAATCCAACTTTTAGAATCCACATCCTAGACATCTCAACTTGTTTCCAACATCAGCTGAACACTCCAACTTTATGTATCACGTCAGCATTGGGTGTCCACGAGACCCAAGTTGAGGTGTCTAGATATGCTCCCAGAGGTCGAGATACTTGTTAACTGAGGCCAAGTTTGAGCGTTTGTTTACCTATTATGTCATAAAAGTACCCTCTAGATCCTAAAACTTACAGCTTTGACTTGTCCAAATAGCTTAGAATCAAGCATCATCTCCTTCATTTTCATAGTTCTTGGATGATGATACCACATACTAGCATCCATAAACTGAACCCCATTTTTCTCACAAGCATCAAGAATCTTATCCAACTCTTCAACATTCAAAGCAGTAGGTTTTTCCAACAACAAATGTTTCTTTTTTTCAGCAGCTAAAATTGCCCAATGAAGGTGAAAACTAGTGGGTAATGGCATATAGACGGCATCAACGAAAGGGTCATCAAGAATTTCACTGTAAGTTCCATAAATCTTCAAAGAATCAGTAAACAAATTGTTCTTGATTGCAAAGTTGTGAGCTTTTTCAATTGAACGACTTGCTAGGGCATAAAGAGTAGAATTTGGGGATAAATTAATAGCTCTTGATACTTTTCTAGCAATTTCTGCACATCCGATGATGCCAAAACGAATTGGAGTTTCATCATTTGACATCTTTGATTTTTTTTTTGGTTGATGAATGTTGATTATAGTGGAAATAGATAAACCTGAGAAAAAAAAAAGGTAGCATAAAGTATAGCCACAAAACAAAGTTCATTTATCCCTCCGCGATGTCGTGGATAAGGTAGTAAGTACACACCCTTTTAATTACACTATGGTTTCGCAGCGAGCCAGGAAAGAGAGGCTCAAGTGGCCTGGTGGCGCCGAGGTACGTCTGGTAAGATATTATGAGCCAAAAAATAGGAAACAAATGATTTCGATAGTTTTCTGTGGGTATTAACCTATGAATTCAAGTGTTGCAAGGGGCTTTGACACAATTTTCTCGAAAAATCATATGAGTGGGTCCACAACAAGTCTGGGAATATGCCTAGGTAGCCCAGCGGCGGCGAGGGATGCCTGGTAGAATTTTATGGGCCACGGAAAAGGAAACAAACGATTTTTGCAATTTTCTGTGGGTGTTAGCCCACGAATTCTGGCGTTGCAGGGGGATCCAGCACAACTTTTCAAATAATCGTACGAGTGGTTCCACAACGAACCTGTGAAGAGGCCTAGGTGGCCCAGCGGTGGCGGGGGACGCTTGATAGGATTTTATGGGCTAAGGAATAAGAAACAAACGATTTCTGCAGTTTTCTGTGGGTTTTAATGCACAGATTTTGGCATTGCAAGGGGCTCCAGTGCAACTTTCCAAAATAATCATACGAGTGGATCCGCAATAAGCTCGGGAAGAGGATTAGGTGGCCTGGCTTTGGCGGGGGACACCTGGTAGGATTTGGGCCAAGAAACAGGAAACAGATAATTTCGACAGTTTTCTGTGGGTGTTAGCCCACGAATTCTGGGACCGCATGGGGTCCAGCCCAAGATTCCTGAAAAATCATATTGGTGGGTCCGCAATGAGTCCGGCAAGAGGCACAGGTGGTCCGACGGTGTTGGCAGAGGCCTAGTAGGGTTTTATAAGCCAAGAAACAAAAACAAGCGATTTCGACAGTTTTCTATGGGTGTTAGCCCATGGATTCTGGGGCTGCATGGGAGTCCAGCTTAAGATTCCTGAGAAATCATAGGAGTGGGTCCGCAACGAGCCTAGCAAGATAACCAGGTGGCTCGGCGGCTTTGGCGGAGGCCTGGTAGGATTTTATGGGTGAAGGAACAAGAAAATGGCGATTTCAGCAGTTTTTTGTGGGTGTTAGCCCATGGATTCTGGGGCTGCATGGGGTCTAGCGCAAGATTCTCGAAAAATCATACAGGTAGGTTTGCAACGAGCCCAACAAGAGGTTCAGGTGGCCCGGCGACATTGGCAGAGACCTCGTAGGATTTTATGGGTCAAAGAATAGGAAACAAGCAATTTCTATATTTTTGTGTGGGTGTTAGCCCATGATTTTTGGTGCTGCAGGGAGATCAGGTGCAACAATCATAAAAAATCATATGAGTGGGTCCACAATGAGCTCGACAAGAGGTCCAGGTAGCCTGCCAGCGGGGATGCCTAATAGGATTTTATGGTCTGTATAATAGGAAACATGCGATTTTTCCCGTTTCTGTGGGTGTTAGACTACAGTTTCTTGCGCTACAGGGGGTCTGACGCAACATTTCTGAAAAATCATACTAGTGGGTTCGCAACGAGCTCGGTAAGAGGCCTAGGTGGCCTGGCAGCGCGAGGAACGCCTGGTAGGATTTTATATGCATAGAACAGGAAATAGGCTATTTCATCAGTTTTCTATGGGTGTTAACCCACAATTTGTGGTACTTCAGGGGGTCTGGCGCAACATTCACGAAAAATCATACGAGTGAGTCTGCAACATGCACGGAAAGATGCTTAGGTAGACCTAACGTGGTGAGGGATGCCTTGTAGGATTTTATGGGCCAAAGAACTGGAAATAGGCAATTTTAACAGTTTTCTGTAGGTGTTAACCCACAGTTTCTGGTGCTACAGGTGATCCGACACAATATTCTCAAAAAATCATACGAGTGGATCCTCAACGAGCCCGAAAAGAGGCCCAGGTGGCTCGACGACGGTAAAGGATGCCTGGTAGGTGTTTTTGGGCCAAGAAATAGGCGATTTCGACAGTTTTCTGTGGGTGAGATTCTAGCCCTGCAGGGGGTCTGGCGCAACTTTCCCGAAAAATCATATGAATGGGTCCGCAATGAGCCCGACAAGAGTCTCAGGTGGCCTGCGACGATAGGGGATGTGTGGTAGGATTTTATGGGCCAAGATATAGGAAACAAGTGATTTCGATAGTTTTTTTATGGGTGTTAGCCCACAGATTCTGACGTTGCAGGAGGCTTCGTGCAACTTTCCCAAAATATCATACGAGTGGGTTCGCAACGAGCCCGGAAAGAGGCCTAGATGGCCTGGTAGCTGCAAGAGACGCCTGATAAGATTTTATGGCCAAGGAACAGGAAACAACAATTTCAATAGTTTTCTGTGGGTGTTAGTCCACAGATTCTGTCGTTGTAGGGGCTCCGGCGCTACTTTTTTGAAATATCATACGAGTGCGTCGGCAACGAGCCTGGCAAGAGGCACAGGTGGCCCGGTGGCGGCGGGGGACGCCAGATAGGATCTTATGGGCCAAGAAACAGATAACAAGCTATTTCGACTGTTTTCTGTGGGTGTTAGCCCACGAATGAGTGTAATTACAATGTAATTACAGTCGTGTTATTTGGTTGCATGAGTTATTTGGTTGCATGAGTGTAATTACAAGATTATATCAAATTTTAAAAATAAAAGTTAATTATCTAAATTTGATAATTAATGTTAGACAAATATAGGTATTCATAAATAATATTAAATTAAATATTTAAGATATATATTATATTTTAAAAATATATTAATTAGCAAATATATATTCTTAACTAATATTATAAAAAATATTAATTTATATTTTTAAATTAGTATATTTTAATATTAATTATAAAAACTAAAAATATAAGTTTTATGCGAACATTATGAAATGTACTTTTCCCCACTTGTGGGATATCACTGGGTATGTTGTTGTTGTTGTATTATGAAATGTACGTTTGACAAAAATATTAAATGTTATAAATATAATGTCATAGTAAAATTGTTAAATATTTGATTAAAAAAATCTATCTAATATAACTAAAAAAATAAATGGCTTGTAATATGAAATATTAAGTCAATACTACAAAATAAATGAAACTAAAAAATATAACATGAGGTTAAAATTCAAAATAAAGAAATTAACATAATAAGCTTATGCCAAATTTCAATATAACATACTTATATATAATTTTTTGTAAAGAATAAAATAAATCATAAAATAAATTTAATAAAAGATAATGTGAAAATTGTACGGAATGACATGACAAAGATTGAGAATAAGAAAGAAATAAAAAATAAATATTATAAAATAATATATAATTTTAGAAAAAACAATCAAAATAAAAAGAAATTAAAATGAAAATATA
>JAOTQR010000007.1:5107735-5118309 GCA_025774065.1 Solanum ossicruentum | reverse complement strand
GTTATGGGATCCATAGAAATATGGACACCATGTATATATAAAATATAAGTGAATGAAGCTGAATAAAATTAAATAATGTTGAAATATAAGTGAACTGATTCAAAATATTGTGATTTAGTTCTACTCAGTGTTTCATACCCATATAGAGGCTCGATTTAATTTAAATTTGTATCAAAAAATCTCACATTAAAGACAAAATACTTCTTAATAAAGTCTACTCAATATTCAGCGCTCAAACCCAAAATATTTAAATAAGAATGAAGAAATAATTACCTCTATCGTAATTATTGTTCGTATCCCTCTCTTTTTATAAAAGAAAAAATACCCCTAATTTTCTACATAAGGACAACCTGTACTGCTTCCTTTAACGGATCGTTTGATAGAATAAATTAGCAAAAATTATACATGTATTAAATTTGTGTATTAGTAATATCATATTTGTAGGATCGAGTTGGGAGGCTTTAGCCTTTTACCAATTTGAAAAGTGATCTCTCTCCCCATTGTCAAAAGTTCATACAAGTAACGTATAATTGTTTTACGAGTATCTTCACCTCTTGGTAAACAAATGGTACACTTTCATTGAAAATTACTTATTCATAGTTAGTAGGAAATTTCCTCTCTTCAATAGAAGCTCCACCTTGGTGTATTATGAGCATATATTTAATTTTTCACTTTTAATATAATCGAAAAAAATGTTTACACATCCTTCAACAAACTCTGCAACTCAACTTAAGGGCATCTTTCAATAAATATTTGTCTCATATTACAAGGGTACTTACTAAATTAGGATATAATTAATTATTTTTTCCCCATTTTACCACCATTAATTAGAATATTAATAATTTTTTAAAACTTAATTTAATGTACATTGATATAGATGAAGGGTAAAATAGTGAAGTTAACTAATATATTAATGATTTCTTAATAACTGTTTAAAATGAAAAGTGCCCTTATAGTATGTGACGGAGAGAGTATGTATTAAGTTCTGTACTAGTAATATTTTATTTGGTACATTTTTCAATGTTATAAGTATTAGTTATACATTTTATTGCGTATTAAAGTATGCATTACTAATACCATAAATTACTAGGTATTAGTTGTTGGAAAATCATATGTGCAGCGGAAGCATATAAGTATCGTAATGCTTACATGAATAATAGATAATACATACGTTTATGCTAGAACACAAATAATCATGCTAGTACATATAAACTTTACAAAATTTAATTTGATAAATACCTCTTGAAGCGTGACCATATACCTTCAAGCGAATCCACGAAGAAGTTTACTAATTGAACATCAACTTTTGGTCTATAAAATCTGAATAACTATATATTTGATTACATAATACAGCTAAATCACATGATAAAACAAGCACTTAGAGGAAGTAGTGAAGCTCCATAGACACTAGTTCAGAACGGAACAAAATGAATGGTGTAAGATAAAAATAGCCATCAGATCATTATTATATCGAACGCAAAACTTATGAAGCTACTAACTTGTACAACATCATCAAGGCAAGCTTCAGAGGCGAACTTCAAGTTCCAGTTCAGTTCAGCCATCTTCTTCAACGTCGATAACCCTCAGGCGAGTAACTCCTCCAAAGGAACAGAAGGAACATCTTCTCCATCGGCAACAGAAGTAGTTTCTGATCGTTGATATTCTTTATCACGATACAATGATATGTTGAACCTCAGATCAGGATTCTCCTCTAAATCTCTCAAGAATTCTTCATACTCCGAGTTCATCTTTTGTTCTTCATCTCTACCCTTTCCGGAGTTATCCACTTCCATATTGAGTGACTTAAGCTTCCAGGACCGAGGCTTCCCACGTTTCTTTTGGCGTTTCTCTTCATAGCTTTTCTTAATCAATATCACCTCTGGAAGGACAAGACCTTTGTATTTTTCAAGCTCGAAATCATTACTATTGGTTCCATATAAATCATAACCGAGGGCGTAGTCTCCAGAGTCTAGAAGATGGCCTAGATGCGTTCTTATGGAGAATATTGTGTCATTTTTCCCGAAATCAGAAACACGAGCAACTTGGATATCAGCTAAAGCATATTTTGATCCCCCAATATTAACTTCTTCAGAAACCACATCAACATCTAAAACCACATACTCGACGAGCTGTCTACTAGTCAGCAAAGGCTTAAACAATGCCCTCCAGTATTGATCAGCATCCAGGAAACAATGTCTCAGTGTGAACGGATCCAATAGAGCGATACTGTTGCTCACTTTCGTGCAGATCACTAGAGGACCGATATTTCCTAAACTAGCTGCCACCTTCGGAGGGAGACATATCAGATCCTCACGACAAACAGGGCAGATTTCTACAGAGAACGTGTACTTATAATTGACGATATTGCTCTTATGATCATGAGACACGAGTTGCTTGTCGTTTCGAGTCCTAACAAGTACCACCCTACTGACAAAATCCACAAACTTCAAAGCATGACTTCTATGACCAAAGAAGAAGTCAATTCCCTGATCCAACTGTTGGATCTTTATAGCACGATTAGCCGCATCATGCTTCAGAATCAGCTGCTCTAAATAGAAGAATGTTCTTCGGTGAGACACGTGCTGTCTAAGTTGCACTGCAGCTACCCATTGATCAGGATTAACTTGCTCCTTTGAACATGACTCACACATTTGGTCTTGGACAACATACTCAACGATGTACGATTGTTCAAGAACTGCACCATTTAGTACCTCTTTTCGGACTTTAAGCCTAACTTTGATCCTTTTTGAATGAGGTTCAGTCCATATAAACTCAGCATTCACCAACTTAACTTTATTCAAATTCTTCAACCTTTTGATACAAAAAGTTAGTAACTCCTTCGAGTCGAGCTGTGCTTTGATCCAACTCCTTGGAGGCTGCAAGTAGCTATCACATTCAGGGCAGTGAGCAATCACTACATGTTTCTGTAAGCCTTCTGTTATATCAACTTCGGATCGTAAGCATTTAGCACACATATTCGCAGCATTTGGCTGCATCGAAATTCCGCATTTGCAACATAACACATTTCCTATTGTTTGTTGCACTGTAAACATCCCAGATACTTCAGCCATACCTACCAGAGGAAAGAAGAGAAAATTTTAAATTTGCATACAAACGAAACATAGCATTCCTATTTGTCTGAACCTCAACTAATATTACGTGATACCTGCTCCCTCTGAGCGTTACACCGAATCACTCTAAACAAGAGGCAAAAGAAACTGAAAGATAATCGATCCATGTTCATCTATCATAATTCAAAGTTAGCCCATTCATCCTAAGTTAATCATTCTAGCTCCGTATCAATGTCACGATCATATCACCACTACATCAAAGATAATTTTCTCCAAAATAACATATAATTTTCATTTTCGATTACCCTTATGTTTATATTAAACATGAAACAAAAATGGAACTGAAGAATTTCTTCAACATAGCAACTAATCCCTCTGTCTAATTCTTTTTTTCTTTGGTTTTCCAAAGTATCCCCATGGCCGACAGCTATGGGACTAATCCTCCATTCCAACTGTCAATGTGGTGGGGAACTGGACACAGAGTATCTCTCAGTCTAATTAACAATTCTTTTACCATCATTTATTTTCGTGATTCAATTTACGTGTCTTACTTTCCTTCTTGATCTATAGAAAGAACATAACTTTTACATTTAGTAACTCTATAAATTAAACAAAAAAAAACTCACATATCATATTTAAGATCATAAAACTCAATTATTTTAATCTAAGCCAACTTTCACACAACTCGACTAATTCCACAAATTACCTATCACCTCTGACCAACGACAGGCATCAAACTAACCCTGCCAACCAAGGGTAAAACCAAATTCGAAAATTCTCTATGCTTTCTTAAATTCTGTATCAAATCAAACTATAACACAAAATAAAGAGAGGAGAGTAATACAAATGTCATTTCTAATGTAATTAAACACTTACTTTAACAAAAAATAAAGAGATTGATATCCAATTAACAATGATAATCAAATAAAAATCTGAGATTTCAAAATTAAAACAGAAAACAAAGACACCCTTTACTTCCTGGAATCAAATGAACAATTAAGAAATTGAACATCACAAAAAAAAATTAAAATTAAAAGGGGTTTGGAGATTGATATTACCTGAATGATCAAGAATTGGTGTTTGGTTGATTAAGGAAAGATGAGAAAATTTAAATTTAAATTTAAAAAATATATATCAGAATTTTTATTTTATCTCTTTTGGTATAATATGTTGTTTATTTTGGACCTTATATATAAGTAGATTATAAAATATAAAATAAATAAATAAATGAACTTTACCAACTTTAGGAAAGGACCGTGGCCGTCACGCCTTACTATTTTTATTGTGATTTTACGAAGATAGCCTTGGACATGGATGATGTTGAACTTTTGACTCGATTTATTTTCGTATATAGAATTTTAAGTTTAACAAGTTTTAATTTTTAATTTCAAAAGTTTATGTATGAGGTAAGTGGTGATTAAAAGTTTAAGATCATCTATTTTTGAGATCATAATATTGCGTTTAATTGAGTAATTTCCGAGGAGTTGCCAATGGTTTGGGCCATACGTAATTTGCTTGGTCTGCAATTGGTTACATCTTAAGTCATGTGACAAAAATAGGAAATCGTGTGGTGATAAATACTCCTTCATTTTAATTAAGAATATGATATTGAGTTTGAGAAAAGTGATTTACTCGCAAAATATGATTATGGTCCAATATTATATAAGTTACCATGAATATTAGATGACAAAGGATTGTTTTATTCGTAACATTTGAATATCATATGAGAAAATATCAGATATGAGTATTCAAGGGATGTATTTGTACAACATTTATAAATAGGGGGAATGTAAATGTCGGCCTAAAAATGGCTTAGATGTTATCATTGTCGAAGCAAAGAATCGTCAACAAGTGTGTTCTAGAGCATTGTAGATTCTTATCCAAGATGTGAATCACTAAAAACATGCAAAATATATGGATAACCCAATAACGGAAGTTTCATAAGGGGATCAAAGTAAAATACAATGAGATAAAGATTCGATTAAGAACTCTTAACATGTTCATGATTTAAATATTAAAATAATTTTAGAGATTTGTTCTGATTTTGTTGGTGTAAACAAATAATTTGAAATATCTCAACTCTTTTTGAACAAATCCGAGTCAAATAGCAATGATCTGAAGCACTTTTTTTTACTGTATTAAAAGAATTTAAAAATTACATGAATACGTAAAATACAAGTTTTTCAATCTTATAGGAAACAAAAGCACTCATATTCAATTTAAATTAAATAAACAAAATTTCATATTAAACCACAAAGATACATAAAGAATTGAATTCGATAGTCATTAAAGTGGCTGACATTGAAGTCCACTTTTAATGGGCTCTCTCCTTTTGGGCTTCAGATGGATTTAAGGGCCCAAATTCAACTTAGGTGACCAATAAGTATGGAAAGCCCAAAATATACTAAACCATTGCTAACTTGGAAATGGGAAATATATTGGCACAACTTTTATGATCAAAGTTATAAATAATAGATATTTCAAAAAAAAAAGTTTAAAAAATACGAATATTCGACTAGACATTTAAAACGAAGAAAAAATTGAATTTGAATGAGTTAAAAGTTGAAAATCAAATTTTACGATCCCTTAGAATGCTCTTTTAATTATATAGCCCTATCACAGAAGATCGATAAATATAACATAAAGAATCGATGAAGAATATAAAATACAATAAATTTTTATAAGACCATTTTTGTTATATGCTCAAATTTGTCAAAGCCCAGCTGTATGAAAGGAAACAAAAATCCATTTTGTCTGATTGTTTTACTGAAATGCCCTCTTTATGAATTGTCAAATCCTACATTGTCTTCTTGTTTGGACCATTAATACACATGATGTGACAAGGCCCATTTTGGTCAAACAAGATTTCAATAGAAATGACAAGTAATAAACCAAATTGTGATTGAAATATATTTTCAATTTCTTAGGTTCTAGTCATTTCAAATGTTGATTAATTTTCTAGAACATTAATGAACATTATAAAAGTTTGAAATAAATCAAAATTATGAAAATCATTAAAAGAGTGTTTGAATTTTCTTTTTACGAGTTTGAGATTGAGACATAACTGATTAAAAAATTAGCATGATTTCAAAAGTCTATTCAAGTTAAACTTTGCATTAAATGAAGAGAGGAGCGTTTAAGATTTAAAATCTGTACAATTGACTAAAAACAGTAGGTCACTTTTGATACTAGAAAACTCGATCAATCATTCTATATCAACTTCATAGTCTTGACAACTCATCAGATTGAGTACTAAGAATAACGTGAATCCAATCAGTTCAGACAGATAAAAATCACATCGATTTGTGTATGTTTCGGAGGTAAAAGATCCTAAATTTCCCACATAGTCATTTCAACCTCTTAAATTAAAGTCAGTTATCATAATGAAGATTTCAAGTTTCACAAATGAGATTTCAGAATACTATCATAAATTCCACTATTGAAACTTAAAAAACTCCACAACGTTGCTTGTTTTTCAATCGCACCGTTGAAAAGTGGTCAGCAGACGTTATTTTTACGTGCTTTGTTTTAGGGGTGGCGGGGGTTGTGGGGGTGAGGGTAACACATGGTCCACTTGTTGGGCTAATGACCATCTGACAATTTCAAAGTCCAAGAAGTACTCCTAGAATTTGGGCTTTTTGCAAAAATCAAAGCCAAACAAATACACAAAATGAACAAATTTTGGACCCAAAAGGAATGTTGGAAATGTTCTCAACTTAGCAACTCATTCTGTAACCTACTGTACTAAAAATAACCTATAATTAGAAAAAAAAGATATTGTTGAAATTACTCATCAAAACAAAAAAAAATTGAAAAAGAAAATCCTTCTATTCTAACATAAAAGTCAATAATAAAAATTCAAAAAAGGCTATAAATTAAACAAGTTTTCTTTGTTTCTAAAATGACACTTTCCTTTTCTTTCCAAACATCCCCTAGTTTTTGGGTCCACTTTTTAAAGACTCACGGACTGCAAAATCAAAGCATAAAAATGGTTAAAAAATAAATTTTGAAAAAGTGAATAAAAATATATTTTTTTAGATATTGGAATTTTTACTAACAATAATTTATTAGAGCTCCGTTAATGACAAGGGAAAATACGAGAAGATATCTTATAAATAAAAACGAATTTTGGCATTGTTATGTGTTACATTTGAACTTGTTCTCATTTTTACTCTCACATATATCACGAAAGGTAATTCAAAATCAAGAATCAAAAATAAAAAGATATACGTAACTTTAAACTTTTTTACTGAAAGCATTTGGAACACGCAAAGTCCAACATTTCACATCGAAGCTCTATTAATGTCAAGGTCAAATACGAGATGATTTGCTAACGATAAAAGTACGAATAGACCTAAACAAAAGAGATGTAAAATTAAACAATTTTTTATAAAAATATTCATTAGAAAATGGGTCTTAATTGTTTTTGTAGGAAAATTGACTCTTCAATCTCATGAGCTTCGATTTTATTTGAGTATTGGACAAAAGTACTTCTGCCTTTTTGATTTGTTCGTCCTTCTTTCTTTTTTCAGTATGTTTTGAAAAAAATATCATTTTCTTTTTTTACTAATAATTTAGTTTCAACTTTTTATATGACATATTTAATATTACAAGATTAAAAAAAATTTAATATATTATAAGATTAAACCTTCTTTATTTTTTAAAACTCCATATCAAGTTAAAATAATACAAACAAATTAAGGACGAGAAAGTACTATATATTACTACTATATCAACAACAATAACAATATTACCCCAGTGCCTCAAAAGGCTCCCGCCTATTACGGGGCAAGGAGAATCGGATGTAAGCAATCTGACC
Organism: Solanum ossicruentum; assembly: GCA_025774065.1. Classification (NCBI taxonomy): domain Eukaryota; kingdom Viridiplantae; phylum Streptophyta; class Magnoliopsida; order Solanales; family Solanaceae; genus Solanum; species Solanum ossicruentum. The sequence continues at coordinate 5,110,419 of JAOTQR010000007.1, read as the reverse complement.
CCTATGTTTAAAAACATAGCGCGATTATTTTCAGAATATTAATATCTTTTCAATATTAATAAATGAAAAGATATCAAGAACTTAAAAAAGGGTACAGTACAGAAGTAAAGGGGGGAAATAGTATACTACTAAACATGAAACATGGTATAAAGATATTTTTTCGTTTTTTATCTGACGTTCGATATTTATATATTAGAATTCGATTAAATTTGAATTCATGCATTATAAATTTTACTTCTAAAAATGACACGTCTAACAAAATTCTCTTCTTTTCTTAGGAACGCGAATCTAAAATTTTTAGATAAAAATAAAAAATATTTTAATCATCTCATTACAACTCAAGTTCGTACGAAATAAAATGGGGAACAATATTTCAACCATAGAATGTGACAGTGCATAGGATTGTCATTATGTAGAGAATAGTAATATTTGCAAAATACTCGCTTTGAATGCGGGGCTGACAAGATATAATGTCACTTTCTCTCTCTTTCATCGCGATGGTGGTAAAAATTTATTCGTATTCGATATTTTATCTTCAACTATTGAATATAAATATGTATGTATTTATGATACATATATTATTATTTAATTTTTAAAGTTATAAATTTTTTTCCTTTATAAGTTTTACATCAGCAAAAAATCACTAATTATACGACACATTAGACTTTGACTTGTAACTTTTTAATCGATATTACGAGTTATTATTCTCGATAGAGCATAAGTTAATATTTTCACATCATAAAGTCCACAAGTTTATGTATCGTTCTCTTAAAGAACTATGTCCCTCTAGACACGATTTTGAAGGAAAGAAAAAATTAATTATTAGTCCATATAAATGGCAAAAATTAAAAACGACTTCTTTTGAAGGACAAATACAAGATGTGTATATATTTAGGGTACACGTATTCCTATTTTTTTTTTAAGTTATAATTCTTTCCCTCGACTAGTCCTACACTAGCAAAAAATTATTAATTGTACAACTCATCAGACTTTGACTCATAAACCTTTTATCGACTTACGAGTTAAATTCAGACCAAATGTGATGATAAGTATGAAATTATCGATTTTTTTGATAGTGTTTAGAGAATGAGCTAGGGTGGGATTATTGGCATTAAATTGAAAAAACAATTACTAGCACTTAAGGTTATTCTTCCATTATCTATATGTAATAACTCATTTTGAGATGAGAACAAAGTTTCACATTGGCAAAGTACAGGAGAAATGTTAAGTCTATACGTAAACAGGTCTTAACTACTAGTGACGCGTCGAGATTCAAAGCAGATAATATCGCTAGGGGGTTGAATCGTTCCACAACAAACACCTAAAGTTTAAATCTTAAATCCCTAAAACTATAACTACATAAGTATTATTAACATGAAAAATATAACACCTAAAGCACTTTTTTTTAAGAAAAAGATTCTTGAATTTGTGAAGAGAGGCAAAGTGAATTTTAGTACATTGGATAACTACATTAAATAGATATTAGGGATATACTTTATCTTTAATCTTCTCAAGTCACAATCAAGTTAATTAAGGGGACCATAGATAGTAGATATATTGTCAATAAATTCAACAGCAGAGAAACCACAATTCTATTCTCTCATCATAATGCCATCATAGCATTGTGATAGAACTACCCCTACCCCTACCCTACACCCCAACCCCCCTAAATTAACTTTTTATCATAGAAAAAAAAAAGTAAAGTAGAGATAAGAGGGAAAAGTTTAGTAAATTCTTTCTTTAATGAGAGGGAGAGAGAATTAGTATGGTAAAAAAAAAAGGAATTAATTACATAATTTATCGTTAATCTGTCATTAAATATAGTAGATCAGAAGAGATAGTTGTGTCTTTATATGTTGTATTATTATTGTTCGTTATTTATTTTGTTATTTTTATTATCTTTAAGAAATTATTATTTGTTTTCCACTCTAGTCATTGTGTTCCATGTCTGGTGTTTTTCTACTTTTGGGATGATATTTTTGAGATGAGGGTCTTTCAGAAACAACCTCTCTATCTGTATGGGGTAGTAGTAAGGTTTGCATAAATTTTACTCTCTTTAGACTCTACTTGTGAGATTTCACTGAGTATGTTGTTATTGTTAATCTTCACTAAATAATTCATAGTTAATATACTCAAACCTATATACAATACTACCTCCGACTCATAATATAAAGACATCTTTCTATAAATATTTGTCCCATATTATAAGAACACTTATTAAATTAGAATAACATTAATTATTTTTTTCCATTTTACCCCAACCATTAATCAGTGCATTAATAATTTTTTCTAACTTAATTTAATATACATTAACATAAATAAAGGGTAAAATGGTAAAGTTAACTAATGCATTAATATTTTCTTAATCACCGTATAAAACGGAAAGTTCCTTATATTATGAGATGAAGGTAGTAGTTATTTTTCATTAAAAAAACATTTCATTTATGACAATCAGGTTTACCATAGAATTAGTTTTTCAAATATTTCTACATAACGCCAAAAAAATAATTAACGAATATGCATTAGCTTACAAATTCAATATATGAAATTGAGGAAGTAAATAATACAGTACCATAGTAAACATCACAATCACTTTTTTGCAGTGTGGTGCAGTAGGAGTAAATATATTATATTTAATTATTTCTCTTTCATACACATAATAATAATAAAGTTTTATTCACTTC
>JAOTQR010000007.1:5057450-5076068 GCA_025774065.1 Solanum ossicruentum | reverse complement strand
TCTCGAGAATTGATTTTGCTTAAATTAATTGAGTTTAGATTGATTCTCGATTTTTGAATAATTTTTTAATTTTTCTTAAAGTTGGTCATATTTCGGCATAACAATGTAATGGCAAAGAATGATTTATTTATCCAAACACTAAATTCCTAAAACAATAATGTACGACACAAGACAACACAAATACGATATGTTATAAAATAATAAGTAACCATCTGAACAGAGTGTTGAAGAATAAGTGTAGTATGCTCTCCAACTCCCTTTGAGAGAGTGAGCATTCTTGACTTTTAGCGATTCCCCTGTATAATAAAGACCCATTTTCTGACATTTTTTGGTGGTGTATTTGTTTCCTTTATTGGCAAGTTTATTCGCCTCCTTTGTGGCGACAGCCAAGAGCCATAAACAAAACTGAGTAAGAAAATTATTCATTTTTATTATTTAAAGCGTATTTGGATTGGTTTTTAGTTTTTCAGTTATAAGCTAAAAGTCATAAGATTCCTAACTTATGACTTTTGACTTATTTTGTTATTTTTCCTTAAAAATTAAGTGTTTATAAACACTTTAAAAATACTTAAAAATTATTTTGATATAGAAATACCTAAATAAATTAATCCTTAGTGGTGATGTTAAGTCCTTAGTGCCACAAAAGTTGAATTTTGTAGTGATTTTCTAAGTTAAATATTATTTTTATCATCGATCTAACCAAACGACCCCATAAGTCATTGAACCAGAACATTCTAGAGCTAAACAAAGTACTAGTCTACATATATACTTCCAAACTTTAGGGTCGAATAATTATGGAGTGAAAGAGCCATCGATCGGTATGCAGGTCTATTTACGCCTTCAGTAACTTAGTGAAGTATACAATAAAAATGTGTACAAACATGATATGTAATGTATTGTGGGATCCATTGTGTAAATATAGATAGGGGAATTAACTAATGGGGTTGAGTATATGTGTATAGTTGGGCAATCGATGTCAAATTAAACTTCAACATCGACTTGATCATCCTTGTCATTTAAGGCTAGTATACTTTCAACAGCTTCCTTGAGATCCCACCTTGTATCCAAATCTTCTTGACAACAAGCCACTCCAATATTGAATAGCTTTCGGATCTGTCCTTGATGCGTGAGCTGGTCCATCTCTTTGTCAAAAGCCGATTCATTATCTTTAATGATGGTGTCGACCCAGATAGCTAATTCAGTGCCATATCCAGAGCTGAGAGCGAGATAGTTAGTTGGGAGTTTACCAGTGAGGGTCTCTAGTATTAGAATGCCAAGGCTCCAAACATCAGTCTTCCTCGTGATGCGGCCTTGTTGTGCACACTCAGGCGCTTTATAAGCCACTAGAAGATGTTGGACTTGCGAAAGATTCACCAGGGGCACTAATGTGTAATCCATCAACAAGGGATTAGAATATTTGTCCAGAAGTACATTTGATGACTTGAGATGACCATGCGGAAGTGCAAGGCTTGGCAGCTCATTGTGAAGGTAGGCCAACGCCTTTGCAACTCCTTTTATGATTTTCAAGCGGCTTGACCAGTCCAGCCTTGAGTGATTGCCTACAGATATGGAATGATATACATACAGGGGAGTAATTAATAATTTAAAGCACTGTATGTACTACTTACTAAGTAGTAATTATTGTGAGTTCATATGCATACAATATACATACCATGGAGGTGACTGGCCAAGCTACCATTGGAGGCATAGTCATAAACAAGCAGCTTCTCTTCTTTCCTATAGTAATAGGCGACAAGGGGGAGTAGGTTGGGGTGGCTTAGTCTGCCCAACCTCCTCATGTGCTCATGGAAGTCTTCTTTAGCGACATGGTTCATTTGCTTAAACCTCTTCACCACAACGGCTTGGCCATCCATAAGTAGTGCCTTGTAAGAGGACCCCAGGTTCCCACTTCCAAGCACCTCAGCCGATGCTCTTAGCAAGTCCTGTAGATCAAATCGTGGCCTGTCATCTCTAATGAAGGACAACTTACCCACTACTGTTGCGCCTGGTGGTGCTGCTGGTGCTGGTGCCTCTACTGCCTTATTATTGTTATCATGCCTTTCATAAGTTGGGTTGCTGCTCATTGTCACATCAGGAGGAGCTGATGATGAACAGGTGTTTTGATCCCCATCAATATTATTTGAGTCATTCGCCCGGCTGGTGAATTGTGGATTGTTTTGGCTGCGGCGGCGGCGAATGATAAGAATTAATACGATCACGAGACATAAGACCACCAAACAAACAGCAGCGATCACAATCACTCTACTCAGGAGAGAGGGCGACTTCTTATTTATATCACCAGATTGGCTGCTGATCGTGGAGTTGAGGTTGTTAGGAGTAGCACTATTTGCTTCAGGACTTGGGGAATTGCAAATTGATTCCAGAGGCTTCCCACACATGCCTTTGTTCCCTGCGTATATGTTATTAATAGATTCGCGTTCACAAGTCCGTTCTCTGTTAGAAAATTATGTTAAGGGGAATTAGTAGTAGTTAATGAATCATGCATATACCTGCGAATACTGTTGGATCCATTAAAGAAAGAGAAGGAGGGATTGGACCCTCGAGTTGGTTGTTGGATACGTTGAGGAGTTTGAGAACTCCGCGGGGAAAATCCGGTACAGTGCCAGTGAATTTGTTGTTTTCGAGAGTCAAGTCGAAGAGCCTGGGGCAGGAGGTAGCGAGAGAGGTGGGAATGTTGCCTGTGAATTGGTTATTGGCTAAATGAAGTCTCCTGAGAGAATTCATACCGTTGAAGACATCAGGGGGGATCTGACCAGAGAAATTATTATTGGACAAGTACAATGACTTGAGGGCACCAAGCTTATTCCAATCAGGCATTCCTCCCTTGAAGCTGTTGTTCATAAAGCTTAGGGTCCGCAGGAAACGCAAAGGGAGCAGGGAATCAATATCAATTACCCCTGACAGGTCCAAAGTTTCTAATTGCAAACCCCTTACGTCCCCTTCAATGCAAATGACTCCCAACCAATTGGCATTGTCCCCGGTACAGGGGCTTGTGGAAGGAACCCAAGACCCGAGTACATCTTTTCCTTTAGCTGAAGATGTAGATAGCGAGCTTTTAAAGTTGATGAGGGCCTCCGAAGAGCTCTTAGCATCGGGAAGATTATGATGATTTGGGCCGGCGTCGTCATCGTCGTCCACGTCTATCGGTTGTGCCGATACAAATGTGATCAAGGACACAACAAGAAGGAAAATGATCAACTGACCTAATCTTCTTGATGATGAAGAACATGCAAACGTAACTCGTGACCGGCCGGCATCCTGCACCTCCGTCATCATCCTTCCTTTGCCTAACCACAACAAAACACAATTAATTCGAGGCATAACCTCTCTAACCAGAGATTTTTACGCCCTTTTCTTTTCCTTTTTTATTACATTTATTTCTTTTTTCAATCTTTTCTTATCCCTTCTTTTTTTAAAATTAAAAATAAAAAAACTCAATATCGTCAGCTTTGTGTTCTCTCTCCTCAACTTTGGACAAGGAAGAGAGAGCTAGCGCAACGAATGAACTAATTTGAGTTGTTTTGATCCTAAAAAGATGTTATGAATTAGAAAGTTATATTAGTCAAAATAACTTTAAGCATTTCATTTTAATTTATTTAAAATTCAATGTTTCAATGTCACGAAACATAACTTAATTATATTTAGTGTGACAAAACACACTCTCAAAATCTAATTAAGCATTTAAACATAAATTCGTGAAATAAACACATCATCACTACAAATTCAAAAGTTATCAGTTCTAGCAACAAAGTCTTAGTTAATGCAACATAGTCTCCAGCTCCATCAAAGTTTTGAAAAATACAAAATAATCCACATCCCCAACAATTTATTCACACCATATCTATCCAATTTCATTTTGATTGGGGAACAAGGAGTGGGATGCATCTTGTACCTTCTTCTTCGTGAAGCTAAAATCTATAATGGTTGATGAACCAACGATTTTACCATAATCAACAATGGCCTAACTATCAAAGTCAATCTACGACAAATTATTTTCTTGAAAAAGTATAGTTTGGTGCAAATACCACACGCTCATGTGATGACAACCTTGTGATTGAAGAATGGTGATTGATATGATTTTAGTATTAAAAAGAGAAGAAAAAGAACGAAATTTTGTGCATTTAACTGAGGGCTTTTCACCATTGAGGTTAATGTTATCAAATAGGCCTACCAAAAAAAATCTGTCACTTATTCAAGAGTTGTCAATAAAATTAATATACAAAGATGAAAAAAATTAAATTTCATTCTGGAGTCTAACTCATTTAAAATCTAACATTCAAATTAAAGAATACATCTCCACCATGATAATCTCATTCATAAAATAATGATAAAATCAATAATTGTCTAAAAGATTATTTGCAAATCCTTTTCTATTTGAACATTCTCAGTCATAATCAGAAAAACTCCCTAAGCGTCATCTAATTTACACTATATAATTAGTTGTGCAAAATCAAAATATTAGTTGAAACCCATATGTTAGTGTCCGTTTTAATTAGTTTGTCTTTTTTTTTATCTAACACAAAATGTAAAAATTTAAAGAAATTTTTTGAATCTTGTGATTTTAAATATATCATTTGAAAACTTAAAACTAAAAAAGTTATCCTAAAAAAGATAAATCTTTTTGAAATAGACACACAAAAAAAGTAAGATAAATAAACTAAATTAGAGAAAATAACATATATCATAGCATAATTTATCAAGAAAAATGAAAGAGTAGAAATATCAAACAAGAGTAATTTATTCTTATTATAAAGGCACAAAAGCCTTTTGAAATGTCATTTTTAACCATGTAAAATATTTTATTCTAGATGAAATTGACATTTAATTATTTTCATAAATATTTAAGGCATCGCATATCAATCAATACAAAAGGTAATAATTTTATTGATTAATGTTTGACATACTAAAATAGTTTATCGAAAAGTATCATTTATTGGTATACCACAACACCTTTTAAACTTCAAAGAGGCAAATTGACTTGGCTCACTCACTCGTCTTAATCATTAGAGGCAATTTGAAATACACTTCACTGAGGGCTGCAAATTCATCTATTTTTGTACACAAATACAAACCGTGTTCAAGCACTATGACCACTAAGAGGAACCCCCTCGACGCCACCATGGCCATCTTCTCCTCCAAAAAGACCTAAAAGGCTGTTTCTGGACAAGAAATTTCGACGAATCACCTACTTTTAAGGGTGATACGTAAGGCTTAATATCGAGCCTGACCATTGACGTAAACTTTTTAAATTTTTTTTATTATTTTAAACATTCATCTCCGAAAGTGGTAGATGAAGGCTTTTATGCTTTCAGCTTTTTTCCTCTTTTTGTTGTTTTGCAGGAAATATATGTGTGTGTGTGTATGCAATGAACCTTATCTACGTATAAAATTTCAGTTTCTAGACATTTGTTGCTCTGTTATGATTTCTGCACTTGTTATTTATTTACGTTAGTAATGATTATCAACAATAAAATAACGAAAAACGCTGGTCAGCCTATAATTTGAATTTGAACCCGACAAAATCCTTAATTTTAACTAGAATATCAATCCCAAATCCCTTACACGGACCAAAAATAACTTATTTATCATCGACCACTTGAATAGTTAATTATAGATTTTGATAATCTACAATTAGTCAATGTGGTTGATACTAGATTTCACGCCTGTTCAATTTGCACAAGTCACATGTGGTAGACTACCTTATTTAATTTAGTTGACTACTGTCATTTTTAGCCATATACTAATACTTGTTTATCTATGTATATACTAAATCAATTTGTATATATATATATATATGAAAGCAATCCACCCGTTAGACAATCAACCAGAACAAGATATAAACAAGCACTAATGCATGGCTAAAAAGAGAGAAAAATTAAATCGTGTTAGGGTGTGAGCATTTCAATATTATATTATGTAATATATTGAGTGCCTAATTAGAGCATTCATTGCTGCAGCTTTGATCGAGGTACATTATCACTCAATTGACGGCCCTTTGTTTCAACTGGAAAAAGAATTACGCATACACCTGATAGCAGCAGAACACTCTCAAATATAATAATGGCTAGAGATCGATGGCATCCATGCATCAGACCTACTGCCACGAGGGGACATATCATTCCTCCGATTCTTCCCACCGAGCTCGCAATACCAACGCCGGTGGTCCTCACGGACGTAGGATATATCTGAAATGAAGCCCAAAGGGGAAGATCAATAGTTATGCCCAAGTATGTGAATGCTTTCAGTAGCAGAAATGCTCTTGGATGATTCACTGAGCAGAAATAAATACGTAAACAGGCTGGCTCTACTACGACTGTTAAATATTCTCTTCAGAGGTTTAAAAAAATCGACTTTCTCGAAGATCCACTAGCTTACCTCTGGAGCATAAATATAGACAATTGTGAAGGTGGCTGCAATACACGTGCGAGCTCCAAACAGAAGGCCTGTCGTTAATCCTTGAGGTTGATGATACACAAGAGGAATAAGGAACATGCAACAAAGGAAGAACATAATAGTCATCGAGAGTTTACGCCCAAGTTTGTCAATTGCTGCCGCTGAGAGAATAAGACCTGGGAATTCTTCAAGTAAATGAAAGCAAACAGATTGTCAGCTCTCTCTAAAGAAGTCAACTGACAAGAAACTGAAATTTTTCAAGTACAAATAGAGGTAAGACATAAATACCTGCGAAGCTAGTTATAAAGACATCTCTGTAGCTAACATCATGAGACTTTTTGAGTTGCAATTCAGCTGGTATGCATTTAATTTGTCCACCGCTTAGCTCTGTGGTCAGTAAAACAATGCCATAGTATGAAAATGCATTTCCAAAGAAAACCATCCATAAAAGAATGGTTGAATTAGCTAACTCTGGTGAAAGGAGAGTAACTAGTGGTGAAACTCCTCCTTGACTGGATTCCACTTGATTAAGAGTCACGTCTCCTCTAGCAGTTGGAGATAGCAACTCTTTATCTTCTGATACAGACAAATGTTCGTCTAGCTCAATTTGGTTATCAGAGACAAGAATACCACAAGGAAGCTTTCTACCATTTATTCTCGCAATTTTCTCCAAAACAACAAGTGCCTCTGTGTTTCTTCCTTTCATGCATAAATACCGAGGTGACTCGAGTGTTACCCCATAAAACAAAAGAAGCAGTGAAGAGGGGAGAGCTGAAAAGCCAAGTAGCCACCTCCAACCCAACTTTGGCATGACAGCCTACGAGAAGAATAAAACATATGAGTTGTCGAATATCTCTCTTCAAACATTAGTCATATCAAAACTAACCATAAAATGCATGCTTCATGTGGTTCTTAATATAATTCAGGGCATACAAAGCATCATACTCGTAGAAATCTGACTTGGACACTTTTGTTATTAGTTGTTGTTTCATGTACTTACCTTACTTCCTTCGCTGAACTACATTAGACACTTTTTTCTTGAGCTGAGGGTCTAACGGAAACAACCTCTCTATCTCTGAGGTGCGGATAAGATCTGGGTACACTCTACCCTCCCCACACCCCACTTTGTGCTATTACATTGGGTATGTTGTTGTAGTAGTACCCCCCCCCCGCCCCCCCTTACCTCTCTATCTTTTGGGTAAAGAGGTGGTTTCTGATAGACCTTTGGCTCAAAGGAAAGAGCTCCTATAAAACTATGTAGTTTAAACGATTAATCCTTATGCCAACGAATGTAGTTATGACTCATACAAGGATTCATTGCATATTTGTACTCAGTTCATAAGAATGCAAGCCATCCTAAACATACGTGTTTTTTCGTGGGACCAATGAATGATTTTCTAAACATGTACCCAACAAGGAACTACTGGAATGATATTAATCATTAACCAAAATAATGCAAGGAGAGATTCTTGAGTTCTTGGTACATACTCCCTTCTAATTCTCCTTGGTTTTCATCTTCATATGATGTGAAATGTTTAACATGGGTAGAAAAGATAGCAGGATCACTTGCTTTATTACAATACTTTGTTTCATTTGACAACACATCTAATAAGGGAAGCCAAATTTAACATGTAAAAGCTTCAATGCACCAAAAGAATGTAAAGTACACAAGTACAATATAATTAAGTCAGTTTTTGAGCAAACGATATTTTACCAAACTACCCTCTTCGAACATTGGGGTTCTCCAATTCAACTAGGTCCATATTTCATAAATGCCTATACGGATCACGATTCAGTTCTTCTTTTCAACTACCATGGAAATGACTACTCTTACTAAAGGATGATATCTAGTGAATGATAGATCTACCTATATCCCAAAATGAACACAACTTTCAAATTTTACTTGTTGCAATCTATCCTAAATTGCTGGTTTACGATAGACGACAAACTCCTTTCAAATTTTACTTAATGCAATTGATCCAAAGTGTGAAGTTCAATATTAATAAACAACCAGAGAGAATTGCACATTATCAACATATTCTACAAAATTATACAGAAAATAAAACATGAAAAACTAGGACACACATAGAAGAACTCCTCTAAACTAACAGCAATATGCTCAGCATAATCCCACAAGTGAGGTCTGAAGAGGATAGGATCTATTTAGACATTACCTCTACCATTTGGGTAAAGAGGTGGTTTCTGATAGACCTTCGGCTCAAAGGAAAGAGCTCCTATAAACTAGGTAGTTTAAATGATTAATCCTTATGCCAATGAACATAGTTATGATTCATTACTGTGTTTGAATTCAATTTGAAAACTTCTCATTTGAAAAAGTTAAAATAAAGTTCTCAATGAAAACAGTGTACGTGTTGAGAAGTCTAGGAGCTGGCATAAGAGTAGGTCATCTTTTAGTAAAAAGTCTTTGATTCCCAGTATTTAACCAGTAAGTACCAAGATCCCTAGTATCCACTATTCTGGCCAGTGGCCATGCCCTATTTGAAGAGACAAAGTTAAAAGCCTTTCAGAGCATTTCAGTGTCTCGACAGACAGTCTAAGAAACCCAATTATCAATATAGCTGACAACAAAAACTCTCAACGTTTCTCTTCCGCTCCATGAACTGTTCCTTTAGTGGTTTGGTCCTACTAGTTATGCTACCTAGGCATGATACAAAGTAGATTACATATAAATCAGATGAGACAAAGTTAAATATTAGAAAAAAAAGAGAAAAGGCTGTCGAGTATATTCTCTGAAATGAATTAAATGAAAATAGGTGTTGAGGTCACTAATCGTGTCTTCCACGATTGCATATTTAGGACCCTTTCTCAAAAAAAAAAATAAAGTGCTTCTCAACACATATATGTGGAGATAAAACAGATCTAGAATGGCCAGAAGCTTGAGAAGGATTTCCTGTCGTTAAGTGTGGATATGGTAGGACTGTGTTGATGAAGTCTGCAATCACTATAGGATCAGCACAAGAGAAATATGCTTAGAATGAAAAAGAGATGAAAACTACGTGGAATAAAGGTAGGTCCATTATTATTACTTTCATCAACCACTTGACAGCGCAAGCCTTGTCTTAGCGTCCTTTGTTTTGATGTAAAATTGAAGTGTCTAAGAAATACAACAACACAATCAGCAAGAATGCAATATTTCTGAAAATAAGCAGACTACTCATTATTCTGGCGATATAAATAATACTTCAACAAAAATAAAATGATCATTTCCACTCAAGCTCTACCTCACAGGAAAGGATTAGAGGTCCAAATTTTAGCAGAAAATGTACAATTTGCGAGTCAATATACAAAACCTTAAAAGATTTTAAAAGAGAAGGACAGCCGGCACTAAGCTCCGACTATGCACAGGATCAGAGGAAGGGCCGGATTACAACCACTTGGTCACATGACAACAACTTTACCAATTACACACCATTGTGCCTATACCTTTCCCAGGTGCTGTCAATAGTCCCTAAGTTATTCCAGTAGTCCTATTGGAGTTGGATCAAAGGGACTGCATGTCAAATCAGCTACTTCTAAAACTACCAAGAAAATGACTATAAACATAACACCATTTGTCAAAACAAGTCACCAGCCGAATGGTCTCCTATGAAATTTGTACCTTCTTGTTTCCCTTCTCCCATTATAGTTTGAGGTCTCTAGTAAGCTAATTCATACGCCACAACTACATTTCTCCTCCGGAAATTACTTCCAAATAAAGTTAAGCATAAACTGTCTGAACTCAAATCCTCATAAACTGCTCAAGCACCAAAACCTTGCCCATAGCAGACATGGGATACTCTTTTATGGTAAAGCAAAAACACAAAAGGTAATGCCATAATAACCATAAATCCACGAACTACTTCAAAAACTAGAAAAATAAGCCAATCAGAAGAACCCCATATAAAATCAACTCCCAAAAACTGAAGCTCTGATATAATGAACTGGACCTTTTACAAATTCATTACCATATCTGAAGTCAATTCTCAAAAGCTCAATCTTTGATATAAACATTACAAAACTAACTTACAGAAGAAACAAGGGACGCAAGGAGAGGGCTTCCTCAGCGGGTCATTTAACAAACTACAAGATACTAATTTGAATACCACAATCAACATGAAAAACTGGAACAATAAGCCAATCTAAGGAAATCCAGTTCAAATTAACTTTCGAAAATAGAATCTTTAACATAATCATAACAAAATAACTGGGATTGATTTACAGAAACAACAATGATGCTACAAATACCCCAGCAATCAAATTACAGACTTTAATATAATAATTTCAAAACTGTATGAAACTTGAAAAACTAGCGAAGTTAGACAATCAGAGCAAACCCCAATCAAATTAGCTCGCAAAACTGAATCTTTGATAAAAATCAAAATAAAACAAACTGGAATTAACTTACAGAAACAATAAGGAGTGCATGCAGAGGGCTCCCTCAGCTAGTCAATTTGTTTCTTTTGATTCAGTCAAATTAAAAAACTTGGATACAATAACTTAAAATCCACAGAAAAATAAGCCAATCAGAGCAAACATCAGATCAAATTAACTCTCAAAAATTAAATCTTTGACACAAATTATAACAAAACACACTAGAATTAACTTACAGAAACAACAAAGAGGGCATGCAAAGGGTTCCCTCAGTTAGTCTATTTGTTCTTTTAAAAATCCGTAAAAAACTTGATAATTAACAAACAAAGCCAATCAGAGCAAACCACAACAACAACAACAACAACATACCCACTATAATCCCACAAGTGGAGTCTGGGGAGGATGTAATATACGTAGACCTTACCGCTACCTCATAGAAGTAGAGCAAACCCCAGATCAAATTTAATACTCAAAAATTGAATCTTTTAACATAATTATCTCAAACAAAATGAAAATGCTAGCAATAAGCCAATCAGAGCAAACCCCAGATCAAATTTACTCTTAAAAACTGAATCCTCAACATATTATCTCAAGACAAACAGAAATTTAACTTACAGAAAAAACAAGGAGGGCATGCAGAGGACACCTCAACTAATAACAAAACTAGCAAAATAAGCCAATCAGAGCAACCCCAAAACAAATTTACTCTCAAAAATTGAATCTTTAACACAACCATAACCAAACTAAATGGAAATATCAGTAAAATAAGCCAATCAAAGCCAACCCCGCATCAAATTAACACTCAAAAATTGAATCTTCAACATAACAACCTCAAAATAAACAGAAATTGAACTTACAGAAACAACAAGAAGGGCACGTAGAGGGGTTCCTTTACGAGTCCAAGAGTAAACATTTTGAGCAGTATTCTTTGAAGCTTGATGAAGCAAAGGAGCATTTTCAGAAATAGACCCTTTAATCCTCTGAATCAATTGACCATTCTTATTATTATCAGAAGAGAAAACTGCTGACACAAAACGATTGAATATATCAAGAAGAGTAACCCCTTTTCCTTCTTCTTGATTCATCATCCCTTTTGATGATTTCTTCGAACTTGTTGAATCTATAGTTTCACCATCATCAAATTTCCCTGGAAATTCTCCATTAGACTCTTCAGTAGGGTCTCCCATAGTTGTAAAAGAAATTTTAATATCTCCAACTGTCCAAATCTCACTTGGTCATTGGTATAATTATGTAGATCTTGATTAGAGGTACAATTTTGTCCTAATTTTGGATGGTTAAGCTTTAAAAATGTTGTGTTTTTATCATATCTTAAGGTGTGAATTTGACATAATAATTTAATTTATTATATCCAATAATATAAAACCATGAAAATAATTATTGAAATATTAGTTCGATATTAATATCTTTTGAAAAAAATTTATCTATCTCTATGAGATAACGATAAGTCTGCATATATTTTATCCTCCCAAACTCCACTTGTTGGATTTTACTAAAAATATTATTATGTTGTAGTTCGATATTAACAAAACCTTTTTAAAAATTTAAATTCTTGATAATCGTTAAGAACTAAATTGCACGAATTCGCATGCACTTGTGTCGAATTCTTAAAAGATCACTATTAAAATTTATCGTTTATCCTTAATAGATAATTACACATTATGTCGAATGTGATTTAGTTTTCCTAATTCTATATAATTACATATTTATTTACCTTACTATTTACATCTATATACTAAAAAAAACCCAATCTATAATTTATATCATCAAATTTTGTTGATCAATAATATTTAGCCACCTATTAAATTATTGTATCTAGGTAGGTTTGTGAATTTATTAAGAATTAAGAATTATTGTACGTGATAAAAATGGACAAGTGGACATTACATCCTTTTAAAAGGTTACATACGTGAAGAAATTGGTTTGCAGATTGATAGGATTGATTGTCCCACGAATAAAAATAAATGGAAGTGTAATTCAATCGTTTGGTGTTCGATATTTATTTTAAAATTGATACAATTACTCAGAGAATATTACATAAGGCTTATAAGATCGACCAATATTATAATAATATATTTCATGTGATTTCACTAGTGTGTATATGAAGTATATGTATTGTTACGATCATTTTTGTGATGATGGGTATATCAACTCTATAAATCGTGAAATTGAGGAGTATATCAAACTCTTTTTCTTTTTTCTATATAATTTATATGTGATGTAACTTCAAATTAATCGAATCCTAATATAAATACGAAATACACACATGACTCTTATCCATTGCATGACTCTTATCCGCTGCATGCGTTACGGTTCAACAAACACCTACACATGTTAATGCATTTTTTTGGTACTCTTTCCATGTGATACATATATGAGATTTTTTTTAAGAGAATCTTTTATAAAGAGTGATTTTTTTGAGTAGGATTAAAGTTATTTAAATTAAAATTAGTTAAGTTTCAGTATGAATATCGAATAATGAAAGACAATAAAAAAATGAACCTTTTTAAGATGCAAATCCTTCATAAAGCACCGCGCTCATGGGCGGATCTATGTGGGTGCTCGGGGGTTCATTTGGACCCCTCAACAAAAAATTACATTGTAAATAGAGGATAGATTTTTTTATACTTTTGTATATGTATCAATTTTGAACCATCTAAATTAAAAAGGAGAGATAGCCTAGTGGTACTAAACTACTCCGCAACTTGAGCCAAGTTGCCTAACTTTTTAAAATTTAATTCTTTGTTGGTGTACAGTAAAGACGTGCTTGAGAAGTATTGAAAGTGATCTTGTTTTGGAGTTTATACTTTACGGTCTATTCCACAAAATTATTCTTCGAACCCTCCAAGTGAAAATCTTGAATCTGTCACTAACTGTGCTTAATCATCCATATAATTCATCCATATAGATTTAATTTAGAATTATCTGATAAAAAAATGTCTATGGATCCATCAAGAGTGGGGGTTGCTCAATGATATCTCTCTACCCTTGCTTAAAGATTTCGAGTTTGAGTTATGAAAACTTTTTGATAGAAAACGTATGCTATTATATACGGTATATAAGATCCATAAAATTGCAATTATGTTTAGATGTTATATATTTTCATAAAATTCATTTCATCCTAGCAGTGACATTTCTGATGCTATAGAATAAGATATATACATCCAGACATAATACTAATACCTATGACATGAATTTCGAGCAAAAATTTCCATACGAGTGTCTGCGTATATTCTATCCTTCCCAAATCTCACTTGTGAATTTCACTGGATATATTTTTATTGTTGTTGTACTCGAATAATCTTCAGCATAGCGATTTTTACACACTCAGATAAGGAGTGAAATCTACCCTGAAGCATTTGCATAGGCTACTTCATGCCTGCAACAGAATCAATAATAGGTAAAAAGAAAAAAAAAGACAGGAAAGTTGCTGAAAACTGATAGTTGTATGACAATAGACTCTCGACTCAAGAAAAAATAGTCAAAAGCATTCCATAAGAAATAAAAGATAGTAACGGAACAATACTGAAAAAGAAGAAACAACAGATAGTTACAAAAATCGAAGACAAGCAAGTACAATAGTAGTACTATGACTACTAGTATGGATGAACAACGTGACAATGTACTCCTACCTGCTAACCTTGTATCCTAATTCCTAATATGTATCATCCACGTCAGAAGTTACCAAAATAACTTTCAGATAAGAGCATTATAGAATCATATATGTAGGAAGAATCCTCCTACAGTGTCCTGAGCAAACGAAGTTTAGAACACCAGAGACTTAAACAAAAAGAGAAGTTCCTTTTGAACCCCGGAAAGTAAAGTACAACAACAACATACCAGTGAAATCCCACAAGTGGGGTTTGGAGAGGGTAGAATGTACGCATACCTTATCACTACCTCATAGAAGTACACAGACCAGAAAGTAAAGTACCTGTGATGAAATAGCTAAAGAGGCACTGCTTCTTTCATCATTGTCATTCCTCTCTAGAATATGCAGCAAATCGTTAACTCATACACTTGAACGAATAAATATGTACCTTTAGAAACACGACTAATTTACTCACCATTCGTGCAGGTAAGGTTTAAAGTCGATCATCTGCACTACAATTGTGACTAATCTACTGCATAGCTAAACTTCGAGAAGACATTACGAGGCAATGATATGTATTTGCAATGGATAAGTACGTCACAGGGAATATCAAAATCATCCGATACTTGCATTGAAGCAGGAAGAAGTTATTGATGATATTGTTCTTGAAAATGCAGGTTCAGATAAATTGATAGCTGATCAAATTGCATTAAGTTTCGCCCATTGACTCGAGTGTGCTTATCATGGATTACTTTCACAAGAATCACAACAAGCTGTTTCATATCCTTTGAATATATTACTAACACAAACAACAAACTTCCACAATTAGAATATGAGGAGAGTAGTGTGTATGCTGCCTGTCCAACGCCTACCTTGTGAAGAAAGAGAAAGTATTTTCGATAGATCCTAAAGCATAATAATACTTCTCCTTATTAGCTCTTTACCTCTCTTCTTTCCCTAGGACTGTTCCATTCCACCACCAATCTCCTTGATGTTCACATGCATTGATATTACCCCTCTAGCTACTTCCCTAATGCAATTAATTGTTCTTGATTACTCTCCAAAGTCTCCATCGTCATCAACTTCTCCCTTATCATTTAAGCTCTATCAGTAGTTAAGCCACCCCATCTAATCCTCGATAAGCTATAGAAAGCCCTTTTTTTTCTTTCTCTTAATTTCTAAAGCCATTGCCAAAAGCTTATGTTTTAAGATACTCACTCAGGATAACCTTGCAACCTTGCAGTCAATCTAAGTCCTAGATATCGTATTATGGAAAGTCACTAAGTGATCCTCCTTCTTGGGGAAACTCAAATTAGCTATCACCAAATAAAAAACTCTCGGTTAATATACAAAAGGACAAGCTCAGTGCACTAAAGCTCTCGCTATGTGCAAGGTTTGGGGAAGGACCCGACCATAAGGATCTATTGTCCGCAGCCTTACCTTGTATTTCTGCCAAAAGCTGTTTTCGATACTTGAACCCGTGACCTCCTCGTCACATGATAACAACTAACCAGTTATTCCAAATCTCCCCTTCTCTCGGTTAGGTTTTTCCATCATCCAATCCTCAACAAATCAAATATATACATATAATGAAAAGAATTATTATGGTATATATTGGAAAGAAAAATAGAAAAAATAATCAACAAAAGTAAAATTAATAATACTCATCAAAATGATGGTACTCAGCATACCATATATATTGTGAACAAAATACAACAGGAATATTGATAAGACATGAATAGCATAACTGATAAGACATGAACATTTGGATCTACTCAATCCCAAAAGCTAGTCTAGAAGGTTATAATTGTATGAGACCATATAAGGAGATAATAATTCGTTTCCATCACCAATATGTGTGACAATTGATGGTTTCTGCAAGTACGTCTAGGACTAGACATCTGGAGCGTGAACGAACATAATATCGATATCAAGCAGTAAGTAAATAACCAATATATAGAGAGAACTAGGCTTAAGTCTGATAGACTGATCCTATGAATAGTGATGTAGCCAGAAATTTGAATGAGAAAACTCAAAAAAGAAAAATTAATTTCACAACTAGGATATATATAAACTTATATTTATATATATGTATATGTATCTTTCCTGCTTATGGGTTTTGAACGGAGGGTTTTAGGAAACAACCTCCCTACTTCTATGAGGTAGCGGTAAGGTCTGCGTACAATCTATCCTCCCCAAACCCCACTTGTGAGATATCACTGGATATGTTGTTATTGTTGTATATGTATCTTTCAATTGTACCCTTGGTTATGGACAATTACATGTAATTATCTTTAGATGATTTTATTATGTGAAATATATCACAAGCAAGACATTTTTCTATTTTTCTTTTTAAAATCAACTCATATATGATATGCTAGTTATAATCTTCTTTAAAGAATTAATAAAATATAATTAGTGTATGGTTAAAATACTTTGAGTAATAATGTGGTTAAAATACTTTGAGTAATAAAATAATATATGTGGGAGCCTCAAGCTAAGTTAAAGTAAATGATAGTGACTAGCAAATTCCTGGAGATCACAATCTTTAATTTCTATATGTAATAATAACAACATGTAAGTGTATGTCAAAATTTGTGTCACAAAAACAGTAATAATATGCCAAAAACTTTATAGAAAATGGAGTGCATCTTATTCTTTTTCTTCTTCTAAAATTAGGAATTCGCTCGAAATCTATATTGTCTGGACTCTTCAAAAATGTGATTAAGTTTGTGTTGAGTTCTCCAAATATAGTAAGAGTGCTTTTTCGAAGAATCAAACTTGGAAGCGATAACATTTTTAGGGAATTCGAACAACATAGTTAGAACAACAACAATAACATTACCCCAATGCTTCAAAGGCTCCCGCCCATTGCGGGTAAGGGAGGATTGTAAAATAATGAATTCAGTAGTTCCAAATGATAATTGTGATTTCATTATTTTCAAAGTAATGAATTAATTGAGGTTTTAAACATAATCATCATCATCATTATTATTATTTTCATAGACAATCATTATTTGATACATAATACTGGTAAATAGTGGTATTTCTGGTAAAATAACAATACTCACCTTGCAAAACATTTAGATGTTCTTTCTATCAAGTGAAATTCATGTTCAAATATGATTTAATAATTTTTCATTCCACTTTTTCAACCTCAACTTTAGATGAATATTGTGAACTATTGGATCTTGAATCCTTTGTATTAATTGAAGAAAAGGTAAACAGATCCCACTTGGGATCACAGTGGATATGTTATTGTTGACGCAAACAGTATATTGACCAGAAAAAAAGGACCAAGTAAAAAAAACAATGGTAAGTTTGACCTATGTTGCTTCACACGTCTCATAAAATATCGTCAGATGCGTATTAGATCCTTCAAAAATATCATATTTTTGAAGAATCTGACACGATTACGACAATATTTTGAAGTGTTTGAACAACGTAGAATTATACCATGAACAAGAAAGTACAAGATTTACTTACAAATGTGATTAATTTGAACAAGCTAAGAGCTCATCTAATAGATCAGGACCTAAATCTTCAAATATCAACACATTTTCTTCTTCTTCTTCTTCTTCTTTAATATTCTTCTTTTTTCTTGATGTGCTATTTCTCTTCTTGTATTTCTCTTTTAGGGCTGCAACTGGAGACAAAAACAATCCTTCTTTAAAGTTGTTAAACTCCATTTTTGTTAGGGATTCGCGCACCTTATCCACCGAGAAATTCAGGCAAGTTGAAGGACCTCTCATGCAAAAAGCAGCTTGGTCATAAGTCAAAGCAGCTTCTTCAACAGTATCAAAAGTTCCGAGCCAAACCCTTCTTCCATTCCTCGTCGAATCCCTAATTTCAGCTGCAAATTTTCCCCAAGGCCTTTTTCGAACACCTATATAATGTTTTTCCTTTGAAATTGAATCATCATTTTCAACTTCAACTTTGATATTTGAAATTAGTTGCTCATGATCTTGAATCTTCAAATCCATCTTTAAATGGAGATGTTTATGTGTTGTCTTTGTGGATATTTTTAGTATAAAGTATGGTCTAATGAGTGGAACTACTATATATGTTTTCTATGTTGGCCCTTCAATAGGAACTCTTGGACATTATTGGAGAGAATTAAGTAATATACCACAACATTATAAATAATTTTTATAATATTAATTGGCTCATCTTTATTTGTTACAGCAGGTAATATACTTTATTTTCAAAGTCCGATCTTTTTT
>JAOTQR010000007.1:5023273-5045177 GCA_025774065.1 Solanum ossicruentum | reverse complement strand
GGCGCCGCACGGGATCGTTTAAGGCTAAATTTCCCTTAAATAGGCGCCAAACCGCTCCATTTCCTTAATTACATTTTGCTTTTGAGGCATTGGGGTAATGTTGATGATGTTGATGAGTATGAGAGGTGAAGGTGGTAGAGTGGTGAAATGAGGGTGGAGGTAAAAATGAGGTGTGTATAATCAGTAGGCAATCCTTTGTGAAATGTGTTTTTCGTATTTCAATTAGAGAATTCATTTTTAAAGAATTTATTTTCTTAGAAAAAATATTTTAAAAAAACTTGACGAATTGCTTTTAATTTATTTCACAATAATGAGTCTTTTATTTTTACATATTCCTTACAAATGGTAAAACTTTATAGCGATAAAAATAATATGAGATGTTTAAAAACACAAATTTAAATAATCTATTATACAAATATTATATTGTTTTATGATCACAAATTACATTCTAAAAGCTATTTGTTTGCTTACTTTTTATTTTCAATATAATTTTAGAAACAATCTCTTTTTTCTTTTTTTAAAATTCTTTAATTTTAACTTTTCATATGATGTATTTTAAACTATAAACTATTTTGATACATTCAACGTATCTTTAGTTTAAAGACCGTAAGATTCAATATTTTTTTTGTGAATTATGAGTCAGTCAAAACTCAAAACAACAAATAGATTGAAATGAAAGGAATTAACTTTTAATTTTGGTTAGTGAATTTCTTAATATATATAATAACTTAAGTATAAACAAAGTAACCGAGTTCAAATAAACCTATAACCATTAACCAACACTGTAGATCCGCTCTTAAACTGAAAAAGGACCATTCGAAAGATATGATGAACAACAAGAATAAGGATAAGGATAATAAAGACCCTCACAAGTTTAACAGAACAGACAAGTCTGACAACAATAATAAATACCACAAATGAGGACTGAGAACGGTAGAACGGAAAACTTCATCTTAAAACCCATAGCAGAAAAAGGAAGAAACTAAAACAAAAATTTTATGTTTCTCCGATTTAATTTATTTTATATGAAAGTGTTTGACCAGACATAAAAATTTCAAATTTGGTAATTTGATTACAAGAATTCTTGAACAAGAAAATTGGAACATGTACAATACTTATCCTACTCTAATAACATATATGAACAACATAAGATATCGACAACAACATATTCAGTGAAGACAACATAAGATATCAAGTAACTCAAAAATAGAAATGAGCAGCAAACTATATATGTCCAAACACTTGTGTAAACTCAACATTTATCAAATTAATTGTTTAACCAAGATATTTTCCCCCTAATTTTACAAAAATAATTTTTTTTCTATTACAATGAGGGATGAATCAAAGAAAGGGAAAAAGAGAAATTAGGACGGTGAGAGTTGAATCTACATCTATTATATAGAAAAACTCTCATCGTTACCACTCAACTGTAAGTCAACTAGCATAACGATTTTGATTTCTGATATTAGGGTTTTGATAAACGGACATATTAAGAATTCGTACAAAAAATATTAGGAAAAAATAAAAATAGGAAACAATATTTTTTTTTAAGTATATGATAAATCCAAAATAAAATTTATTCAGTAGTAGAACACTTAGATAAGAGTTCATCTAATAAATCAGGTCCTAAATCTTCAAGAACCAACACATTATTATTATTATTTTCTTCTTCCTTATTAGACTTTATTATTTTTTTACCTTTGCTATTTCTCTTCTTGTGTTTCTTCTTTATCACTTCAGTTATAGACGATGTTGAACCTCCTTTGTCACTATACTTGAATCCTCGTAATGATTCTTGAACTCTTTCCACTTGAAAATTAAGGCATGTTGAAGGACCACGCATTGAGAGTGCAGCTTGGTCATAAGCTAAAGCAGCTTCTTCAGCAGTATCGAATGTACCAAGCCAAACCCTAATTCCATTTCTTGTCGAATCCCTAATTTCAGCAGCATATTTTCCCCATGGCCTCTTTCTAACTCCAATGTATTGTTTTCCCTTTTGTGTATTTTCTTGATCTGGAATATTAATATTCTTGAAGTTTATAATCTCTTCTTCTTCTTTGATTTTGATTTCCTCATAGGAACTTGTGTCTATAGAAAAAGAATTCATCTTTAATTTGGATGAAAATTATTTATGATTATGAAGTAAAAAAATGTTGAAATGAAAAGAAAGTAGCTTTTATGGATGTTTTGTGATGAAGAAATAGAAAATAGAAGGGTCATTTTGGATTATAAAAATTGGCAAAATATATATATAAAAAAAAAAGTTACAAGATTCTTTGACAACTAGGATGCCAATATATGGCACTAGATTTGATTGATGTGATCTGTTGAAAAATGGATTAAATTTATTAACTTCTCATTGTCACTTGTTAAGATATTTTTTTTTAATTATTATAGTAAAATAATCTTATAAAGAATATAATATATAACTCGATTTGAAAAAAAGAGAAAATTTGGTTGCTATTTGAATTGTTATTAATCAATGGATGACTGTTATAAATAGGTTTGATTATATAAATTTTAACTAGATCTATAATTATTACGTAAGACTAAAGATAAGCGTGTTCTTTTCTTTAATTTGAAGTTGTATCATAAAAGTTACTCTCTTCGTCTAATAATAGCTGTTTATTGTTGATTTGACCCAAGAATTAAGAAACAATAAATAATAAGAGTAATTATCAAATCACTCTTTGAATAAATACAATGTCTTGAAAATATAATAGAAAAATGACTATAATTAGAAACTAAGTGTATAATTATCTCTCAATCTCATAAAGTGCACAAATATTATTGAACGTTTATTTTTAACATAATGAACAAATTTAAACCGATGGAGGGAGTAATTATGTGGGTTTTTAACCTTTCTATATAAGGAAGCTTCATTTTCCTTACCAAATTTGAGAAATCTGATTAATTAATAATTAATTAAGAAAATCCCACCATTATTTCACTAAACCTTAATTGGTAAAGTCTTAGAAAGCCTCTTCAATATTTAGGGATGTTACGAGATTCCAGGATTTTGATATTATTAAGTAATACTAAAATTATTAGTATATTTTATTATACTAATAATTGTGAATAAGTATTAAGTATATATAATATTCAAGAAACATTTTTTTTAATCTATGGATACTCATGATTGATGTCACTAAAATGAGTATACACGTCTTTAAAAAGTCAATTATATAAAAAATGTTCTAAAATTATTTTTAATTGACAAGCTATTATCATTCAATAAAAATTTTTAATTTAAAATTAAACAGTAGGTTAAAGATAATCTACACTTTTTACAAATGAACTACAACAACAATAACATATCTAGTGGAATTCCATAAAAGGATAAATTCGATGTACTAAAGCTCTCGACCGCTATGCGCAAAGTTTAGGAAAAGACTTGACTACAAGGATATATTGTGTGCGCAGTCTTACCTAATTTTTCTTAATTGCTCATCATTATTTTCTTCATTATAAACAATTAGTCTAATTATTATTTAGAAAGTAGCAATTAATTTACAAACTAATAATTGCTATTATCAGATTTTTAATTTTATGACTCTTTAATATATGTCATTTTCAGTCGGCTGACATCCCTTTTTTTCATTTGAAAAAGAGAATTTCAACTATCCTATGTTTGTTGAATTCATGTATATTGTATATTAAAATTAAGGTAAGAGTTAATAATATTGTTTATATTTAAAAAGTGCAAATTGCAAAAGCCAATAGAAAATTACTCTTAGAAAAGAAAAGAAAAGAATAGATAGATAGCGATCCTTTCTTTGTAATAATATTTTTACTATAATAATCATATTTTCTAAACGTCAATCTTTTATATTATGTTCTCTAAAATAATATTTACTATACTAATAATTTTGGAACAAACGATGTCGTTAAAAAAAAGTTTGAGGTAATTAGAATAACTAAAATATAGAAGAGGAGGGGTAATTAAGTTAAACAAAGAAAACTTTCTTAGTTAATTAAAAATAAAAATATTGACATCAAAGAAAATGGCATGCATCAAGTCAAACTAGTCAAAATTTCTTTTAGTAGCATGCATGGTCAAAGTGGTCCAAATTTTAAAATTTCCAAAAATATGATGAGAATTGCAAAAAAGTGCATCCCTTGTTATAATTTTTTTTTATTAATGCGATTAATTTAAATTTACACAACCTAACGAATGACGTGTTCCCTATCTAAAATTTTTTCATTCTCGTAACTCGCCCCTATATCTTTTGAGTCCTTTGACAATTTCGTTTTGTTGGTACTAACTCGTTTGATTCAAATTTATGCCATAGAGAATTAAGTAAAACGTCGATTCTGATGAAATCATGCCTCTAATTTTACATCCATGTACTCTAATTTTCAAACTTGTGTCAACAAAAAAAACAGAGAATTTTCCCCCTCTTGTATCCTAATCAAGCGCGAATGAGATTAATGAAGAGTTCCTCTCCACAAAGAATTGTAAAAACGCCCCTCAAATGATCAAGGACTCAGGAAATCTTGGAAAGAAGGTTGGCTCAAGAACAAAATGAGCTGAGCTTCTCATGGTTCTCACAAAATGACCCTTTGGAACATGTCCTAGTGTCGAAGACTTGTTGAGGACTCGAGCAAATTGAGTCATACGAGAAACTTGGATGAACATAATCATAGCTATAGAGGAACAAACAGAGGAACTCGATAGCAGATAAATCATCAAATGGTCAAGTATTTATAAATTTAGCCTATATTGTTCGACACTCAGGCCAACATCAAGCCTTCTGGTTAACATGTACTGGTGCCTACCAATTGACTTCCATGTCAAGTGAATATGAAGCAATATTAATGTCTTCCAAGTTAAGCACAAGTTATAAAAGACAATACCACATCAAGTGTCACATGTTATTGCCTTATAAAGTCTTCGATAAACACTTCAAATCTTAGCGCAAGACAATAACACATGAACGCTAAATATGTTCACAATATCTAAAGGTCGCCTATCTACATGTCAAAGAAGAGAGCAGAACATGGTTTTGCTTCTCACCAGCAATTGTTCATTAATGGTTTCACATTATTGGTATTGCTGAGAAATATCAATTAGGCCTAGTTGATCAAAGAGAAGAAAGGAAGAAGCTTATCTTTTATTTTCGAAGTAGCTTCATCCACAAATTTTAGGCCCCATATCGACATGGCCAACAGACATCAGCACATGGCTTTGCCTAACAAACTCATCAACTCTTCTTGTATAAATAAGCCCTCTTTCATGAGCCTTTTCATCATCAAGCACAACTCACAAGCATTATCACTTCAGCCATCAAAAGTCTTTAAATTTCTTATTTCCAATCTTCCAAAAGAAAATGGCAATGATCAGTACCAAGAAACTCATCAAAATGGTTAGGAAATGGCAGAAGTTTGCAGCCATGCAGAGGAAGAGGATTTCATTTTCAAGAAATGGTAGTGATGCAGACAGTTGTAGTATGTCCTCGTCGTCTATAGTTGAAAAAGGACATTTTGTAGTATATACAGCTGATCAAGAACGCTTCGTCATTCTATTGGCTTATCTTGAAAATGAAGTCATTAGGCAACTCTTAAACATGTCCGAAGAAGAACTTGGGCTGCCGAGTGGTGGTCCTATTACATTACCCTGTGATTCAGTCTTCATGGACTACATCATTTCGCTAATAAAAAAAGGCATAGCTGCTGGAGATCTTCACAAAGCGTTGCTCCTCTCAATTACTTCAGCTTGCTGTTCGACTTCTTCTCTGCACCAAGAAACTGGAAATCGGCAGATTCTTGTTTATTGACTCAAGATCAACATTCTTTCTGAACATACTAGCTCAAAATATAGTTTTTAGAGTACACAATTGTAAAGAAAATCATTCATATTGAATATTACTTTTGTCAGAAAATTATATTCAACTTTTTACTTTTCAATCTCTTATTTATAAACACCTCTTTGTTTAGCACAAGCGTTTCACTTACTTCAGAACCTCTTTGATCTAGAATGTCTTGATGATACGGAGTAGATCACTCATTCAACTACACCTCAAACACAAACTGCTTAGCATCAATTATATGAATCATCTATATCCATTACATCCGAATCGGTCTCTTCATCCCACTAGTGAAAATTTGAGTCTTTTAAGTCAAATTCGGAGTCATCTAAAACTAGAACACCAGACGTAATGTTAACTGCACCAGCTAAACCCCCTGCAGCGCCAAAAACCATGGGCTAACACCCACAGAAAGCTGTCGAAATCGTCATTTTCCTATTCATTGACCCATAAAATCCTACTAGGTGTCCCCCACGCCTCCGGGCCACCTAGGTCTCTTGCTAGGCTTGTTACGAACCCACTTGTCTGATTTTTCGAGAATGTTGCGCCAAACCCCCTACAATGCTAGAAACCGTGGACTAACACCCACAGAAAACTTTCAAAGTCACATGTTTCTTATTTCTTGGCCCATAAATCCTCCCAGGCATCCCTCGCCGCCGCCGCGCCACCTGGGCCTTTTGCCGAACTCATTGTGTACCCGCTTGTATGATTTTTGTGAATGTTGCATCGGGCCCGCTACAATGCCAGAAACAGTGGGGTAACACCCACAAAAAAATTGTCAAAATCACTTGTTTCCGGTTCCTTTGCCAATAAAATCCTACCAGGCATCCTCCGCAGCCACCGAGCCACCTAGGGCTCTTACCGGGCTCATTACGGATTCACTCATATGATTTTTCGAGAATGTTGTGCCGGCCCCCCTGCAGCGCAAAAAATCGTGGACTAACAACCACAGAAAACTACCGAAATTGCCTATTTCCAAAATTCCTAGCTTTGGCTCAAACTGTATAATTATGTTGAAAATTCGGTTAATATTTATAAATAATCTATTCGGAATTCATAAACTAAAGATTTTAGACTCGAAGTCGCCAAAGAGCTAATAAATATTGTTGATCATCAGGTGTTTTATGTTCTTATTTCAGGTTGTGACAATTTTGCTTGTTGCTTGTATTCTAGTTGTTGTAGCTTTCTTTTTTATCAAATCTTCTTGTTCGCCAATATTGGTTTTCTTGTGGTATGTTTAACTTCTTTTCTTCTTCTTTTCAAACAACAAAAGGAATAGAACAAGAAACCGAATAACTATATCATCCAAATATTAGATAGAGCAAGTTGGAATCAAGAAATGGTGTATAATATATGTTGACATCCTCTACACTTGTTGAGTATGATGTATCCACTACAAAACTTATCAAAGTTAGCTTAACAAACTAGACATTGCGGGTTTCGTTGTTCTTGAAGATATGAAGCTGATGAGCATCGACTGGAAGGTACAGAAACAAGCAAAGCATTCTGAAGATCAGTGGATAAACCTCTTTCCATAAGTGATAAGATATAGTGCATGAATAATGCATCACACGGTAATGTGATAGGACCATCACTTGGAAGTCCAAACTCTTCTTCAGACATGTGCAATAGTTGTCTGATTACCTCGTGTTGAAGATAATCCAGTGGAACCACAAACCGTGTCTGATCAATTGTATATACCACAAAGTTGCCTTTGTCAACTATAGAATGTAATGTGCTACAACTCATTGCATCATCGTGACTTGATCTTGGAGAAGAAATTCTTTTCCTTTGCTTGGCTGCGAACTTCTGCCATTTTCTTGCCATCTTGATGAGTTTCTTGGCGCTAATCATATTGATTTCTTTGGAATATAGGAAAGAAAAAAATTATGATGTTTTAATAGATTCGATTTACTGATATCTGCTAGATGATCAAAATGTATCATAGAAACAGACTATTTATAGCTCTAGTTGTTTAACTTGAGTTAGGTATTTTAGGCAAAATCATGTGCTGTTGTTGAATATGGGACCTATTGAGTTGTGGATATGGCTGGTTGTCTAGTTTTAACCAAAGTGGTCCACGACTAAGTCATCGATCGATTTCATCCATTCTTGTGGCTCTTAATTATCATGAGAAGCAGAGGGACCTTGGTGTTGTTGTTCAATAAATTTATGGTCTGAATATTTTGACAATAATAATGGAGTAGGCAGAACCATGTGAAACTTCATGTGTTATTGTCTCTCAAATGTCTCTTTACCAGAAAACATTTACTTATTATACTTGTCGTTTGCTTATCATACTAATCGCCATTGTTTTAGTTGTTCTAGTCAAAACTGGGCAACATATACAACTTACATCAAGAAATGAACCCAAACAAATAGAAAAAGTAACAGACTTTAAAGTGCAGATAGTTGAAAGGATTCTCTTTAGATATCTGAATTTAGCTTCTCTAGTTCTCTAAAGATGTCACAAATCCATGCCCATTACACGTATTGTCCTCTTTGATGCAATAGACTTACACAGATATGTCTCTTGTGCTCGATTATATTTGTTACGACCCAAGCCATGACATGTGTTGTTCGTTTTGACCCAATAGAACTCACGAATTTATCCCTTGGGCTACACCATCATTGAGCACTAACATGTGTGTACCATGTGGACTTGTTTAATATCTTATAAGCTCATTATTTTCCTCTTCCATCCCAATGTTGTGGGATTCACCTAATGTATCATTTGCACCCGCCTAGGCGTCACAAAAGATTGCACTTTCTCAATATCTGTCCATCTTTTAATAGAAAAATTTTCATTTGTTACATCTTTGAGCTACTTTTATTGCCTTCTTTTTTCATTCTTTCCGTCAAACAAGTAAATGAAATTTGACTTCGTAAAGATTTCTACTCGTGCATTTGATCATAGCAAGTCTTTGTTTTCAATAGGATGAGAATCTTAAAGCTTTGGAAGACATAGATCTGGTTAATTTCAACATAAAGCTGTATTTCATCTGTAATAATACAAGGTTTTCAGTTACCTATTTTTCACTTGCTATACAATCTAGTTTGAGCTAACGTTTATAAAACATGATTTCGTGACTCAATAAACAAGAAAATGTTGATCTCCACTTTCTTGGTGATGAGAAGAAGTGGAACAACAACATGAAGGAATAGTAAGGAGCAACGCTTTGTGAAGATTTTCTGCAGCTACGCCTTTCTTGATTAGTGAAATGATGTAGTCCAAGAAGGCTGAATCACAGGGTAATGTAATAGGGCCACCACTCGGTAGTCCAAACTCTTCTTCCGACATGCTTAAAAGTTGCCTAACGACCTCATTTTCAAGGTAAGTCAAGGGGAACGAGTAGCGCCTTTGATCAATTGTATAGACTACAAAATGACCCTTTTCAACTATAGAGGACGAGGATGTACTGCAACTGTCTGCATTACTTATGTTTCTTGGAAATGAAATCCTCTTCCTTTGCTTGGACGCAAACTTCTGCCATCTCCTGGCCATATTGATGAGTTTCTTAGCGCTGAGCATTGCCATTTTTTGCTAGAATAACTTGGTGTCTGAGTAGATAATGCTTGTAGTTTGATGATGAAAAAGGATCATAGAAGGGGGGTTATTTATAGAGAAGGCTGTAGACAGGCTTTAGGTTGGCGCCAAAGTTCGTATCACTAACCACCGAAGGCAAAGCCATGTGCCGATGCTTGTTGTCTACGTTTGTATGGGGGCTTAAATTTGTGGATGAAGCTAATTTGAAAGAATGACAGAGTTGATGCATTTATTGAATTCTGTGTTTAAATCAAGTGGTCCGCGACTAAGTCACAATCTCATCGATTCTTGTGGCTCTTACTTTTAAGGGTGTTTTCTGTTCCAAATCATGAGAAGAAGAGGGGCATCTTTGTTCTTCAACAAATTTATAGCCCGCGAATACCTTGACAATTGAATAGGCAAAAGCAAGTGAAACTTCATGTGGTTTTGTCTCTCAAATTTCTCTTCACAAAAGAACATTTATGTATGATACTTGTCATTTGCTTATATATACACTAAACACAATGCATTTGAGCAGAACACAAGTATCTGGACATTCAAAGAACCTTTCGTTGTCTGTAGTTCTCAAAATTCTTCTTTTTTTACTGCCTTCATCGCTTGGAGTTACAGAATATTCCTCGAAGACAATGAGTATCAAAGTGACTCAATTTATTCAAGCTAGTCGGTTCTTAAGGAGGTCTTCAACATCCGGAGGTGTTCCAAAAGGACATTGTGCAGTATACGTAGGAGAGAGCCAGAAGAAGAGATTCATCGTGCCATTACCGTACTTGAGCCAACCTTTATTTCAAGATTTGTTAGCTCAAAGCTGAAGAAGAGTTTGGCTTTGATCATCCGATGAGCCGTCTCACAATACTTTGCAAAGAGGATGTGTTCATCGATCTTACTTCCCGTTTTAAGAAGATCACCAGTAGTGTCATAGTGCTAGTTCTTCGAAAAATGAAATTTTGTAGAATAATAGGCCTTGTAAATATGAAATGGAAGACAGAGAGGAAAATTTATTGTATCGTTTATGAATATTAACTGTTCTACTTCTGATTGATCTCCATTTTGGTAATATTTGCTTGAAGTATTCCCTTAATCGTTTAGAATTCTCCGTTGAACTTCACCTTGCGGTGCAAATACAGATAATAATATGAAGTTCATTAGATACAATCCATCATATCCTACATGGCCCTTCAGATGCACCGATCCATAGGTGCAGCAGTATGATGATAGACAGTGGTAAGACGGAATGAGTTAGACCATATATCACAAGAAGTGTTAAAAATACTAAAAATCTCTTCGAACTGATACAAGCTTAACCGTAAACACACAAAATGAACACAAAGCATCCATATAATTGAGACTAATCAGTTTGGGATTGAGGCATAGCTGATCTCGTTAGTGTCAAGACTTTCATATCGTTTAGACCTTCTTCAATCAAGGGTTAGATGTTAGGATTTTTAATAACCAAATTGAGAAGTGAAAGCCATGAATATGGTAAATTTTCTTATAAAATAATATTCAATCTGTATGATGCACTTTACAATTGTGTAGTCTTCAATCTTTGCTCTATCTAAAAACTATATTCGAGCTAATCTTCGCTCTATGTAAAAACTATATTCGCGCTAGCATGTACAAAAAGAGTGTTGATTATGACTCAACAAACAGGAAGTTGTTGGTTTCCAATTTCTCGGTGCAGAGAAGAAGTTGAACAGCAACATGAAGGAATTGAGAGGAGCAATGCTTTGTGAAGATCTCCTCCAACAGCTACGCCTTTCTTGATTAGTGAAACGATGTAGTCCATGAAGGCTGAATCACAAGGTAGTGTAATAGGACCACCACTAGGCAGTCCAAACTCCTCTTCGGACATGTTCAAGAGTTGCCTAATGACTTCATTTTCAAGGTAAACTAATGGAATGACAAACCGTGCTTGATCAATTGTATAGACTACAAAATGGCCCTTTTCGACTATAGAAGATGAGGATGTACTGCAACTGTCACTGCCATTTCTAGGAAGTGAAATTCGCTTCCTCTGCATGGCTGCAAACTTCTGCCATTTCCTAGCCATTTTGATGAGTTTCTTGGTACCGATCAATGCCATTTTTTCTGTTTGGAAGAAAGTAAATAAGAAATTTAGAGACTTCTGATGTTTCTGAATTGATTATACTTGTACTTGATGATGAAAAGGCTCATGAAAGAGGGATTATTTATACAAGAGGCTGCTGATAAGTTGTTAGGCAAAGCCATGTGCTGATGCCTGTTGGCATGTTCATATGGGGCCTTAAATTTGTGGATGAAGCTAAGTTTGAATATAAAAGAAGATAAGTTTCCTTCTTTGATCAACTACCAATATGAGCTCATGTTTGCTACTTGTCACCGATGACGATAAATGAAGAATTGCTTGTGAGAAGCAAAATCATGTTATGTTCTCTTCTTTGTCATGTAGATAGGTGACCTTTTGATGTCCATCTTGGTTAGTTGTGCTAGAACAACCATGTGCCATTGTCATCACCACTTGATATATATTTGGATAAGAAACTTGTAGCAATCACCCTTGATACTTTCTTTAGGTCTTCTAATAAAATTTTGAAATTAACAACAACAACATTACCCTAATGCCTCAAAGGCTGCCGCCCATTGCGGGGTAAGGGGGGTCGGATGTATGCAGTCTGATCCCTATGTTGAAAAACATAGCGCGACTATTTCCAGAAAAATTTTAAAATTATAAAGTATAAAATACATTTTAAAGTTGTAAGTACAATGTTACAATGCTAAAAAGCACACATAATGTATTATTAGTTTCATACCTTAAGTCATGAACTATGAGTTGTTTGTGTTTCCTATTTGAACTATCATCAATTGTTTATCAAAATACCTCGAAGCAAACTAGGTTATATATTTGAATACAATCGTCAAAGGATGGGAGACTACTTAATTTGCCTAGAAATATTTCATCACATGGCAACTGACTTATTATATCCATTATCCAAGGTGTTTTTATGAATAGTTGATCATAGTTTAAAAAAGAAACATAAACACATGTTAGTTAAGATAGGTGACTTGCAAAAAAAATATTGTGTGTGTGTCAAATTTATACCACCGGACAAAGTATCTATAGTCATTTATTGAAAAAGTAAAAACTCTCATGAATAGGTACGAATAAATAGAGCTAGACTTTATCTTACCAATTCTAAGCATGGTGTGTCAGTCGAAACCATTTTTAAACAAGAAAAGATAGTGCACATCACATACTATCAGACATTAGTCGAGGTATATTTTGATAAATAATTAGTGACAATTTAAGATTTTGATCGAAAAGTGATACTTTTAATGTGTTTTTTACTTTTCTCTCTATTTCACACTAAAATTTTTATTTTTCTTTTTTTAAAGAAATGAAATTATATTTTTTTAACTTTTATATCTTTTAATCAAAGTATTTTACATAAAGTCAAGGCATGTAATTATATGCAGCCGCCCAAATAGTATTTACTTGGTCAAAGAAAATGGACTCTTTTAATTGTGAGCTGAAAAGGGCAAAAACAAGCAATCGGAAAAAATGGCCGACGGCACGGCGAATCAATCGGAAATGGTGCATCCGGCAGTGAAACCTTTATCTAATCTTCTTGGTACATGGAAAGGTGAAGGCGAGGGATTTTTCCCTACAATTTCTTCCTTCAATTACTCCGAGGAACTCCAATTTTCTCACTCCCCAAACAAGGTTAAGTTCATATTATGTGGATTTAGGATTTAAATTCTGTGAGTTTGGATGTTTATTGTTTGAATCCATCACAAATTTGAAATTATGTGAATATTTGTTGAAACTTTGGTGATGACAGAAGAGGAGAAAAGAGGGAAGTATACAGAAAAGACTGTTCTTTTAGTACTCCTCCGTCGTCTCATTTTATGTGAGCGCCCTTTCGTACCTAGTCTGTGCATGTTAACTTACCATAATTAGTTAATTTTTCTATTTATAATGATTGTCTCTGACCATAAGTTTCAAAAATCATTCCTTTCTACTGAAACATGTGTCAAATCAAACGGTGCTATATGAAATGAGATGGATGATTAGTAAGTGATTATTGACTTCATGAGTACTTTTCGCCGTGATGAATGTCTTGATGGATCAAGGAGAAGAGATGATTTATAGCTGCATAAACATTTATGGATTGTTTTAGATCGTAAGTTTCAAATATATTTTGTTTTGTTAAACTTCATGCCTCGTCGAATAGTGTTATATGAATGGGATAGAGGTAATTTGTTTGAGTCCCCCTAAGAAAAGGGAACTTTGTGACAAATGGGGTTCACAATTGTGTTTACTCACATGTTCGAGTTCTAGGTGTTGCATTCTTGTGCTTTTTGCCTAAATTGTGCTTCTTTTTATCAGCCCGTGATAGCTTATTCTCAAAAGACATGGAACTTGAAATCCGGACAACCTATGCATTCCGAGAGCGGATACTGGAGAGCTAAACCTGATGGAACCATTGAAGTCGTCATTGCTCAGAGCACTGGTCTTGTTGAAGTCCAGGTGATTTCCTTATTAATAATCAGATGCATCCTTATATCCCATTGTGTCCAGAGACATTTACATAGATACTTTTGCGAAGGTACTCTTAGTAAAATCCAATTTGAGAGTCTAGCAAGCTTAATATCCGTGGAGTAATGGAGTATAGGTTTTGTGCACTGACATATTTACACAATCACGTCTCTTATTAGGTAAATAGAGTGAAGTTTCTATAAGAACCATTAGTCGGTAACCTGGTAAAAAAGAGTAGCTAACCAACTATCAAAGGTAAGAAGTCACCACTAGTGTAGAACTGTTTTACACTTTCAGTGTATATAAGTTAAATCTATTTCTACGATTCATGAGTAATGCCTTGGAAATTCATGTTATCAGATTTTTAGATGTGCTAAAGACATATTCTTTTCTACTTGATCGGGTGTGCAATTCCAATATTGTGATGGTAATTTGGAGTGACTTTTGAATGTGAAAGAACAGGACTCATTGACAATCCAGGAGGTCAATTGTATATGTCGGCATGTTCAGTGTGTTTATCCATTTTTTTCAACCATAAAATATGATATTTCTACTTTCGTTCTACAGAAAGGAACCTATGACGTGAAAGAGGGAGTCGTGAAGCTTAAAAGCGAACTGGTTGGCAATGCTTCCAAGGTAATCTCCTCTAGCACGTCTTATCTGGTTTTTTCTACCTTCATCTTTGACCATTTGATGTGCTTGTACTTCTTTATAATCGAGTTACAAGTTTTCATCTCCCTTATGCTTTCTAGGATGTGAAGTTAAAGTAGATATTGAACCCTTGAAACATATCTACATCGGAATTGACATGAAGATAGTTTACAAAGAAAAAGTAAAGTTAGTATATTCTACAAGATCTTGTAAGATGATGTTTGTGGAAATGGTTTTAAGTTTTTCTTGGTGGAGTTAAATTAATGTGATCTTTCATTTACCTGATCTACAGGTCAATGAGATAACTCGAGTTTTTAAAGTGGAGAATTGTGAACTGTCATATGTCGTGGAGATGGCCACCAGTCTAACTAGTCTTCAGCCCCATCTCAGAGCCTCCCTTAAAAAGCTCTAGAAAAACATCTCATGACAGGAGATATCAGTATCTATACGTTCACTAATGTTCGCGTGTATTGACATTTTACCACAAGTATGATATTGAATGTCAATTTCAAGATAAAACTCAATCAGCTCTGCAATAATACCAGGGCTATCATTTTCATGACTCAATAAACAAAACTCTGTCGATTTCCTATACATATGAGTTTTAATATTTTATCTATAAGCCATAATAGAAGTTCAAAATTCTGTTGACATGTATAGAGGCTAAAAGAAGCCTTTTACATCTACTAAAGCCTATTTTTATTATCTTTGAAGATTGAAAGATATTTTTTTGATGGATAATAAGAATAAAGATCATTAATCACTACTCAAACATGACCTTTGTATTAATTAAAAATTTCTATTTCTATATAATTTTTTTTCATTTAGGCAAGCATCAAAACATAATAAGTGGTCTAATATGAAAGAAGCAGATCTAGTTATTATATTGACCTCCATTATTTTGAATATATAAGCCCTCATCTATGTTCTTTTTTTCTTATCACTAAGTTATCTTTATAAATGTTAATTATAAAAAAGGAGAAAGTTTCATAAATAACTTGCATAAAATATTTCTGGTAGAATAATTTTGTATTTTCAAAGATAAACTTTAATATTAATAAAAAAGTTCTGCCAAATCAACTATTTTTCTCATTTTAAGAAGTATTTGCTAAGAGTAGAGCTTCATGCTTATTTAAATCATGAGTCATGACCTTAATTATATGTTTGTGTCATCCTTTATGAGAAAAAATAATGATCAATTTTAATATATCACAAATAAAGACATTATGTATATTAATAGTTCTTTTTTTTAGTATAACAAAAGCACAATAAAGAAAATGAAAGGATTTTATAAGCCAGGATTGAAAATGATACTAATTTAATATATAGAGTTGGAAATGGAAAATAAAGTTAGCTCCTTACTCCTTTATTCACACATGTCCACCTCAAACATATGCAAAATAAATTAAAATAATTTTAATGTTCAAAATATATTCTAATTAACTCACTATCGATGAAAATTGTATGCATACAAACATATATATATATAATGTGATCGACCATTAACGTCCACTTTCCAAATTTTAAAATAATTTGCTTCATTAATCATTACAAATTTTAAATGAGAAATTCAACAATTCAAAATCTTTGGAGAATTAGGTGAAATTTTAAGAGTTAATTTCCATGGTGAAATTTTAAAATTCAACAAATATTAAATGCCATTTTCGTATATGATGAGAGACTAGTCCATTGATACGGGGTAAACGCGCAAATCGCGTACGCAAAAACTAGTTTCTATTAAACAGGTAAAATGGACAGTACATTGTGAAAGAATGGTGTAAAGAAGCAGGGGGGTGGCGTGGACTATATGAATCATCATTGCTTATTGTATTCGTCTTTGAAAGAATCGAGTTGCACGTATATAACAAGAGAAAAGAATCACAGAGAAACTGAGCAAATATATGACTATATGATGACTGATTATATACTATACAAATCTGTCCTCAATGAATTGCCTCAGTCTGCCCCTAAAAGTTCAGTATATCATGTCCATGCCAAATTGAGAAGCACAAGGCACTAGTGCTGCAGACCCATAATGGCCAAACTCCAAGCTCATCTGTGCTCTTGGTGGTGCAAGTGAAGTGCAGCAAGCCTCGCATACAAACAGTGGTGGCACCACCTCAGAATCTTCGATGCCACAGCAGCGTGTATGCTGCCATATCTCACATATATCACATGAAACCATCCTTTCACCGTCATCATCCTGAGCCCCACACCTACAGTTCACTGTCCAGTTGTCAGAACCTCCTTCATTTTTCAACTCACTGTCCAAATCCAATCCAAAACCCCTCACCCAAAGTTCTGAGCCAGACTGGGCGATGCCAAAGAGCACTTCGTAATCTTCCATCTGTTCCATCCCTACAATATCTGTTATCATCAAATTGTCCATAATGCAATAAGTGTCCCTCATTGCAGACTCAATGGCTATCTTCAGATCACCAATTGTTGAGTGTAGCGGAACTTCAACCACCTCTCCTGGAGGATATCCTTTAGTAAATACAGCTTCCAAACCAGTAGAACTTGGCAAAATGCAACAAATGAACCTCAACAAGTTGTCATCTGGATCATCGTTAAATGGCCATTCCTTCAAAAATTGCTTGCTGTCCAACACTGTCCTTACAGCAAGGTTTAACTCA
The DNA here is from genome assembly GCA_025774065.1 of Solanum ossicruentum. Classification (NCBI taxonomy): domain Eukaryota; kingdom Viridiplantae; phylum Streptophyta; class Magnoliopsida; order Solanales; family Solanaceae; genus Solanum; species Solanum ossicruentum. The sequence continues at coordinate 5,028,020 of JAOTQR010000007.1, read as the reverse complement.
TCAAATTCTGCGAAGCTCAAAAGCAGATTATTATACAAGCATAAAACATCAGTGTACACATCGGTTCCAGGCTTAAGATCATAGTCCTGTGCTGGCTCGGAGAGCTTTTCTTGTTCAGGCTGATCACAATTCCGAAGTTCCTGAAGTGTGTACTCCAACACCCTCGTGGCTCGGTTTACTGCACGACGAACTACATAGCCTCCAACAATCACATTGTTCATTGACTTCAGCACATAATCAATCAATCCTGTATCGCCAATGTGGAGACGAGCAGCATCCCGCGCCTCTTGCCTACTCATCCCACAACTCCCAAATCTGTTTGCTTCTCTCTTTTCTCTCAACGCCTCAACTATCACATCTGCAGTGAACTCAAGTCTCCTCATTGGCCATCTACTGTCAAGAGATGCTGCAACATTCGAAAACTTTCTGCACCTCACTGTCTTTTCCTTCCCTACAGACTTATTTGGTGCAACATTTCTCATCATGTATCTAGAAGAACAGGCACGTGCAACAGGACCAACATTTGGTTTCTCCTTAACAGAATTGTAGGACTTGACAGCAAGCATAAACCTGAATAGGTCGCGGATCGTGATCAAAGGAGTATTGCTCAAACCTCTATAGCAAACAATCACCTGTTTCATCACATTGGATCTACTGCTGTATCTGAAATCATCAATCGCCTGATCAAGTTCGATTGAGCTGAGCATTTCAATAGCTTTTTCATAGTTGTGTTCCATTATCCCAAAGCTTCCATGGCTAAACTTGTAACCCCATCGACCAAACCATGTATGCCCATAAGCAACCCCATACAACAAACGTAAATCCATCAAATGCTTCCTGGATACATCTTCAACAGTGATTTTCCTGTTAAGATGAAAACATTTCAACAACTCGACTAATACATTCAAAACGGAATGTAATTACTTGAAATATAAGAGAAATGTTCATTACCGAGCTCTAAAACTCGTGCAAATACGATCCCAGAGATCCATAATTTCGCGACCACAGAGATATTTTGATCCACCCTCAATTCCATTAATGGAAATCAAATGCCCAAATCCATTAGAATGAATTAAACCATGCAAAATATGAGCTTGATCATCAAAAACACCATCATCAAGTTGTTTTTTCCATTCACAATCAGCTGGTATAATCAAATGGTACTTCCTCTTCGAAACAAGATGATGACTCCAACCTGAAAACCAAAATTTCTCAAATTCCTTAAACCCATAAACCCCAACACTCAAACGAACCAATAAATTCCCAAAACCCATAAACCCCAAAACTCAAAAGAATCAGTAAAATCCCAGACTCCATAAACCCCAAATTTCAAAAACTCAATAAAACCAATAAATTCCCAAAACCCATCTTCAAAAATCGATAAAACAACCAAAAGGGTATCCAAATTCAACAGTTACCAGCACATCTACAGTGATCACAGAAAGTTCTAACAGAGCTCTTAACATTCTCTTCAATGGTGTAAAGAGGAATCAAAACGCCTTTGCTCTTATGCACCAAAAATGTACACCAAATTGGCATTCCTTCAACTGTATACTCCTCAAGCTCAGCACATTCTTGAAGAAAATACCGAATATTATCACGAAATGGACCCATTGGCGTAATCGGACATCCCGGATCAAGAAAAGTGTCGAAACCATAGAAATTCGACACTCTCTTCTTCTTCATCTTGTAATCATCAACAATCCCTGAACTCATTTTCATTTAGCTCTTCAAAAAAATCGAAAAATTTCAGAGCTTTTTGGGAAATTTTAACAGATTTTTGGAAGTAGGAGTTTGTTAATGAAGAAGAAGAAGAAGCAGCTTTTTGTAGCTTTTCAAACGGTTGAAGCTTCAGTTTCGCGCTAGATTATGAAATGACCCAAGTACCCTCTTATAGGAATTTTGAAAATTTAAAATGGGAAATGGACGGTCATGATGAGAGATTGAATTCGTTTGTGGCCGTTAATGTTATTTTTTCAGTTAAGTGGTTTGACTTTGAGAAGTGGACTCGAAACAGATTTTCTGCTGATGTGGAATAAAAGGAAAAAAAATCGTGAGAAGCTAGAGGTAACCCGGCTAAGACGATGAGGTAAGTGAAACTACGATGGTTTGAACATGTGCAAAGAAGAAGTGTCGACGTTGGTTTAGGCATTACACAGAGTAATAGAGATAGACCGAATAAGTATTAGGCGAGGTGATCAGACAAGATATGTCGAAACTTGCTCTCACCGATGATATAACCTTAAATAGAAATAAGTGAAAGTTGCGGATTAGAGTAGCAGACTAATAAGTTTGTAGGATTAAGTTTTTGTCTGGGATATAGTAGGGTAGTAGGATTAGTAATATCTTTATATCCTGTGTTGTCATTATATATTCATCTTATATTTGTTTTGTCTATATTAACTTTGTCGTATTTATATACTATCATGTGTTTTCTTTATCAGTCATTCTTTCTTTTCTTTGTCTTTTACTTTTCTTTTTTTCTATATCTAGTTTATTTATCCACGTGGAGTATTACTTGGCACCCTTCTTTTAACAAAAATTAGACTGTGTACACTAAAAGTATCATCAACTACTCAACGAGGTATGTTTTAATACATAAATAGTCACAATTTAGATAGATAAAAAGAACATGTAGTTGGAATATGACACACACAAAAAAAAGGTGATAATTTAGTATATTTTCAATCATTTAGTCTTATATCAAACATAAAATTGGTTTTTAACAAAATGATTGTCAAGCCAACAGGAATGAATCTAAATATAGGCAGTTTGTTCGATTAAGCCAACCCAAAGAGATTACTAACTTGGCATAATATTATCCGCTTTGACCCAAGCCTCCATGGCCTCTACCTCATAGGCACAGAAAGTATTTCAAGATTGTCATATATAAGGAGTTGACCAGATAGGGAATCAACACTGCGACTCGCGACACAATATTTGAAATAAACTTGTGCACAAAAACTGGCTCGGACACCACCACCACATAAGAAAAGTAATACTGAAAAATACCACCAGAGTAACAACTCTTGTGTGGGACAAATTCCATAAATCATTCATGAGCAGACACTAAATATAAGAATCCTTAAAACATGAAATGACTAATGTTATTACTAATCAAAGCATCCTTCCAGAAATGCTAATGTTCAAAAATAGATATCCGCTCGTCTCTTTACCTTAATACAAGGCAAACACAGTGTCAAACAACTGCATCGACTTGTTTTTCTACCCTATTCAGTTCTAACTTTCCATAACATCCGATGTCTATTTCTGCTTCGGGTGATGCATGCTGAAAACTTTCTAGTTCAGCAAGTATTTCTGATCCTGTGTCATTAAGAATTGTTGGATCGATGTACATTTTCACCAACGCTGGGGACTTGGCTAACAAAATCTTGATAAGCTGCATCTCAGGCATTGTTCCTCTAAAGCTTGTTAGCTCAACTTCTCTGAGGTGCTTAAATGAGACACCTGAGAAACGTTCGAGTTTAAGGGATTCTTGAATACCAGCATCAGCTTCATTGTAAGCCTAAAAAGAAAACGAGAAGTCAATTATCAGATTATTGAGGATCGAAGAAGTATGCAGAAAAAATAGTACAAAAGAAAAGAAAGAAAAAGAATACCATCCACGCAGAAAGAAACTCAATTTTGAGATATTCTAAATTTGGGAAGCTTCGTATCAAGCAGAGAGCGCATGAGAGATTACATGATTCCTTCAGCACAAAATGATACAGGTGAAAATGTTTGACACGGTTAAGATAAAAGGGAAGTCTTGATGGTCCTTCATCTGCGGTGAACTAGGAAAAGTATACCAAAGTTCAACATGACTTAGCCAAAAAAAGTTCCATAAGTGAAAGTGCAAACAATGAAGTCATGAAGCAACACCTACCTCGCCATAACGGAAGTTCAAGAGAATGTGCTCGAGAGCAGGACAAGACTGGAAAAACTTTGCATAATCAAACTTCTCTACCTCCATAGAAGCATTCTCACAAGTCAGAGATACTTTAGCCAGAAGAGGGGCATTCTTTAAACTGATAGAACTTATACTGCTTAAGAAATCAAAGGATCTCAACATTGGGGCATTAATCTCAGTTAAGGTTAATGTGGTCAAGATTTTCAGCACCAACTTCTCAAGCAACGGGCAATGGGATATTAAACTTCCAAGCAATTCAGAAGAAATTGTGACGCTACATAATTCCAGGCTGAGCAAACTATCATGTCCTTCACAGGTTGATGGATGCTGTATTGAGCAATTCTGAATATTCAGATGCCTCAGTTGCGAACATCTGAAAATTGAAGAAGGCAATCTGTATAGTTCTACTTTCCATGGAAGGTGAAGAACAAGATGTTGAATGTCTTTCCTAGACAAGTAATAAATGAAGTTGTCAATCTTAGGACATTCTTCCAGGTGAGGAATCTTGTGCTTAAACTTAGTAATGGGTCCTTCATGATGGGTCAAAAGCTGGTAGATTATCTTTGCTTGCGACACGGGGTGAACCTAAGAGACCTTATGATTCTCAACCGCTTCATAGACTCTTGACATTTCTCATTTGAAGCCTCGAAGACAAGATGCAAAAATTGAGGCTGAGATGGTTCAAGAATGCAAAGAGGAAATACACAAATGCTTCTGGTATGGAGATGTAGGGAATTGGCTATAGATGAAACATAAGGGATTTATGTGTAAGTCACAGATGCTGGCGCTAAATCAACCACCAGTGTCAATTATGCCAAGTCACATTGACAATAAATT
>JAOTQR010000007.1:5002884-5023173 GCA_025774065.1 Solanum ossicruentum | reverse complement strand
TTTATGTGTAAGTCACAGATGCTGGCGCTAAATCAACCACCAGTGTCAATTATGCCAAGTCACATTGACAATAAATTGCTCGGATGATAAGCATCCTCCACATCCAATTCATAGGTTGTGAATTCAAGTCACCAAGAGAGCAAACAGATGAAAAAATGTAAAAAGTTTCTTAAACACGAAACAACAATGTTGTTGCAAAACAAAGTAAAATAAAACATCAATCTGGAACAGAAGTTACAACAAGGCAAAACAAGCAGTTATAAAATTTCTCTCTTTTCAATTTTAACTTCAAGCCAAAGAACTTGATCTGATTCAATCCATGTAGACAACTTCTGCTTTTGGTGATGCACGCGTACAATTTGATACCTCAGTGAACATTTTCAATCTTGTGTCAGGAGGTTCATCTACTAGAAGACGTAGATCAATTAGCATCGTCTCCAGCACTGGAGAATTGGCTAACAAAGGCTTGATAAGCTGCATCTCAGATGATCTTCCAGTAATTGCGAGTAGCTTAACTTCCTTGAGGTGATTGAAAGTCACATTTGACAAACGCTTGAGTTCAACAGATTCTTCTTCGGTATCACTATCATAATCTTCAAGGAATACCTAGGAAAGATAACAAGAAGAGATTTTTCCAATTATTGAGGATCTAAGAAGTACGAAAAACAACCACTAAATAAGAAAGAATCGAAGGGAAGGGAAGAATCAGCACTACTAACCTCAACTTCGAGATATTCTAAGTATGGGAAACTTCTTAGCAAGCAAAGAGACAATGAGAGTTCATACGCATCCTCCAATGTAAATGCAGGCAGGGCAAATCGCTTGACACTGTTAAGATCAAACGGAAGCCTTGCTGGTACTTCATAATCTCCTTCAGCAAATTCCTAGGAAAAAATTAGCAAAGTTCAAGATTAATCAGCCGAAAAGAAATTCCATCCGCTAAAGTGCATAACGATGAAGTCGTGAAGTAACATTTACCCAATCACAAGAGAAATTCAAGATGAGATACTCGATAGTAGAACAAGCCTGAAAAATATTTGCAAAATCAAGATCCTTCTTCATTTTGTCGTAACCAGCCAGAGATACATCTACCAGGCGAGGAACATTCTTTAGGTAGATGCAACTTATATTGCCTGTGAAATAAAACAATCTCAGCATGGGGGCATCAATTTCAATTGTGTTTGAAAGTTCTGGGATTTCCAGCACCGCTAGCTCAAGCAACGGGCAATGAGCTATAAGACTCTCCAGAAATTCAGAAGAAATTTTTACTTCATATAGTTCGAGGCGAACTAACTGATCAAATCCTTGAAAGGCTGAAGGATGATGTATTGAGCAATTAGAAAGACTTAAATGCCTCAGTCGCGAACATGTGAAAAGTGAAGAAGGCATTGCATATATCTTTGTATATGGAAACTGAAGAACAAGATGTTGAACACTGTTCCTCAAGGCGAAACTTATGAAGTTGTCAATCTCAGGACAGCTATCGAGATTGACAACATTGAAGGTAAACTTAGTAAAGCTTCCTTCATGAAGGGTCAAAATTTGGGAGATAATCTCTGTAAATTTATCTGTAGGGTTAAGTAAATCGTTTTCGGTTTTCCAAAGAGATTCATCTAGTGTTAACTCTGTAAGTCTACACCAGTGATACCTCCATCCTTTTGATAAAATGCTTGTCCTCACAGCTTCTTTACAAGGCAAACGCATCAGAATGACATCGATTACATTATTGGGGAGGTTACTAATGAAGTCACGAGGCATCATGTACTAATAATCCCCAAGAACCTGTAAAAAAAAAAAAGCAAATTGCCGATCATCTGGACAGAACTGCTATTCCACATTGTCAAATCAACATAAAAATGGAAGGAACACTTCCAACAAATAATCCCACAAACCAGCAGCAACTAAAGTCTAAACAATGATACGAAGTGAGGAATCTCCAAATTATCAGGACAGAGCAGCTATTCGCAATGCCAGATCAGCATAGGAAATAAAGGTGCATTCTAGTTGAAATCAGTCAACTATCTCCTCGTAATATCTATGTTACATGGATATCCTGTGCCTAGGATCAACAACATGGACATGTACCAACAAGCAAATCAATGTAATATAACTTTGTATCCATTATTCATTCTTACAAGAAGAACACCTTATACTTCACACATACATTTGTGGATTAACAACAGTTACTAATCCTCAGCCCAAAACAAGTTGGGGTCGGTTATATGAACCTTCACTAAAATCCATCTCATGCCATCATTATACCACAAAAAAATAACAGCAAACAGATACTAAATAATAAATATAACAAATGCATCCTTCATCAGTTTAGTAATGAATTGTGTCTCGTCAACAAGGTTCACAGTGAAGGTTAATGGCATAGGGTATGGTTACTTTGAGAGGAAAAGAGGACTAAGACAAGGAGACCCAATGTCTCCTCTACTCTTTGTTCTGGTGATGGAATATCTTACAAGTTTGAAGAAGATGAGTGAGAAATAAGATTTCAGGTATCATCCAATGTGTAAGAGTACTAAAATCACTCATCTGATCGTTGCAGATGACTTGATTTTTTTGTAACGCACTGGAGAAATCATCACAGGAATGACGAAGGTGTTAATGAGTGATGCTACTGGTTTGGTGGTCGATACTCTGAAATTGAGCTTTTATGGTGCTGGGATAGATGATGAAACAAAGAAGAATTTTCTAAGTTTGACAGGGTTCTCGGCTGGAACATTACCATTCAGATATCTAGGTCTACCACTTTCATCAAAAAAGTGGAGCAAAGTAGATTGTCATGTACTAGTGGAGAGGATAACCAACAGAGTGACAACAGGTCATTTAAAATCACTGTCTTATGCAGGAAGACTTCACGTCATTATAGCAGTCATATTTTTCAGTTGTAATTATTGGGGAGCAATGTTTATATTGCCGCAAAGTATAATTAAAAAGGTGGACAAGATTTGTCAAGATTTCTTGTGGGGATGCAAAACCAATAAGAGGAAGATTGCTATGGTTTCTCGGGACACAGTGTGTGCACCTAAGAAGTATGGGGGTCTGTACATTAAGAATAGCAAACAATGGAACAGTGCCTCTGTGGGAAAGCTTATCTGGCAGCTTGCGGGAAAGGACACTCCACAGGTCAAATGGGTTCATGGAATTTATATGAGAAGTGAAGATAAAAACTTTTGGGAACATCAGGTGCCTGCAGATTGTAGTTAGTATTGGAGGAAGATAAATTCCCTCAAAAAAGACATGGTACAGTGGTTTTCTAATGGAGCATACTCTTTGACTTCTTATGGTGAATATTCTGTTGCTAAAAGTTACAATCGGTTGATAGGAAGACAGCAAAAGATGTAAGAGGCGGACCTAGTTTGTAATTCTCTTATGATGCCTAGACACCCGTTCATAGTGTAGCTGGCCTACCTGCTACCAGAACAGATTACTCACTAAAGAAGGGCTTCAAAGGCTGAACATACTAATGGAGATGTAAAGTGTAATCTATGTGTGGATGATCAAATGGAGACACAACACCACCTTTTTGTCGGATGTGCATGAACTAGAAAAGTAAAACAAGCTTTGTGTAGGTAGTCAGGAATTCCCTTCAGTCATCAAATAGTTCAACATACCTTCTGGTAGATTAAAAGGAGGAAATGGAAAAAGTTTCACAAGGAGGTGGCTACTGCAATTTTTGGAGCATTGATATATAATACATGGAGAGCTAGACATTGGAAACAGTTCAAGAATCAAATGATCCAAGCTGCAGAGGTAATCAAACAAATACAAAAGGAGGTGAAAGAAAGAATCAGATGCCAAGAAAATACAAAACAAGCAAATAGTTGCAGGAATTTAATACAACAATTAGGAGGATAGTGAGATAGATGAAATGTATAGCTGATTACTGAGCCACTAGCAGTCAAATAACCTTCCTGGAAGGAGGTTGGATATAGTGTTTCCTTAGATTGTTATTTTCAATTGTTAAGGTAATATATTTACAGTTTGTTACCAAATTAATATAACGACTCTCTATATTTTTACTAACTCATAAACCTATGATAATTTACAGCCATTCACCATGTCTAATTTTTTTTTGCTTGATTTGAGTATCTCCAAGATGGTGATGAGAACGAGAAGAAGCACACAAGCACGACTGAGAAGAAAGAGAGAAACTTTATTCCAGTACATGCCAGATGCTAAAGTTACAAAAAGAAAGTTCATTTTTCCTAATTCAAGACATAATTTAGCAAGTTCATCACTGTAAATGCAGGAAAATTCAGTTTCATATCAAATCGGTAAGAGATCTTCACATTTAAAACAACGACAACATACCCGGTATAGTCCCAAAATCTTTATATTTATATGTAAGGAGCGGAAAAAACCAAATCTTTGCAGGGCTATGTTGAACTATTTCCTCATTTCCTGAACAATTATGAAGAAGAATGTAAGTGACAACGAATATTAAGAAATTATACCAATACACAAGCTCAAAATTAAACATACACAGAGGAAACTAAACACCCCCAATTTTCAATCGCAAAATTCCACGACACATAGAAACACATACCGAATGGACAAGAATTAGCCTCAAAGTTCTGAAGAAGAAAACAAGGGAATACTAAAAAGAAATAAACCCTAGAGCGCGAAATCTGGCCTGAACGGCTAAGTGGACTAAACCGGCGGATTGCAAATCCATTGTACGAGTTAATCGTACCGAGGGTTAATACCACAGTCAATAAAAAAACCTAAAGAATCTGTATAACTTCAGCTACTATAACAGCAATTAAAGTAGATTTGACGCTTACCAACACTTGGGATTGATAGGAAACGCCCTTATCGCTTTAGCTGTTGAAGGAAAAGGGGAACTGAGATAGTGAGAGGTTTTATTTAGATGAAGGGGAAAGAGACAAATGAAAAATAGTGTGTTGCGTGCATGGTGCGCACGTGAGGGGTGTTTCTATGACCAGCCTATTGGCACACACTTACATGTACACTACCAATACAATAGGCATTTAGTTAGCCCAAAAGAAATTCCATCTGCTAAAGTGTATAACAATGAAGTCATGAAGCAACATTTACCCAGATATTAAGGAATTTGAAGAGGAGGTGCTCGAGAGTTGAACAAGACTCGCAAAACCTTAGCAAATTCAATATCCTCTGCCTTCATATCATAACCTGCCAGAGATACTTTTACTAGAAAACAGACATCCTATAGGCAGATAGAAATTATACTGCCAATGAAATCAAACATTTTCAGTATGGGGGAATCAATTTCAATAATGTTTAGAATCTTGGGATCTCCAGCACTGACTGCTCAGGCAATGGCAATGAGATATTAAACTTTCCACCAATTCAGAAGAAATTGTGACTCTACATAGTTCAAGGCTAGTTAATTTATCAAAACCTTGAAAAGCCGATGAATGATTATTGGGCAATTATAAAGGTTTAGATGCTTCAAGCTGCAAACACGTGAAAAGTGAAGAAGGCAATTTTCTATATCTTTCTAAATGGAAGGTTAGGAACAAGATCTTGTATGACATTTCTAGAGGAAACATATGAAGCTGTCAATCTTATAGATTCTATAACAAACTCACAATTGTAGTTTCTACAGCTCTTTGCTAATCAAGGGTTGCTTAAACAATACATGGTTGAAACAATAGTTCAAGGAGGCCAAGGGCTTCCAAACACAAAGCTAATTATACACACCAGCCTCAATAACCATTACAGTGTCAATTCATGTGCAATACATATTCAATAACTCATTCATGCGCAAGTAGTAAATGTAAAAGTCCTTCTGTTATAAATCTGCTACACGCAAGTAGCTATTCTCATGTTCCCAAACAAAACATACTGTTTATACATCAACCTTTGTTTCTCATTTTTCAATTTCAACTTCTAAGCCAAAGATTACTCAGCTTAAAAATCTATGTAGACTACTTCTGCTTTAGGTGATGCCCGCGAAAAATTTGAGATATTTTCAATCTTGTGTCAAGAGGTTTGTCATGTAGATCACGTGTATCAATTAGTATTCTCACCAATATGGGGGACTTGGCTAACAAAAGCTTGATAAGTTGCATCTCAGGCGTGGTTCCTACACAGCATCCCATCTTAACTTCCCCGAGGTGATTAAATGTCACATCAGAGAACTGTTGAGTTTAAAGCATTCTAGAATACAATAATCCTCTTCATCTTCACAGTAAAGCTAAGAAAGATAACAAGAAGTCAACTCTCATATTATAGAGGATCAAGAATTATGAAAAGAGTCAAAGCACTAATAAGAACCTTAATTTCAAGATACTCTAAATACGGGAAGCTTCTTATCCAGCAAAGAGCATATGGGAGCTCATGATGATTCAATCAGCATAATATCAGGCAGGTAAAATCTCTTGACACTGTTAAGATCAAAGGGAAGCCTTGTTGGTGCTACAAATCCTTCTTCAGCAAAGAACTAGGAAAATATATGTGAAATTCAAGATTAAGTCCAAAAAGAACTACATCTACTAAAGTGCAATAACAATGAAGTCATCAAGCAGTATTTACCCCGGAATTATAGAATTTAAAGAAGAGGTGCTCGAAGATATATTAACCACTTAAAAATGTCTCCTAATTATACACACGCATTAATCTCAATAAGTGGCCGAAGAAATGAAAAAAAAACAGCCTCTTAATTACCTTCAAGCTGTGCCACAAATGCAATTGATCAACTAGAGAAATAAACAGTCATATTACTACATAAAGTTTGTTTCTCCCTTTCCAATCTTTTAACTTCTAACCCAAAGATCCACTCAAATCTATGTAGACAACTTCTGCTTTAGGTGATGCATGCAAAAAATTTGATATCTCCGTGAATATTTGTAATCTTGTGTCGAGATCTTCATGATTAAGAAATTGTAGATCGATTAGTACTCTCTCCAACACTGGGGATTCGGCTAACAAAAACTTGATAAACTGCAACTCAGATGTTGTTCATGATAAGAAGCCTAGCTTAACTTCCTTGAGGTGATTAAATGTCATGTCCACTAAATATTTGAGCTCAAGGGGTTCTGGAATAGGCTTGTCGTCATCATCTTCATATTCATATTCATAGTCAACATGAATGTAAGAACAATAACGAGAAGTCAACTCATAGATTATTGAGGAAAGAAAGAAAGAAACAAGAAGAGCTGAAGTACTAAGAACCTTTATTTCAAGATATTCTAAACATGGGAAACTTCTTATCAAGCAAACAACATAAGAGAGCATATATGATTCCACCAACTTAATGTCAGGCACGTAAAATCGTTTGACGCTGTTAAGATTAAATGGAAGTCTTGTTGGTGCTTCATATCCTGCTCCAGCGTAGAACTAGGAAACAATTATCGAAATTCAAGATTAAGTCAGCCCAAATGAAATTTCAACTACTAAAATGCATAATAATTATATCATCAAGCAACACTTACTGCGGAATCAAGTGCGAAAAAGCTGAGATGCTCAAGAGCTGCACAAGACTCGAAAAGCTTTGCAAAATCAAGATCCTCTGCTGTAATATATTCACCATACAACAATACTTTTACCAGACGAGGGACATTCTTTCGGCAGATTGAACTTATATTGCCCGATAGATCAAACAATCTCAGCATGGGGGCATTAATTTCAATTGTGTCCGACTCGTCTGCAATATCTAGCTCCAACTCCTCAAGCAACGGGCAATGAGATATAAAACTTCCCAGCAACTCAGAAGAAATTGTGACTTCACATAACTTCAGGCTAATTAACTTATCAAAGCCTTGAAAGGCTTAAGGATACTGTATTGAGCAATAAGAAAGACTTAGATGCCTCAGATTCGAACATGTGAAAAGTGAAGAAGGCAATTTGTATTCCTTTCTAAGTGGAAGGTCGAGTACAAGATGTTGAATGTCATTCCTCGAGAGGAAATATATGAAGTTGTCAAGCTCAGGACAGCTTTCTACATGAATGACATAGAAGGTAAACTTAGTAATGGGACCTTCATGATGGGCCAAACGCTGGTACATAATCTTTGTAAATTTAGCTGTAGGGTTCAATAAATCCTTTTTTATTTTCCACAGAGATTGATCAAGCTTCAACTCTGTAAGTCTGCACCAATGATACCTCCATTTCTTTGATAAGATGCTTGTCCTCACAGCATCTTCACTAGGCAAATGCATCAGAATGGCATTGATTACGTTATCAGGAAGGTAGCTAAGGGCATCGGGAAGTAGACTTCGACAATGATTTATTGCTTTAGGAGGCATCCTATAACAATGACCACCAAGAAGCTGTAGAAAATAAGCAATAATGTGAAGTAAGGTATCTCCAAATTATGTGGACATAACAAAAGTTCTCATTGTCAGATCAAAATAAGAACGAAAGGAACATTGTCAGTGATAATCACCAAGAACATGTATTAACTAGACAATAACACGAAGTAAGAAATCTCCAAGCTATCTGGACAGAGCAACTATTCACAACGTCAAATAAACATAGGAAATAAACCTACTAATCTTAACCATAAATACCCATATGGTATGATAACAGTGCCAATATATCCCAATAAATAAATCCATGTAATATATCCTGATATCCATGTAAACACCTTTCATCAATACTTCATAAATACATTTGTAAATTAACAACAACTACTAAGCCTCAATCCCAAACAATTTGGGATAGGCTATATGGAACCTCACTGACAATGTTTTTCCATTTAAACTCATCTCGTGCCATTAGCATGCCAAATAAAAATAAAAGTAAAAGATAAAGATAATGAGCAAACATACATTTGAACTACCACTTTTTCACGAGTTTCACACCCCAAAAATCAGTTGTTCCGTTTTCCTACATGAACTATCACCATTTACCCCTTTTCCTACTTGAGTTCTTACCATCTATATATTAAAACACACATAGTTGAGTAGATGGTGACAATTCAGGCAGGAAAAAGGGACAACTAATTGTTGGCTTAACCAACTTCGAGGTGTGTTTTAGTACATAGATGATGAGAACTCAAGTAGATAAAGGAAACAACTGATAGTTGGACTGTGAAATTCGTAAAAAAGTGATAGTTTAGGTATGTGTTTTACCATAACTCAAAAATTATATTACAAGTTCTCTGGCACATTTAATCTGTGATAATTTACAATAATTAATCCTAGATGTTCATTTTTTGCTCGATTTCAAGTTTATGCAAGATAGCAATGAGAACGAGAAGAGATGCACGAGGAAAACGACAGAGAAATAGAGACACTTTATTGCAGCAAATGCCAGAAGCTAAAGGTGTGAAGTTGTCTAAATATGAAGTATGTCAGGTCAATCGGTATTGTGTCTACAACTACGAAAAAAAAAGTTTTATGTCAAACCTCTAAAAGAGCTTCATGTTTATAGGTTAGGTAACTGAAAATAGAACATCACAAATCTTACATTCAAACTGTAATAGGTCATACTGAACCATTTGTTCATTTCCTTAACAATTACCAAGAATAATGTAAGTAAAAAACTATATTTAGAATTTATACTTTAGAAGTTCTAAAGTAAACACCCACGGATGAAACTAAAGATCACCAGTTTGCACTCCCCAAGTTCCACATGACATACAATCACATATAACAGTAAAGTGAATGAGTGAACAGGTTAAAAATGCCCTAAAATATTATTGTTTTGCGAGTTTCAAACCAAAATTATTCATCCCTCACAGAACCTTGTGAATTACCATGTTTTCATATTAAAGTACCCCGGAGGAATATGACATACTACATGAACACCATGTTCCAAAGAGGTCTAAGGCGTAGTGCAAATGGAAAAATATTTGAGTTAACAGATTAAAACCTTCTCTATGCAACTTGCACTAAACTCGAATATGCCACCACGCACCTCCCACCAGTAAATACACTCGGTATCTCTACCCACCCAGCCTTAATCAGATAAACAGAAATTACCTATAATATTTTCCAACGCCGCTGGAATTTGAACCATCCAAAAACACTATTTTTGTAAGATTTTCGGGACACACTTAAATAATTTCTTATGCTTCAAAAAGCCAAAAACTACATAAAGGAAGAAACTTTTGTCGATTTAACGAACATATACACACACTCAAAAGGGAACCAACAACTAAAAGTGACCAGGAACGAATTTATATGCTAATTATAGGGCACATGAACCTATGGTCTCTCCATAAAACAAAATAGTCCACTTCGTTGAATGTTGGGTTATTTATCTAGACAATTTGGGATCAAGTCCAGCTTAATACATCATTTTTCTTCTTCTTTTAGTGCTAAAAACCCTAAATTCACCCAATTCACTTAATTTCAATGATTGTAAGTTCATGAAAAGAGGGAAAGGAAATGATAACAACACAGAAAAACAACCAAGTTACAATGGAAAGAAAATTTCAAGCTTACCGATGAAGACAGCGATGATGGAATCTGCCCTTTTTCTCTTTGGATTTTTGTCAAACACCTTATATGCCTATTTGTAATTTTTTTGAAGTATTTTACACTACTCTAGGGCATGGGCTTAGGAGCTAAAAAAGTAAATATTAGATATTATAAATTTCAAATTATTATTGAATTTGTAAGATAATACATGAAAAATATTTAAAACAAAATTTACATCATACTTTTTATTATTGTCTCATAAATATCTAATAAATGAAAAGACAAATGTGGAAAAAATTTCGAACAACTTTGAATAATTCAACTATTTTAAATATTGAAAAAATCTACAAAGATTCGATTAATTTGGGACGAAGGGAGTATCCCATATATCGATGTCGTATCAAATAATATTATTTCTTCTGTTCATATTTACTTTTCGGTAACTAAAAATATTTGTCCGACTTTTCTTGTTCAGTTTGAAAAGTCACTTGTTGGGTTTCATGCATTGGAAGACATAAAGTTCTCGAAAAGATATTAATACGAACATATTGGGCTATCCTGGAGAACAAAAAATCGCATCCGCGACTCTCCTTGTCCATTATATAGTATTCAAGAGTGGCAAGGACTTTCCAAAGCATTTTTCAGAAACATTAGATTGTTATCCAACTATTGGAGAGCCACATAGTTATCAGAAGGTTACCATTAACTACTTCATACATGAATTTCATATAGAAATACATGTCCTTATCGAGGCAGAGTTCGAACTTGCTATCCTCTTGCCTAGAGGCAATGATTTACCTCCATGAATGGATGATTCAATTGGATCCATTTATCTTTGATAGACTATTGATAAGTTAAACACTAACAAAAGGTCTTCAGTAGATTCTAGTTTTTTAAAAGCTTACATTCAATTCTATGAAACGCTATGCTTTCAATACACCTAAATATGCATTTTATCTGGAAAAAGCCATTACTTTTCTTTATAAGAACAAAAAACAGACCAAGAGGACTTCCGCAAGTCAAAATCACAAGTAAATTTAGGTTTCAGAAGATTGATGGCATTTTTCAACAGCTATGTGATTACTACAACTATTCTCATTCCTTTGTCTTTCAAAGTACAAACTCAAAACCATAAAGAACAAAAAACAGACCAAGAGGACTTCCGCGAGTCAAAAGTCACAAGCAAATTTAGGTTTCAGAAGATTGACAGCATTTTTCAACAACTATGTCAAAGTACAAACTCAAAACCATAAAATCTGAACCACAATGTGAATTCAACCCCACCAACTTACACAATAAAAAAAGGGTAAAACTCCCCCATTTCAACTTTTTTCTTTTACTCCCTTTTTAGTCCGTTAAGAAAAAAAAATGTATTAGTTCTAAACTTATACATGACATGTTCAAAACCACACACGGCATTGTGGTACATCCTAAGTATCTTTAATTTAATACCCCTTTTTATGACTGTGGTGTCCAGGTCGGTTGTTGCATATCACGACTAAATCTATGGGACACCTGCAACCTCCCGCCAACTACAGGTTCTAGTTAATTATGTCCACCAAGGTTACGACAGATCGAAAACATCACCTACTGTTTTTATCTCCACTAGACTTCAAGCTTGAGACGAGACCTCATAGCTCTCAAACCACTTCACGGACCTCAAGTATTTTACTTTCGTAAACTCCGTGTGGACTTGTGGTGCCCAGGTCAGTTGTTGCATATCTCGACTAAATCTACGGGATACCTGTCACCTCCAACCAGCAACAGGTTCTAGGTAATTATATCCACCAAGGGTACGACAAATGGAAAATATCACCTACTATTTTTATCTCCACTAGACTTTAAGCTTGAGACGAGACCTCATAGCTCTCAAACCACTTCATTGACCTCAAGTACTTTACTTTCTTAAACTCCATGTCGACTTGTGGTGTCCAGGTTAGTTGTTGTATATCTTGACTAAATCTACGGGATACCTGCACCTCCCACCAGCTACAGGCTCAGGGTAACTACATCCACCAAGGCTACGACAGATCGAAAACATCACCTACTGTTTTTATCTCCACTAGACTTTGAGCTTAAGATGAGACCTCACAGCTCTCAAACCACTTTACTGACCTCAAGTATTTTACTTTCTTAGACTCCATGTCAACTCAAAATCAGACAAACAAATTAAAACGGATGGAGGGAGTATACAAAAGCAACAGCAAGCAAATCAGATTCTGAGAAAACAAAAGGGGAAAACTTTACCTCAAGCGTCCAAGTCGAAGTTCCGCCGGCGAAAATGGCGAATTTCGACGGAATATAAATTTATGATTTTTCTTTTTTGGTAAACAAAGTGAATTTATGTTATAAGAGTAGCTTAAAATAAGGCTAAAAGTGTAAATTTCCCACATATGGCTTAAAATTTACACTCATTTCTTTATTTCTCTCTCTCCCAGAAAAAAATACAAAAATATTGCCATTATAAGAGCTAAAACAAGAGCAGGTTTTTGAGAATTACCCAAAAGCAAGGCAAAGATTCAATCTTTTTTGGATTTTCCATCATCAGCAATCTTCTTTATTGGTAAGCTTAAATTTATCCTGTTCTTTATATCAGAAAATATCAGCCTTTTATCTTTTGTTTCAGTTGTTGGTTCCTTCAGGTTTGTGCTTGTGTTCTTTCTTTGATGGATTGTTTGATGCGAGGTATAATTTATCATAATCTTTGGACTATTTATCCCATATTTTTTCTTTCGTGATGAGATAAGTTATCACATATACGGTGGGATAACTTATCCCAGACTAACTTATCGCGAGATTAATTATCTGAGATAACATGTTGCCAACGAAATGATCCCTAAAAAAGAATCTTTGTGGAAGCAAATGATTTTGGAGAAGTACTATGTGTAAAATTCTAATGATAAAAAAGAACCAGTGATTGGTTGGACAGAGTTAACTGATACTTGTGGGTTGTGGGGTTAGGATATTTGTGGGTGGTGGGTGGAATACTTGAGATATATTTAAGCTGGTACAAACACCACCATGTAAAGAAAACAGCATGGAAAATTCTTTTATTGCAGAAACATCAAGACTGTTGTATGGAGTGCAGAATTGGATCACCAAAAAAGTTGAATCTTTATTTTAGAAAAATGAGACAAGGGGCTACCTGAAACTTGTGGGTTGTGGGTTGTGGGTAGTGAGTGGACAGAGTTACCTGGTACTTGTGGGTTGTGGTGGGTGGATAGAGCTACCAGTACTTGTGGGTTGTGTGTGGTGTGTGGTGAGATAGTCGAGATGTGCTTAAGCTAGGCCGATACCACCATCTAAAGAAAACAATATGGGTAATTATTGGATTACAAAAGCACCAAGACTATTGTATGGAGTGGGGACTTTGCTTACCGAAAAAAATCGAACCTTTATTTTAGAAATGAGACATTTTACTCTCCCCAGACCTCATATGTGGGACTCTACTGGGTATGTTGTTGTTGTTGTATTTTAGAAATGAGACAGGGAGTTACTTTTCCCGTCTTAACATGGTCATGCCTTGGCTAGCTTTGGTGCCTAGCCTTTTCTTTGGCACTTGTAAACTCCATTGCAATCACCTGATTGTAGATCCAAACCTAGTCTCTATGGTTTTCATCCCACCTTCATTAACCGATAGGCCACCTTTTTGAGCTTCCTTCACCAAAATCTTAGGTCTTGATAAGCTGAAAATTTCTTTTAACCGCTTTTAGGTGAGCTGAGTTATGGTACATTTACTACTTTTGGTATAATTACAACTCATAGTCGTTCGATGCCAAAATAATTATAAAAAAAATAGTCATTCGTTGTCTAGGCATGTATAGTCAGTGTATATTTTTATGTATAGTCGAGCAATATTCAGTTTTTTAGTGTATCTTAATGTATATTCAGTGCATAATACATGTATAAGTAATCTACATTGTATAGTCAGTATATACTTTCTAAGACTTTTGGCAATCTATATTGTATTGTCATATATATTTTCTAAGATTTTTGGCTATTTTTTGTGTAAATATAACAGGGTTATATTTGTTGTAAATTAACTAGTTTATTGTATATATTTGAATTTACCCCTTTACTTTATTGCTAACCTGATATTTTAGTTAATACTAATGTAAGTTAGGTGATCGGAAATGTAATAGTAGCTGATGTGATGTCAAATCCAGCTAAAGCTATGTAACAGCTGCTGAGCTGATTTTACGAGAGAAAATTACCAAATGCTGGTGGAAACTCTTCTCCTTACCCTGTAGCTATCCATGTCCGATGAGAAGCTTATTAGCGGCAAAAGGCTGTGATTCTCGTGTGTGTGTGTTTGACTTTTCCTTTCCGATAACAAAAATCTGTATTCTTGGAGTATTTGTAAAAAAAAGGTATTCTTGCTCTAAAGAATGCAATTCGGTGATACTTAGGAGATGGATCAGTGTCGCATGTTTACTATATGCAAATGATTTGGAGGTTACTTACCTTTGTCTTCTTGTTCATTTTCTGCAGATTACTACTGGCGTTGCACGATGCCTCCTGAGATTACTGATTTACCTGAGAATGTTATCAATGCCATTCTGATGCATTTGCCTTTGCAAGATGCTGTGAGGACAAGCATCTTATCGAAGAAATGGAGGTACAAGTGGTGCAAACTTCCACACTTGACGCTTGATGATGAACTTTGGAAGACGACAGATAACTTACTATCCCCTTCTATTAAGTTTACAGCCATTATGTACGACATTTTGACCCTTCATTCAGGACCGATTACTAATTTTACCCTTTCCATGGTTAAACTGAAAATATCCAAACATTTCCAGCTTGGTACATTTCCTCTCTAGGAAAAGCATTCAGTATCTTGTCCTTCAATTTTCGGGGTGGAACCGACTCAAACTGCCTTCTTCACTTTTCACGTGTTTGCAGTTGAGGCATTTGACCCTCCAAAATTGTCAAATATGTCCTCCACCAGCCTTCGAAGGATTCAATATGTTAATTAGCCTGGAACTGTATCATGTATCAGTTCCTTCCAGATCACTAGAAAGTTTAATCTCTTCTAGCCCGTTGCTCGAGAAGCTAGTGTTGAAAATCTTTGACTTCATGAACCCTCTTCAAATTACAGCTATCAAGTTGAAATCCTTCGACTTCTTAGGCTGTATAAAATATCTCTACTTAAAAAATTCTCCGCATCTTGCTAAACTCTCTCTTTTCTGCTTAGAATCTTTTCAGGAATCAGAAAAATGTGATCTTGACAAATTTTTTCTGCCACATCTTGCTCTTGAGTATCTCCGCTTGGATTACGGAAGTTTTCAGGTAAATGTTGCTTCAGAACTTCATTGTAATGCTGATGCAGTTTCATTAAAATTTGCTTCGAGCATCCTGATTTTTTATTTTCTTTGTAGTTCTTGGCTGCTGTAGTACCAAGAAGACTTTCCTCTACTCTTAACAATCTTAAACGGCTTTACGTATCACTGGATGAAGTAGCTGATCTTTCAGGCGCTCTTTGCTTGATCCGAAGCTCCCCATGTTTACAGGATCTCGAAATAGAGGTTATCCATGATGTTTATGTTTCTCGTTTTCTTTTGTATCTGTTGTTCATACGTTATGGCGACTTATTTCATACTCATTAGATCTTCAACCTTCTTAATCTTTCTTAGGTATATATAGAATTGGATAATAAAGTTAATGAAGTTTCCGCGGGCTTCTCAGATGTGACATTGAACTACCTTAAGACGGTTAAGCTTACAGGAATAATAGGCACAAAGCTTGACATGGTGCTTATCAAGCTTCTATTGGCCAAATCGCCAATGCTGGTGAAAATGCTAATCGAGCCAGACCTACAATGGGTAGAAAAAGGAAAAGGTGTCAAGATACTTGCAGAATTAACAACATTTCAGTGTGCATCGCGAAAAGCTGAAGTTGAATGTCAGCTAGGAAAGAAATGAACACGAGTCGAGATAAAGTAGTTTCTGTGACTTGGATATGAACCTACACCGCGAGCTGTTTATTTTCGATATTATCTGAGGTGTGTTTCTTCTCATACTTCTTGTGTTGTGACTTAGTTTCAGGTTGTACCTCTAGTTTACGCAGGTTTGTTAGCCACCATTGCGCGGAGTTACGCACCTTGTGCACTTCTCATGCTTCATTGTTGAAGAACTAAACTAGCCATTGATTTTCCCTTTGAATCTACAGTGTTATGCAGCTTGTTTTAGTAACTAGTTTACAACAACTTTTGCAACAAGAGTTTTTCGAAAACAACCTTTATCTCTACGAGATAGTAGTAAGGTTTGCGTCAGGGGCGAAGCAACATTCATCCAAGGTGGTTAGATGAACACCCTTCGTCGGAAAATTTCTTCCTCTACATATGTGATACATAGATATATTTATATATATATATATATATATATATATATATATATATATATATCAATTGTTGAATACCCTTAATACAAAAATCATCCACCTATGTTCTAAAAGTATGATACCGTTGATGAAAATGTTTGGTTTGCATACATTTTATCCTCCTCAGACTCCATTTATAGATTTCACTGGATATGTTGTTGTTGGCTGATTATGTGAAATCTCACAAGTGGAGTCTGGGAGGTAAATGTACGCAAACCTTAACACTACGTAATAGAGATAGAGAGGTTATTTCCAAAAGTAAATATATTTACCGTTAAAATATAATAATTTTATTTGCTTGGTATCCAAGTGACAACGTCCCATTTTCTTTGTCATTTCCTTACCCTTTTTTAAAAATTATTATTCTTGAGGAGAAAGGTATTTGTGGCCACCTTAATTTGACTTTTTTTACCTTTTGCCTCATAATTCTAATCTTGTTACTATTTTATACTATATACTCCCTATTAATTACTTTTTTAATCAATTTATGCCATATAGTTTAATTTGACACAAAGTTTAAAAAAAATTATAATATAAAACAAAGTATAGATATTTGCGTAATTATAAATCATTTTATTTTAGAATAAAATTAATATTTTAAAGTTAAATTATTAACTGATAAATATAAAAATATATTTTTTTAACTGACTAAAAAAGTAAAAGTTACGCCAAGAATCTTAAATTTTAATTTATGAATTCACCCTCAATTATTCTGTAACTTTATATTATTTTTGAAGATGGACTATTCATCGGTTATACTTTTGAGATAAATATTTAGAATTTTAGATCCTCTTTTTCTTTAAAAAAAAATCTATGTAATTGTCTAATTTTATTTTTTTTAACAAATTAAAAATTTTATGAGAGAATATTAAACGATGTTTGATAGTCTAAATTCGTAATAATAACAAGCTTTTTAGATGTTAAATGATAATATAATATCTTATTATAAGATCGAATAAAATATTAGACAAGAATTTAACTTTATCTCTGAGGTGGCCACCATTATCTTTCACCCCCTACCCCCAACGCCATCAATGGCGGAACAATTCTTTGGTTGGGCGGTTCATTCAAATTCTCTTTGATTGAAAATTATACGATTAAATTATTTTTTATCTATATACAGTAAATATCAAATATCTTTCGATTAGTTTATGTATTTACTTTTTCAACTTTTAAACCCCCTTAATTGAAATATTGACTCCGCTACTGATGATCCACCCCACAAAAAAAAAAGTTGAAAAGTCACAAGAAAGTTGGACTTGGAATACAAGCAAATTAAGAAAACTAATGGACTATGCTTTCAAACTTTTTAGATCCCACTAATAATTTCATCTATAAATTAATCCAAAACTTCTTCACATATTCAACAATCACTTGCCTAAATTCTTCATTCAAAACCATTTTAAAATTTTTGGTTTATTGAGTAAAATTGCCATGAATCTACAACAAATTGCACATGTTCTTGCAAGAATTCCAATTTTGGGTTGTGTTATGAACACCCTTTTCAAATTTCTTTGTCATGAGAGCTTTATTAATGAAAATCATGAAAATGAGACACAATTGATTGATGAAGATACAGCAAATGCTAGTAATATAGCAGCTCAAAAGCATTTTCAACAAGTTCAACATATCAAAGGGGCTTGAGATTATTTACCTAGTCTTTTTTAATACATAAACATGGCCAGTTTGTGCACATCGCGACTAATTTCATGTGGTAACTTCTATCTTTCATCAGCATAGTATCGAACAACTGTGTCCATCAAGGGTTGGATAATAGATGGGAAGAAACTACTGAGTGTTTTTGCCTCCGTTGGGAAATACTAGATAGTATCTTAAGTATTTTTTGTTTTTAGTAATTGTGGTGGAATGAGATTAATATGAATATGAAACCTCATAGTTCTCGAGCTACTTCACTTGCAACATCCATATGCATAGTAAGTATATTTTTTTAAAATAATTATGGTGTCTCTTTACATCGAGATGAAATGAGATTATCTAATATTTTTGTTTCTTTTAGGATATAAATCAGAAACCTCATAGTTAACATCCATATGCATATTAAGTATGTTTTTTTAAAAATAACTATGGTGTCTCTATACATCGAGATGGAATGAGATTACCCAATATTTGTCTCTTTTAATATATGAATCTGAAACCTCATAGTTATCGGGCGAATTCACTAATAAAAGGTGCCACAAATTTTCAAACCATGTGCTTTGAATAGTTTGATCAAGTCACAATCATAAGAAGCTTCCTTATTATATATTATGCATATAAAGACTTATATTACTCCGTTTGGACTATGAAATCATACTCATAGCTCGTTTTAATTACTAAATTCACAAATAAAAGGTACAATATTCAAAATTTTAGTTTGATTATTTTAGGTTTTGATTTTTAATAATACTCTACCATATATACCATTCCCATACCAATATGATATCTGCTGGTACAACATGATTACCGAGCTCTTCAGATATTGTTGCGCTCATGTTGGATCCTTCAAAAAAATGCACGTACTCTTGGAGGATCAGACATGAGTCCGTCAACACTTTTGAAGAGTCTGAGCAACATAGTTTGTATACAATGTGAGAATTAGAACAACTACTTAAAGAGAGTTCTATTCATCTTCATTTTAGTGAAACACAATATACAAGAGATACAACAAGAATTACATGAAGGAAAAGGAAAACTCAAGTTGATTCATTGATCAAAAACAACTTTTGACCATCAACAATCATATCTACATCAAGAATTTTACCAGCATCTTCTGACAATATACAAGAACCCGATGGGAAATCGAGTTGTTCTGATGCTGTTTTAACGAGCTCCACAATCGTCTGAGGTATCCACAAGACAACGCCATGTTTTCTCACATCTTTAGACTCCCATGGATGGAAAGGGAACACAGTGCATTTCCTCGGATGCAATTTGTCTGTCGTTGCACCAAATAAAAATGTCAAGATACAAGAAATGAATACCAAGTAGACTGCACTTACTTTGAGGATTGTTAGAACATAGAAGTATATAATATATCCGCGTTGGATATATAAAGAAATATACAGAATATCTATAAGTCATAAATTATAAACTAACGCAAATGGTCAGCGCGGGTTTAATGGCATCCTGAACCCATAAATTTCAAATTCGAAGTGATTTATGAGGTTTTCGGATGAATGTGATGACAGGGATGTTTAAACAATACCTGAGATCTCATGTGGAACATCAGGGAATTCAGATAATTGAGCAGATTTTGCTGCTTCTAAAAGACTGATCATTTGCTTGTTTCCACTTACTCTAGCTTCATCAACTGGAGTATTTCCCCATCTGAAACATGAAAAAAGATTCAACGAGCATTTAGTAGACGTGTACGATACTCTGCTTGTACAATGTCAAGTTGAAACACAAGAGATACCATGATGTTACATTCAAGAAGTTAGTTCGATAAGATATCAATAAAGATTAAGATCGTACCTATCTTTGGAGAAAACAGAAGCACCAGCTTCCAAAAGCAACTTTGCCATTGAGTATTGCCCTTGAGAAG
>JAOTQR010000007.1:4983777-4994385 GCA_025774065.1 Solanum ossicruentum | reverse complement strand
AATAAAATAAAAAATAAAGAAAATAGTTTAAACTTTTTATAGCAAATGGTGAACCACATACAAACTATGCTAATGGGAATATATGAAGGCATAAACCACTAAATGTTATACTTTAATGACAATAAATTAAACCTCAAAACAAATTATTCTCTATATTATACATCTAATTAAAAATAAATAGACAAAAAAGATGGAAGGTCTTAACATTTTAAATCATATTGAAGACTTAAAACAAACAATCCGGTGAGATAGATGAGATTGTTCGGGTCAAATCAAATTTATCTTCGACATCACTAAAATATTTTGGACAACAAATTTATCAAAAATATTTCTGACAAGCCATTACGAACAAATGTCGTGGAAAACACATTTTTTAGTAGTGGGGTTCGAGCTTCTAGAATGAAAAAATCATTCGAGAGCGAATATAGAGTAATCTAATCTTGTTCAAACCTTAGATGAAAATTAATTTTGGTGAACTCGGAACGATCTTTACCTTCTTCACACGAAGCACACCAGCTTAAAATTTCATTTGAAAAATTCTTTTTATCTTCACAAAACTTCTTATGTCCAAAATATTATATAGGTTTTATTCTGCATCAATCTGAATTAGTCAGATCGAATGAGAGTGAAGTCGAAATATTAATTATTAGTATTAATTTTTTAAAAAAAGAATTCAAACCACAAATGGCCTCTACTAATGGAAATCTAAGGAGGCATAAACCACTACCTGTTAATACTTTAAAAACCATAAATCTCAATGGTGTCTTTTAATGTGAAAAACCCTCACTTAATGGCCTAATTAATTAACAAATTAAACCAAGTTGAAAGTGTTAAACCCACTTAACATACAATTTAATTTAAGTAATGCTTAACAGCCATAATTTAATTTTTTTTTTATGACCTAACATTGTAGTGTGTTGAAAACCACAAATTGCTCTTCTAATTAACTTAAAACTAATTTGGCTTGTCATGTAAAAGAGTTAAGCTTAGTGTTTAGAATAAATGAATATGAAATTTAACATTATTGTTACATGAAAAAAAAATGATGCATGGTGAAAATGGAATGGGGAGGGAGTTAGAGATTTAGTGACTTACTCTTGGAAATGATGCTCCCAAAAATGGATCCTTCAATGCGTGAATCTGAACATGTCGTTACTTAATTATAATAAGCTTAAATGAAAACCCTCTAAAAAATTTTAGGTGAAGCTATACTGAGGTTGAGGGTATGCATGATCTAATGATCAATAAAGCGAACGGAGAATTAAGAGAGATTTCAGCTTTAGAATCAAAAGCAAAAAACATTCTATGACTTTTTTTCAAATCTTGATGGATAATATTTGATATCAAATAAAGCAATCGAGATACGCATAAACGCCATATGTAATTAATATTCACTATAAGTAATTTGACATAGATTAATCCTGTGGTCATGAAATTTCCTTTTTATTATATAACCCAAAAAAAAGGTTCATTCATTCACATTTCCTTTTGCATGAATCTCCCATGCAAGACCTTAAAAAGGCACAAACTCTTTAAATTTATATTATAAGCTAGTAATTGTGGTTCACATACTCCCTTTGTTCTTTGGTTAGTATTTCATCAAAAAAATTTGTTATTTGTTATCTTTCTCACGTTAGATCCTGATCTCACTTATCAAATTATACTAAATATATTATTATTATTATAATATTTTTTACTTTTCTAAATTTAGTGTCTAATCAACATCATCGTATAAATTAAAACAGAAGAATATATATCATCTGGTTAATTTTTTATGTTGTTGTTTGTCAAAACAGACATATTAGCTAACTTTTTTAAGCAATCGAAGATTATTACAAGGTGAAGAATTCAATATTCATTAATAAAGTGAAATTTTACATAACCTCTAAATTGACTACATGTTTCAAAATCCATTTGTACATATTTATTTGTTCCTTTTTTTTTCCTTTTTGCCAATCCATTTTTTCTTTGTCTCTTTTGAGTTGCCCATTTTCATTGACCCCCAATATTTTATTTTTTTAAAAAACAGAGACACAAGATTTTTATATTTGAAAATGGACCAATTGAAATCCTGGTTGGCTTATCTAATGGGATTTTATTATTAATTATTATCATATGTTAGACAACTAGCAAACAAGCACTTGAAAAGTTGTCAGTCTTTTATTTCTCCTTAATTCCACTTTCATGTTTAATAATATATCAAACTTATTAGTGGTAATGAAAGTTAATTTTCTGAACTCTTAAGACACTTGTTGGCCAATGAGCAAAGTAACAAACTAAATTACTCTCTGTGTTGAAAAGTAAAGCAACTGAACAAAAGTCTGCTTGAATAGAAGTGCACCAAATTTTGAGGTAAATGAGATGACTAGGAAATGAGTCATTGTTGTATAATGTTTTGGTAGACTTCATATTATAACTTAGAAAAATATTAGGAAAAAAATGGTGAGAATATTATGAGAATGAACAAATATATACTAGTTAATTAACTAATATAGATATAATTTGAATTCATTACAGCTTGCGGCTATAACTAGTTGTAATTACAGCTTGAGTTTCGTATAATTCATGCGATTTGTACAAATGTTGTGAGTGAATACAGCTTGAGTTTTTTATAATTAACGAGATTAATATAAATGTTGTCCACGAATCAAATTGTATAACAAATTATACAAATATTATGCACAAATTGTATAACGAAATATATTAACACTATACAAAAATTGTGAATTGTAGAGCGAATTATACAAACGTTGCACGAATTATGCAAATGTTGTCATAACTATAATTATGAAATGTAATTACCCAAACTATATCTATAAAGCATAATTAGGATATTTTTGAGTGACTATATACAAAAATTCCTCCTAATGAATTCATATAGGACAAAAAGAATAGGAGAAAAATGAAATGTTTGCTTTAAAGTTTTTCCTTTTTGATTTTCATTCGACATTCGGTATCCACATTAGAGTAAAAATAATTTGAACTCATACCGCATAAAACCTCAATCGGGAGAAAATTTTTTCATACTTAAGACTCGAACTTGAGACCTCTGATTAAGGAAAGAATAGTTCCATTGAATGCATCACATCCTTTTATGCCTTAGTCTATGTATATAATGTCCAAATGATATTTCCTTATTAAAATGTGGCTATAGTTTAACTAATTTTCAAAAGCAGGCTAAAGCCAAATTAACAGTTCAAGTAGCTATTTTGCAAATTTGTCCTCATTTTGGCTGCAACACTTTGTGGTTCAGTCAACATAAAATTTGCAAAGAATACCAAAAAAGACTATTGTTGCCGGCGTTCGCCTATCTGCAATGGAAGAACCTCATTGCCTCAATATGCGTGCGTACGAGAAGATAATTTTTGATCTGTGAGTACAAAATTTCTTTAGCAAACAGCATGACATTCTGTGTTTCTTCCATTCTCGACTTGTTTAGCACAGCATCGTTTCTTCCATTCTCCACCTGTTCACCTCTTTCCTCAAGAATCATAGTACCATTTGCCAAAAGAGTACAGATACAAATGCTTTGGGCTCATTTCTAAGTTACTTGCCAAAGTAGGCAAAACCTTGTTATCTACAACCAAAAGGACAAATCTTTAGCATGAGTGCATCAGAACTACTCTATAGGCACACAGTCAGATTACGACAATGAACGAAAAACTAGAGAATGCGTACTGGAGCATAGACGGGAAAGCACCTTCACAAATGTTTAGCCCTCCAGTCCACAGTAAGATTTTCATCACTGTCACCATCACTTGATGATTCGTCATCACTAGACTCCTTATTTACAACCTTACTTTCTTTGCTGCCTAACGAAGACTTAGCAGCCTTAAGTTCCATCTTCTTCCTTCGCAACATCTCCAGTCTTTCCTTATAGCTCCTGAAGTCATTGCAATATAAAAATTTATTCGCTTTTTGACCATGTAATGATGTAAACAAAAAATAGCAAAAATTTCAGAAAGGACTAAATAAGTTTTCATCATTTGAGAAACTGACCTCTGTTCAACAGATACTTCCTCTTCAATCATTTCTGCAGCATCAATCTGCAATATAATATGCAAAGCGGGTTGATAACATGGTTTAAAAGGATAGAAAATTTACAGAAGGCTCAACAAGTATATTGCGAAAAAATATGACCTCTTCTTCTTCTAAACGGTTATCGACCTCTTTTAAGTCTTCTTGGATTAACTTCTCAAATTCTTTGTACTCATCCCTGCAATGAAGTCATTAGAATCAACATCAAGTTTGCCTGGAAGAGCAGAGACTGGGACTAGATCAGTTAAGACACTCAGAGAATACAGTAGTCATAAATTATAAATAGTAAGATGCTTTATCTACCACAAAATGTGAAGAAGCTGACGAAAAAAATAGAATAAATTTACTTCTGATACACCAGCTATATTTTTCAATTTTCATTACGTTCAAAGCAATAAAATGAAGGCTGCTAAACAGCTTCAGGAATCGCACCACATAACTATGACCACCAGACATTTCACAGATTATGTAGTGAGAGGCGGTTCAGTGCTCAATCCAATAGCACTACCGAACCATGTTCATTACAGCACATTGAATTGAATGTAATCACGAAGAAGCTCGAGGTAGTGGAGCTGCCTATGCTGCAATCCAGGGTAACATTTATAATATTTGAAGTTTTTGGAGGAATAAATGGAAGAGAAAAATGAGCCTTATAGCTCTCGTGATGCTGAATGAGGGCACATCCGGTGTTATCCAGCATATATTGCCAGCTGAAGGTGGTGCTTCTCATTTGGATAGTCTATTCATATTGGATAGCAATTGGCTTTCTGGTTTAGGTTAAAGAAATAGTTGGATAAGACATGAACGATCCCATCTGTGGTCGACCAGTATTAGAAAAATAGGAAAATAGTTAAAGCCACAACAATCAAAGAGTAGGGAACAAGGCCGGCTTAGGAAGTAATAGCAAGTTGTCAAATCTTACTTGACATCTGGTTTGACCGGTGTAATACCACGGGCACGTAAGTCGGCATCTTTGTTGTCAAAAAAACCTGCAGGGAGAGCTCCTTTGACCTGCTTAGCATCTGAACCAGAACTCACTTTTGATATCGGTCCATTTTCACCAGATCGCTGATTTTCGATGCTTCTAGTCTCAGCATTCCTGGAAGTAGATAGACCATGAACGCTAGACCTTGCTAAAGACGGTTCAACCTCTTCAATGCGATCCGAAACTGGAGGATCTCTGCTCGATACATGGTCTCCCAACCTAGCAGAATCTTTCTCTGAAACATGAAAACTGAACAATAAGTCATCCTCTACAGTGAGACAGTAAAACAAATTTAATACTGGAATATCCAAATTCCAAGTATTCATACGAAATATAAAAAGGTAAATCAGAGATAAGGATATCATTGTCTACCTAAGTCTTCCATAGGAAGTATAGAGAGACCAGATAGGGAACACCAAATAGCAGCAGAATTACTGATTTCTCTCCCTATCCCCCACCTTTTTATCTCTCTCTCATGGTAACAACATGTTCTTCCTTTTAAACAATTATTATATTAAGAAAATAGACAAATGGACCCCGCAATGAATGATACGTCCATGGTGCGTAGATTTTAAGATTACAACTTGCAAAATCATAGAATGTGTTTTTTATTCATATTACGGAATACATTTGAGGTATCATCATGCATGTATCGCTGTTTAAATTTTCTATACAGAAAACTTCTAAGAAAAGTATATTCCCACAGAGGCACCTTACCAATTTTTGGCCTCTTTGTCTCTTGCTGGTCAAAAAAATTGGGAGGAAGCATAGATGATGCGCGAGGCTTGGACATTGCAGCAGAAGGTTCAGGTTCTTTACAGGTTACACTCTCAAAAATTTCAGGCTTGGTTTTAGGCAACTCCTTTGGAGGCTCGCTTTTTACATTGTTTTTTGCTGCTGCAGCATTAGCTTTGAGATTATTTATAGCCTGTAAAAACAGAACAGTCAGTCTTAGCAAGAAAGAGTGAAGAACGTATTTACATGTAACATCTAAAGGACAAAACAAGAGAGGATTTACAAGAATTGAAAAGGACCTTAACAAGCACACCACAAGGTATATAATACATGCATGACAAATGTAGATGACCAGCAGAAAACTCGTAAATTCTGTGGAATCAGCCCTTTTACCAGCCATGTGAGTTCTACCCTGTTAGCTAAAAATTCATATACTCAAATATAGTCAGCCCCATTCTATTTCCTCCTCCCTTGTAACCTGTCAATCATCTTGCATTAGACTCACAGCATCCCACTTGAATCTTTTTTCTATGAATATGGACAAACTTCTACTATAGCCAAAGCAAACTCAATTGTAGACCTAATCCCAAACTATGAGTTCATGATGAACACGTATACTAACAATATAGCTAGTTGGAGAATGGTGAAGGAGAAAAATCCCTATATTTATTTTAAAAAAAAAAAAAAAAAGGAAACTGATGACTATGAAGCTGCCAAGTCTGGTATGGACAAATTAGCTTGCAGAACATGCTTTAACCTGATGCTTATACTCAATTAAGAACTATGTTGCTCAGACTCTTCAAAAGAGTCAATGGGTGCTCGTCGGATTCGCCAAAAGCAGTTTTCTTTTCAGAGAATCCGACATGGGTGCGACATTGAAAGTGAAGAGTGTGTGCAACTTAGATTAAGAACATACCTCAAATTTGAAAAGGAAGAAAAGAAAAGGAGATGCTCATATTAAGATACAAATGGCTTAATGTGTTCATCTTAGCATGATTGAAAGAACCTTTTTCTTACGAACTGGGGACTACATTGTGACCACTTAACTAAGCTTCAACTAGCATGCACCAAATTCCATTACGCAAATAGCTAAGACTAAACATCAATCGGTAAGATCTTACCTCATGATGTTTACGGGAAGCTTGATGTCCAGGCCATTGTGATTCAGATTTCAGAACAACTTCACACACTCTACATACAGGCTGATCGTGCTCATTGTACCTGTGGTTTCACATAATTTATAATAAAGACAGGACTTCACAGTGAGATCCAGAAAATTTAGTGCCAAAAACGCTATATTAGACAAAATCAGATCATCATTGTCATGATACACTGATACATGTCATAAAACTAGAGAAAAATGCACCTTTAACTAGGATTACAAATAGAAAAATGTCTCAAGTATAGGTTGCAATCATATCCAATCATGTAAAAGATCAAATGCAACAAATAGCACATAAACATTACACTCAAATGCAGATAAAAACTTCCAACCTTGAAGCAACAAAACTAGTTCCATATCAAAATAAAGAACACAAACAAACACTGATTTGGGTATTAAGCAAAGATGACAGCAACTGCAGCTATGCAGGTGAAGCCATAGGCTAAATTCTAGAAACCAACATGTTGCTATAACTATCAACAAAATCATCATCACCATCTACTACTCCTTATGAGCATCGAGTTTCCAGGGACCCGTTACACGTATCCTTACCTTATTAAGAAAACCTCGAGTTTCCATATGCTCAATCTATCTTTGGATGGAGAAACCTTCTTCCAGAAGGCTGGTTTTCATACACAACTTTTTTAAAGGGCACATAGCAAGTTATTTAGTCGCTTGCTAACCACAACTTAATACCAAGAAATGAAAATATATCAAAAAACTATATTTCATCAACTCCCTAGTATATAATACCTTACAAGAGCGGAATCAATTCGCTTCTGTTTCTGTTCCTTCAGCTTTGCCCGGTATAATGCTCTCTTATCCATCGCAACGCTCTGTGTCAATAAAGCACCTGAATACAGTTAAAAGAAAATCCAAGAAATAAATGAATTCAATAACAAAGCACCATTTTTCCTAATTTTCATCTGAAAAGAAATATAACAAGCCACAAAGTTTTCAAAGTTTACACAACAACAAGAAGAAAAAAAAATTCAATCATGAATACAACAGCTTAAAGTTCAGTTAATCAAAATACCAAGAAAATAAAATACAACAATAACAACTGCAACATACGTGGTGAAATCCCACAACTGATTAGGGATGACGGTGTGTACGTAGTCTTACCCCCACCTTGTGAGGGTAGAGGGGTTGCTTCGGATAGACCCTCAGCTCAAGTAAACCATATCAAACAATATGACCAGGAAATACGAAAAAATACATGGAATATAATGTAGAAAGAACACTAACAACTGCTGCTAATCCTCATTTGAAAAAGAAGAATTGCATAAATGACCTGAAAATTTTCATCAAAACGTCTCTAGCTGTAAATACATCAGATTAAACAATAAAAGAAGTCTCTTTTGTGTAAATGGCTATAAAAATTCTCGAAATTCTTCTGTATTACAAATTCATCACATAAAATCCAGCTGCTCAAAAAATCCAAAAGGCAAAACACGATTAAAATAAACACCTTTTCCTAATTTTTCATCTCGGAAAAAATGGCATAAAATATAACTGCAGAAAATTTCAGCAAAATCCTTGCTTAATTATTTGCCCAATTCAACTTAATTGAGCTAAAAGCTCCATTACTTAATTTCAATTACAAAATTAAGAAGAAGAAAAATTTCACTTACTTGTAAATCGCAAAAGTGATTATTAGGGTTGATTGATTGTCTCGCTTTATTTCAATTCTTTGCTTCCTAAATTTCGAAGTGAATTTGCAGTGGGTCGGGTCGGGTCGGGTTTGGTTGAATATTTATTTTTCCGGGTATGATCCCTAATTTATAGGTTGAATTTACTTTTCGTCCATTTGAAGTTTTATTTATTTAAAATTAAGAAACATATTTTTTAATTCTCGCCCAAGGTTTGTTTTGCAATTCGCTAGTTCAAATTTGTTTTCGGAAACGTTTTAGGAGGTACAACACTTCTTATAGACTTAAACCAAATTAAAAATGAGAAATATTTACCATTGAATTTCAACCTTTACAAAATAAGAATATATCATTAAAGTATTATAAGTGAATTTTGAATATTAATACAGAATAAATAATCAACATTATTGCAATTATGAATATTTTTCACTTTTAGATTTAGATCTTTGTTGATATTTTTAATAGGACCGAGACTGCCCATTGATTCACTTAGTTGATATTTGCGTTTGAACTCCTTCTTAAACAACATCGAAATAAACCATCATCTTTTCGTAGAAATTTCTTGCTCCCTATTTAAATGAAAATACAATAGATGAATATCATTTGCTATGCAATTATTTATTGAATATCTTATTTCCTATATTTATTTGAATATCTTATTTCTTAGTGTATACATATTTTATATATATCTCATAATATTAGAAAGACTGTTTTGCAAATTCTATTAAAAATTGTGCTTAGAAGTGTTTTAAGAGATACAACATTTTCTATAGACTCAAACTTGTGAAACCGAACGAGGAATATTTGCTATCATACTTTTATCTTTACAACAAGAATATATCAGTAAAATATCACGTTGCGGCAAGGTACCTTAGGCGTAACTGGCACTCAGAGACTATTGCTACTCCCTAATCGAACCACCTGCGCACATTACATTTGTTCTTTCAGTTAAACTAGCGGAAGACGTAAAAGTGCATATCAGTGGGCACTCTCTATCAAAGGAACATGGGTTATAGGCCACAGAGCAAGTCATCAATATTTATCAAACGTCATAGAATGTAAAGAAAACTCAGTTTAGAAGTAAAGGAAATGGGAAAAGAACCCCAACATCAACCCATCATTTCTCTATGTCTATGAAACTTCTATAGCTAACAATCTAAGAAGGTACTATGACAAGCCATGACTATCACAAACTCAGAACGACTTGAATCATAAAGAAAAAAATAAAGGACATCCTCCGAATACAGAAGAGGACTCACCAAATTTATGGAGCTGGAAGTCTGGACCTCAACGATTCACTTGCTGAATTCCTATGTCTATTGAATCTGCATCATAAAACGATACAACGCCGAAGTGGCATCAGTACATGGAATGTACGGCATGTAAACGGGCTAAAAGTAAGGAAAATAAACAGGATAACATGCAAACATTAGCTCATCAAGTATTCATCTCATCTCAAAACAAGGAACAGATACTATCACATTTAACATCAGTCAAGACTCATGCAATCACATCAACGTCTGAGTACTATTAAGAAGGAACTTATGAAATGATGTCGTTGCCACATTCGTCAACACCTTGCCGGCGTAGAGGACGTGCATTATTGGATCCAAAATAGAAATAACATTAAGTCCTCTTGTGGGACTAAGGAAGCATCCGCTTTCTCACGGTTCAATCCTCACCTACGTTGCTCACATAGTTATGAGTGCGAATGAGACTCACTCTTACCCATTTCGATATTCGATACTTTTCCCATAGACCCAATGTGCTCATGAACATTAACATCAAGTTTTGTCATCATTTAGTCTCTTTTGGACTTGAATATCTGTTCATTCATCAAGTCAAAGAGTTAGGAATATCCCGTTAAAATTACATTTAACCCTTTTTAGGCTCTGAGAATATCAATTACATTAACCTTTAACACATTCAATTCAGGACCCAGACCACAACAAGCAAGCACACACATGTGATCAAGGCTCTAGACATTCACCCCTAGTTCCATTCTTATACTCCTTAACCAAGAAATCATATAATAC